>CM038147.1:272530802-273084158 GCA_021437245.1 Aegilops speltoides
TTAGCATATTTAGGCACACATTTTATAGTCCGGACAACCTAAATTTGTTAATAAGTGAAGTAAAATGTATATCTTCTTGTACTCATCCCGCTCCAGGTCATCTATATCCTTCCAGTTTTGAACTGTGGAAAAACTGGATTGTGCTCTTTAGGGTTAGAACACTCAGATGGCTCGACAATATTAGTTATGAAAAGCACGGCAGTACGAGTGCTTGGGAAATATGGATGTAGAGCGGCTAGGGGTAGATACTTGGAGGATCTTTCATTGGGATCTTTGATGTAGGGCGGAAACCCGAACATGAGGGGAAAACACGAGGGGAAACATGAGAGAAATCACTCAAACCAACAAGATTCGATTACACATGTGCTAGATCCTCAAAACACAAAGAGATACATGGTCCACGATCAACAAAGGATGATACAAGTAGCAAGTTCTTCTCCGTGAGGAGGTCTTGAGGGGGTCTTCCCATGAGGGGTCTTGAATCCACTTGGGGGATCTTCTTCAAAGAAGTCGTGAACTCAAATGGAGAAGGGTATCAAGTGGATGAGCAAAGCTCTATCTCTCAAATGAGCTAATCCTTTGCTAACCCTAATTCGGAGCTAGAAGACGAGTATTTATAGTCCAAGGTGTTGGGGATATAACTATTAGGTATGACCCACCCAAGAGGGGCCGGGTTATACCTATGGCGATTCATAATATGAAGCCCAAGACGATACTTGAAGATGGCGGTTCAGTTAAGGGCCCAAGGCCCAAAGGCTGCTCAAGGCCCGTAGAGATAAACCGCCATGTATGTATGACTTGTATTGTAATGCAAGAATAGATAGTAACCAAGACGGACACTGTTTATGAGTCGCCGGGACTCTGTGAGCCGTTGGGTGTCGACCTCTGTATATAAAGGGACGACCCGGCGGTGATTCAGGACAAGTAACATCAGATCAAAAGCTAGGTCAAGCGGATTCGCTCCCTGGTAATCGAGACATAAGCAATCCCACCTCAAACTGGATTAAGCCATTACCTTCACTGCAAGGGGCCAAACCAGTATAAACTCCCGTGTCCCTTGTCCCGTTTTAACCCCTTTAAGCTTCCTAGTTGCGATGGCTCCACGACTAAGTCCTTTTGCTAGGACATCTTCCGTGACCTTTCCACGACAGTTGGCACCCACTGTGGGGCTAGCACACGGTGGATTTGAGTTCTTAAAGGGCAACTTCGAAGGGCTCAAGGGATACGTTGTGGGTTAGATGACCAAGAGTCGTCGCGGCAAGCTCTACATCCACGATGCAAGCTGGGGCCCTGAGGCTGGCTCAATTGAGTACAGGTACAAGGTCCCCTTCGGCGGAATCCACGTCTTCATCGGCAAGATCGGTGAGCCGGGCCCTGAGCCGGACATCTGCACCGACATCATCGAGACGGCTCAGCGTGCGAGACCCGCCCGAGCTCAGCCCGCCATGAAGCGTGCTGTCAGGACCCCGACTCAATGCCACATCGATCTAGCATGTAACACCTCATATCACTTTGCGGCCTCACGCACGGTATCCCCACGGGTGTCGCCTTACCTTTGCCCGAGACCGTTTGCGCCTTTTGGCACACGTATATGATAGTGTCGCTAGCATCCATATGATAAGGAGCCCGGCTGACATGGCTAGTCGTAAACCCAAAGTGGCAAAACTTACGAGGACAGCATCCATGACCCAACATCGAGCGATGTCGGTCATCACGAGTGAATCAGTGCTGTAGCACTGGGCTAGCAGACTCGGTGAACCGGCTGAAGCGGGCTAACAGGACTCCGTATTCATCGCGTGAAATTTCCCCGAAGGGACAGACACAGGAACGAAGAAGGATAAATGCCGGCCAGCCTAAGTGTTCCGAAGCAGTAGCAAACTACCATGGCTCAGTGAAACACTAGGAGACATTTCCGGTAAGAGAGGCTACTAAAGATAAACAACTAGATAGTCAGATCCCACACATACCAAGCATTTCAAACATACACACAATATGCTCGATATGTGTAATTACAACATGGCATCACAACATAACTCTACGACTCAAGTATGTTTTTATTAGGCTCCGAGGAGCGAGATATTACAAACAGGGGTCTCACGACCCAACATTCGTGAGCATACAAGTCAAGCACAAGCGAAGCTTATCATGTCTCGAGTGAGACATCTACAAATGAAAAGGCTTAGAAGCGACTATCTACTAGATCTCGCCGAGGGCACAAGATCGTAGCTGAGGTAACAAGCTAAACGTCAAGTCCAAGTGGAACTACTAGCGAGGCCAAGTCTCTCTGCAAAAACATAAAATAGGCAAACGTGAGTACAAATGTACCCAAACAAGACTTACATCGTAACTAACTACATATGCATCATTATCAACAAAGGGTAGTGGGGTTTAAGCGCAGCAAGCCAGCTTGACTCGGTGGCTATCCGTAACTATGATTGCAAGTAACTCTTTTGAGGTGGCGCACACGAGTCCACATATTCACCATATCAATACACCACTATGGATCCGCCTCCCGTCTCCCTCACGAGAACGCCATCCATAGCACTCACACTTATCTTGCGTATTTTAGAGTATCCACTTTCACTTGTCTATGAACTGTATAAGGGTCCAAGTTTCCATATCCGAGGAATCCGGCTATTCAATAGACAATGATAACCCTGCAGGGTGTACTTCTTCACACACGCTCTCGCCACTTATCGCCTCAGACACGTCATGTACCTCGGCAACCTTCAAGCGGAAGCGGGCGAGGAGTCGGCCACGACCGACTAACCACACAAGTCTCGTCGGGTTTATCGCCTATTCGGTTCCATCCGCAAGGAGATTCGGCGGGGTGTCGCCACGGCCCCAAACGATGTGAGCAGGTTCCCAAGCCCACCATCCGGTGCCACTTTGTACACCGTACATTGTGCCTAGTCGTCCCAAGCCCACTTGTACCGGGTGCCACTTGGTAGACTACTAACACTACCTACAAACACGAAACTAGTTGCAACTCCCAGGACAGAGATCAAGTTGATTAATAAGTCGAGAGAGCTTGGAGTGCCCGAGCCCAATGTGTGGTAGTAACTGCTCATGGATCACAAATACGAACTCAGTTCTCGAGGATGGCTGCAATGAGACAACCCACCATGTACTCCTACATGGCCTCTCACCGCTACCTTTACCAAATCGTGTTCACACACTTAGCTCTCAACAAAGAGGACATGTTTACACACCTTCGATTCATTCCCGATGAATCGACCGACTCAACTCTAAGCAATAGAAGGCATGACAAACAAGCATGAATGAGTAGGCACATCAGGCTCAAACAACTCCTACTCATGCTAGTGGGTTTCATCTATTTATCGTGGCAATGACAGTCATGCAGAGGATAAAGGGGTTCAACTACCGCAGCAAATAACAGTTGTATCGTTGTTGTCCTAATGCAGTAAAATAGAGCAGGAGCGAGAGAGTGGGATTGTATCGGAATGAACAAGGGGGTTTTGCTTGCCTGGCACTTCTAAAGATAGCATTGAGTCTTCATCAGTGACAACGATCACAACGTCGGTACAACGTCTACCAAGGGGGGAACAACACTGGCAAACAGAGAAGAAACACGATCAATGCAATGCACAATATGATGCATGCTATGACATGGCAATATGAATGTGTTTTGGGCTAATGCAAGCTAGAACAGATTGAAATGAGTCCATTTGAACCAAAGATTCAAATGCAAACCCATTATATGAAGTCATAAAGGTGCATTAACTTGTTTCATCTAAACAGCAGGGTTAAGTTGCTATAACATGCATGAAACCAGTGCAGATGGATAGATTGGATTTTTTTGATCATTTTTCATATATAATTTGTTTGATTTGGAGCTACGGTTGATTTTCTATGATTTTTAGAAGTTTATACTATTTTCTGGAATTTCCTGGATTAAATAGAGTTAAACTAATTCCAGAAAAGGATTACTACATCAGCCTGACGTCAGTGTGACATTAGCAGGTCAACGGGGCCGGTCCAGGTCAAACCTGACCGGTGGGGTCCACTAGTCAGTGACTCAGTCAGCTAACAGGGTTAATTAGTACTAACTAAAAGTTAATCTAGGCTAATTAGTCCCTGGACCCACACGTCAGTGACTATGGGATTAACTTAAGTTAATTTTAACACTTAGCTAATTAACAGGGGCCGGGGCCCGCATGTCAGTGAGAGAGAGGGGTCAAACCCCTGGATAAACGGGGTCAAACCTCGCCGGTCAAAGCGGTCAACCCGCCGGCGTTTAGCCGCCGGCGACGACAGAGACGACGGGGCGGCTCGGAAATGCTCTACAGGGCACCATTCGAATCGCGGGTTGCACCTATGGGTTCCTGGGAGTGAGGCGCATCCATTGGAGGCAGTGGTAGGAGCTGTGGTGGTTGGGATCGCCGGCGGCGACCAAATCGGCGGCGGCCGGAGTTCGGATGGGTTCGGTTTGGCGCTAGGGGACACAACAGGTCGAACGGGCGGGCGCGCCCGGCTCCTGGGGGAGTGCTGAGCACGGGGCAACGCTCGGACGCGGGTGGCAGCAGCTGTGGCTGCGACGGCGCCATGGATGGCGGCGGCAAGCTCTCGGGCGTGGCAGCGCTAGCGCTAAAGGGAGAGTTAGACTGCGAGGAGAGAGGGGAAAAGCGTAGGAGCTCACAAGGGGTCGGGAGAGAAGCTCGGTGGCCTCGGGGAAGCTTCGGCGACGGCGAATTGACGATGGCGATCTCCGGGCACCGGAGATGAAGACGATGACGCTCCGGTCGACTGGGGCCTCCTCTGGTCGCGTGCATCGGGGGAGTAGCTCCACGGGGTCAGGGCGGAGCCCAGGGATGCGGAGAGGAAGCGAGGGGGTGACTGTGGTCATGTAAACGGCGTCGCAACGACGAAGCCTGGCCAAGGGGAAGAGAGAGGGATCCAGGGAAAAGTGAGGTGAGGAGAGAGCGATAAGGGTCCAGGAGGTGTCGTGGCGTCCATGCAAGCGTCATGGAAGGGGGCAGGCGGGGAGGGAGGAGGAGGTGAGGCTGCGTGCGCGTGCTTGCTGGCACACGCCCCTGTCCTACTATCCCAAGGAGGAAGACGACAGGGAGGCGCTGGTGGGCTGGGCCGGCCGACTACAATGCTGGGCCGAGGTAAGTGGGCTGCAGTGTGTGATGTGTAACACTGTCTCTATTTTAAATTTTGTTTCTGTTTTCTATTTGCCTTTGTTTTCTTTGATTTAGTAAAAATACTAAACCACATCTAAAAATCCTGAAATAAATTGTGAGGACCTGTTGAATTATTTCCAACAACCCACATTTAGTTTCAGAATTATTTGAGCATTTAAAATTGTTATAGCAATTAAATGCCCAAATTCAAATACATAATGATTTAATTCAAGAGTCCAAAAATGGCCTAGAAATATGTACATTATTTTTGGCAGAGGTTTTCACCTTTAACAAAAATCATGAACTTTTCTAAAGAGCATTTGGGTTCGTTGAAAATATTTTTATTGAACCTAGTTGACTTCAATTGGTGCTAGGGTTTCAACAATCCCCATTTCAACTTTCAAAGAAATTTAGACATGATGCATGGATGCTTGTGCAACTATTTACAATCAAATTCTAGGGCTGTGACAACTCACCCCCGCTAACAAGAATCTCGTCCCGAGATTCAAGACGTGAGGTAAGAAGACAGTGGGGCTACAAAGCTAACTTGATCTTCATGATCCAACTTGCACTTCATAAGAACGTTGATTCGATCATCATCTTGATCTTGACATCTTTGCTTTCGAGATCTTCATCAAACATGAGGACAGAGACAACTTTACAATGATGGATCATCTTAATGATCACAGGATCAACTCACGGAATGAGACGTAGGGCATCTCTTGATCTGAGAGGCAAAACACACCTTGGAAAGGGCGGAAGGACAGTTTGACGGGGGTTTCATAGTAGCAAGGAAAAATTGCCATGATTCCATAACGGTCACCTTGCGGAAGGTGACTCGTAGAATATCCCCCTAAGTGGCAAAAAGAATTACCTTTGATTCAGAGATCATTGAAACTCTTTTATACCAGCCTAAGGCAAATCACAATCGATCATTTGAACGAATTCAAAAGAATGGTATACTCAGTTTGGGAAGGAAACTAGAGTTATAAGACAACTCGACAAACGGAAGGCACATTCCAATTGATACCGAGGATATAACCTGGTGTCTGAGCATGCCCTCAAGAACTTGAGCATTTCCATATTCATCCAGGTTTACCAACATCCGTGTCAAGGGTGCTGACAACACAACATACTACCATGATAAATAGCGATGAATGATGCAGATGCAAAGGAAGATAACCCTTTCTTAGATTTCACCTTAGCAAGGCCAAGGAAAAAAAATCTGGATGATCGACCGAGAGACATTTAGCACTCTGCTTCTAATGTTCTCCTTGATGCACTAGCATATCCCATTCATAAATATGGTTTGATATCTAGAACATCAAGTAAAAGGTCGGACTTCGGGAGCACAAAATCCATAAGGATGAAGTTCTAGTATAAGTCATGCGTGATCCTCATGGGAGGTGACCAAATGACTTAAACAAGATACTACAATAATAGTGCTTCCAGCTAGGTGCGTCCACTTCACTGGAACATATATCATAGTTCTTGGGAGAAGTTCCAATCATCATATCTGCCTGAGATTCAGATCTAGTTGGTAACATGATATTCCAGACTCATCAAGTCTAGAAAGAAAAATTAAAGTTTGCAACACAAATCGACGAGATGACGTTGCGAGATTCTCGGGAAATGGACTACGATAGCAAGCTCCAAAACATGAGCTGGTTCTGCTACACACATGTGAGCATCATGTCCCAGACAAACATACCCACGTAATAGTCTTATAATGAAACACTACCGAGTTCAGGTTGGGGAACCATCATTAATGATATCGAAGTCTCCGCGCGGAAGTCTAAAGGATTAACACTTTAGAACAGACTCCTTTATCTTGAACAAATCAATCAGTGGCTTGGCATGCTAGGGATACATATGGAATGAAGGTAGCGAGCCTGTCAAACCATAGCATACTTCGCACATGCATGACTGACTTGGGATGGTTCCAGAGGAAACAAAAACAATCTATCTCGAACTCATGGCGGCAACTTGCACCAAATGCACATGAATTAGAGGAGGTCACTTCTTTCATCCGAACATATGCTTCATGCACGGGACATGAAGATAATGCTTATAAAAGTTTCCAATACCAGTTCAATGTCCAACAAAATCATGGAGGGGATAAGGATGTTGTCGATGGGCTCAATAACAATTCATCCAGATTTCCATGGAGATGGAATTCCATAACTATGTGAACAAGGTGATAGTATTGGTCAGACCCAAAAGACATAATGGTGTATGCTCGAGGAATCAGCCACGAGTAAGACAACATTATGAACATCATTGGTTCTGATTTGATTTGACGATAGCCCATACTCAAATCAAAGATTGGGTAAGATGATAGGTCCATAAACTGATCACAGGGACCAATCGATGAAGATATCATCTTTCTTCAACTAACACACCAACACCAGGATATCCCTTTAAAACGAACTAGGTTAGGTAAGCTTTTATCTTCCAACTCTCCAAGTTGTCGTTTAGCTTAACCAACTAGCTTAGGGGTATCCAACATGGATTCTTGGGGAAGGGGTGGTTTACAAGAAACCAACTTGATCACGAGCTCAGCATAGCGGTCAGGTGACAACCTGGCAATACTTCCGAGAAGATATACGGAAAATCACGAACCACCGATATGTCACTAAGCTCGAGAACAATCTTGCTTTTCAGGGCAAGACGATATGATTAATAGAGCGAGGGATTGACTCAATCCTAACTCCTTGATCGAGGAGTGCACCAGGAAAAATGGACTAGGTCGCAAGATAAATCTTAGGATGATGATTCAGTAATCAACACGCCAAGAATGATATTAATGTCCATTAACTACCAAGCAACAGAGTTGCTAGGAGTATAGATTTCACGCATCATAGTATACCCGTCGGCATTCTGGTTGCAACAACACGGAACCGAGAAATGAAAATGATGGCGAGAAGTATCACTGCATCAAGAATTCATAAGAGGTGGTGCAATTCCCATGACAATCCTGACATAAAGAAGGTAATACTTCAAGGTAGAACAGACCAGAAGCTTGATTGCATTTTGATCTGCGGAATACAACTGCTTTGACCCAATCCTGGAAATGGACAAGGTACTGGAGTTTGTTTCTCCTAGTCATTTCGGAATAGAATGGCTTGACGGACCACAAGAGTAATAGGCATCAATGAACACGAATGCACGACTACTCCTGACTATCAATTGATAGACGAGGGTCGGAAGACAACTAAAATGGGACAACCCAAAAGAACATATGATTTTCTGAGTCGTGGACGCATGGATTAGAATGTCGAGCAAAGCTCAACATTTCTTCCGGATAACCCATGCAGAAAGGTAGAACTGACAGAGTCACAGTTATGAATGGAGAACTCCTCAAGAGTACTCTGATTGTGAGCTTTTGGTCCAAAGAACTTCTGCCTTAATGGTTCATGGTATTTGGAAGAAGGAAATACCACGGACCTCGAGGACTATCACAAATGTTACTAATATCCTAAAGGTACGAGCAACACTATCAACACGAGGTAAGTAGAGTGAATCTTGGGTCAAGAAGCCCGGAATAGAATGCCTACTAACTAAATGGCATCACAGGATGCTTTTGAGAACGATGGCTAGAATCATCACACTGGGAACACAAAACATGGCTAGATTACCTGGTGATCCTCTAAGACACCTAGGGTCATAATACTAGCTCCAACATATATGTCGAGGCAACATAGTACCTCAACTCAGCAATTTAGTGTGGTTAACCTGGCCTAAAAGACATCGGAATGAAAAGAAGGGATTTGCAAATGCATCAGACTATTTAGAAACCTGGGATGACTCGGACAGCATAACGGCTGTAAATGCTCGAAAAGATTTGAGACATCCTGCCAATGGTGGCATAACCACTCAACATCACCATATCAAGGTTCTGAGATCAACTATGAATGCACGGAGATAGTAAAAACTGAACTGAGGCTTGGATCCAACAATCCTATAAGTCTACGGATTAGTAACACGTGATCCTGATAGAAAAAGGAGAGAGCCTAGTTCCTTAACCCCGTAGGAAGAATAAGATGACTCGGATCAGAGGGCATGAGGTATAAGGAGTAAAAAGAGCCTTACGTTCCAACCCACAATCAATTCCCCTACATATAACTAAAGCATTTCTAGACTCAACTTCGACCAGTTTGGCTTGGTAATCCTACAGGCAGTCAAGCTCTGATACCAAAGCTGTCAGGACCCCGACTCAATGCCACATCGATCTAGCATGTAACACCTCATATCACTTTGCGGCCTCACGCACGGTATCCCCACGGGTGTCGCCTTACCTATGCCCGGGACCATTTGCGCCTTTTGGCACATGTATATGATAGTGTCGCTAGCATCCATATGATAAGGAGCCCGGGCTGACATGGCTAGTC
This sequence comes from Aegilops speltoides, assembly GCA_021437245.1. Classification (NCBI taxonomy): domain Eukaryota; kingdom Viridiplantae; phylum Streptophyta; class Magnoliopsida; order Poales; family Poaceae; genus Aegilops; species Aegilops speltoides. The sequence continues at coordinate 272,540,341 of CM038147.1, forward strand.
GTAAACCCAAAGTGGCACAAACTTACAGGACAGCATCCATGACCCAAAGATCGAACGTGTCGGTCATCACGCGAGTGAATCCAGTCTGTAGCACTGGGCTAGCAGGACTCGTGAACCGGGCAGTAGCGGGCTAACAGACTCCGGTATTCATCGCGTGACATTTCCCGAGGGATGATACAGAACGAAGAAGGACACATGCGGCCAGCCTAAGTGTTAGGAGCAAGAGCAAGCTACCATGGCTCAAAGGAAACACTAGGAGACATTTCCCGGTAAGAGAGGCTACTAAAGATAAACAACTAGATAGTCAGATCCCACACATACCAAGCATTTCAAACATACACACAATATGCTCGATATGTGTAATTACAACATGGCATCACAACATAACTCTACGACTCAAGTATGATTTTATTAGGCTCCGAGGAGCGAGATATTACAAACAGGGGTCTCACGACCCAACATTCAGAGCATACAAGTCAAGCACAAGCGGAAGCTTATCATGTCTGAGTACAGACATCTACAAATGAAAAGGCTTAGAAGCCTGACTATCTACTAGATCCTGCCGAGGGCACAAGATCGTAGCTGAGGTAACAAGCTAAACGTCGAAGTCCAAGCGGAACTACTAGCGAGACTGAAGTCTCTCTGCAAAAACATAAAATAGGCAAACGTGAGTACAAATGTACCCAAAGAAGACTTACATCGTAACTAACTACATATGCATCATTATCAACAAAGGGGTAGTGGGGTTTAACTGCAGCAAGCCAGCTTGACTCGGTGGCTATCCTGAACTACGACTGCAAGTAACTCTTTTGAGGTGGCGCACACGAGTCCACATATTCACCATATCAATACACCACTATGGATCCGCTCCCATCTCCCTACGAGAACGCCATCCATAGCACTCACACTTATCTTACGTATTTTAGAGTATCCACTTTCACTTGTCTATGAACTGTACAAGGGGTCCAAGTTTCCATATCCGAGGAATCCGGCTATTCAATAGATAATGATAACCTGCAGGGTGTACTTCTTCACACACGCCTCGCCACTTATCGCCTCAGACACGCATGTACCTCGGCAACCTTCAAGCGGAAGCCGGGCGAGGGAGTCGGCCACGACCGACTAACCACACAAGTCTCTTGTCCGGGTTTATCGCCTATTCGGTTCCATCCGCAAGGAGATCCGCCGGGTGTCGCCACGGCCCCAAACGATGTGAGCAGGGTTCCCAAGCCCACCATCCGGTGCCACTTGGTACACCGTACATCAGTGCCTAGTCTCCCAAGCCCACTTGTACCGGGTGCCACTTGGTAGACTACTAACAGTACCTACAAACACCAGAAACTAGTTGCAACTCCTGGACAGAGATCAAGTTGATTAATAAGTCGAGAGAGCTTGGAGTGCCCGGAGCCCAATGTGTGGTAGTAATTGTTCATGGATCACAAACACAGAACTCAGTTCCTGAGGACGGCTGCAATGAGACAACCCACCATGTACTCTTACATGGCCTCTCACCGCTACCTTTACCAAATCGTGTTCACACACTTAGCTCTCAACAGTAGGACATGTTTACACACCTTCGATTCATTCCCGATGAATCAGACCTGACTCAACTCTAAGCAATAGCAGGCATGACAAACAAGCATGAATGAGTAGGCACATCAGGGCTCAAACAACTCCTACTCATGCTAGTGGGTTTCATCTATTTACTGTGGCAATGACAGGTCATGCAGAGGATAAAGGGGCTCAACTACTGCAGCAAATAACAGTTGTATCGTTGTTGTCCTAATGCAGTAAAATAGAGCAGGAGCGAGAGAGTGGGATTGTATCGGAATGAACAAGGGGGTTTTGCTTGCCTGGCACTTCTTAAGATAGCATTGAGTCTTCATCAGTGACAACGATCACAACATCGGTACAACGTCTACCGAGGGGGGAACAACACCGGCAAACAGAGAAGAAACACGATCAATGCAATGCACAATATGATGCATGCTATGACATGGCAATATGAATGTGCTTTGGGCTAATGCAAGCTAGAACAGATTGAAATGAGTCCATTTGAACCAAAGATTCAAATGCAAACCCATTATATGAAGTCATAAAGGTGCATTAACTTGTTTCATCTAAACAGCAGGGTTAAGTTGCTCTAACATGCATGAAACTAGTGGAGATGGATAGATTGGATTTTTCTGATCATTTTTCATATATAATTTGTTTGATTTGGAGCTACGGTTGATTTTCTATGATTTTTAGAAGTTTATACTATTTTCTGGAATTTCCTGGATTAAATAGAGTTAAACTAATTCCAGAAAAGGATTACTACATCAGCTTGACGTCAGTGTGACATCAGCAGGTCAACGGGGCCGGTCCAGGTCAAACCTGACCAGTGGGGTCCACTAGTCAGTGACTCAGTCAGCTAACAGGGTTAATTAGTACTAACTAAAAGTTAATCTAGGCTAATTAGTCCCTGGACCCACACGTTAGTGACTATGGGATTAACTTAAGTTAATTTTAACACTTAGCTAATTAACAGGGGCCGGGGCCCGCATGTCAGTGAGAGAGAGGGGTCAAACCCCTGGACAGACGGGGTCAAACCTCGCCGGTCAAAGCGGTCAACCCGCCGGCGTTTAGCCGCCGGCGACGACAGAGATGGCGGGGCGGCTCGGAAATGCTCTACAGGGCACCATTCGAAGCGCGGGTTGCACCTATGGGTTCCTGGGAGTGAGGCGCATCCATTGGAGGCGGTGGTAGGAGCTGTGGTGGTCGGGATCGACGGCGGCGACCAAATCGGCGGCGGCCGGAGTTCGGATGGGTTCGGTTTGGCGCTAGGGGACACAACAGGTCGAACGGGCGGGCGCGCCCGCTCTGGGAGGCCGAAAGACGGGCAACGCTCGGACGCGGGTGACAGCAGCTGTGGCTGCGACGACGCCATGGACGGCGGCGGCAAGCTCTCGGGCGTGGCAGCGCTAGCGCTAAAGGGAGAGTTAGACTGCGAGGAGAGAGGGGGAAAGCGTAGGAGCTCACAAGGGGTCGGGAGAGAAGCTCGGTGGCCTCGGGGAAGCTTCGGCGACGGCGAATTGACGACGGCGATCTCCGGGCACCGGAGATGAAGACGACGACGCTCCGGTCGACTGGGGCCTCCTCTGGTCGGGTGCATCGGGGGAGTAGCTCCACGGGGTCAGGGCGGAGCCCAGGGATGCGGAGAGGAAGCGAGGGGGTGACTGTGGCATGATGTAAACGGCGTTGGCGGCGGCGATGAAGCCTGGCTTCAGCGGGAAGAGAGAGGGATCCAGGGAAAAGTGAGGTGAGGAGAGAGCGAGAAGGGTCCGGGAGGTGTCGTGGCGTCCTGCAGCGGCGCGCTTGAAGAAGGGGGCAGGCAGGCAGGAGGGAGGAGGTGGCCTGCTGCAAGGCGTGCGTGCTGTGCTGGCACACGCCTGCCCCACTCCTCCCGAGGAGGAAGACGACAGGAGGAGGCGTGGGCTGGGCCGGCCGACTACAATCTTTGGGCCGAGGTAAGTGGGCTGTAAGTGTGACAGTGTAACACTGTCTCTATTTTAAATTTTGTTTCATTTTCTATTTGCCTTTTGTTTTCTTTGATTTAGTAAAAATACTAAACCACATCTAAAAATCCTGAAATAAATTGTGAGGACCTGTTGAATTATTTCCAACAACCCACATTTAGTTTCAGAATTATTTGAGCATTTAAAATTGTTATAGCAATTAAATGCCCAAATTCAAATACATAATGATTTAATTCAAGAGTCCAAAAATGGCCTAGAAATATGTACATTATTTTTGGCAGAGGTTTTCACCTTTAACAAAAATCATGAACTTTTCTAAAGAGCATTTGGGTTCGTTGAAAATATTTTTATTGAACCTAGTTGACTTCAATTGGTGCTAGGGTTTCAACAATCCCCATTTCAACTTTCAAAGAAATTTAGACATGATGCATGGATGCTTGTGCAACTATTTACAATCAAATTCTAGGGCTGTGACACGTGCCTTCATGCGATGCATCCACGGAGCGGAATTTGATAAAGGATCTATGTCTGGCAGTGAGACGGCCATCTATTCTGATGGTGAATCGTCCACGGGTGAGACGGACTCATTGTATCAACTGCAAGATGGTGGGCTTGGGGGCTATTCCAATGGCAACAATATTCCGGACCCCTTTGAGCCGCCAAACAGAGTCGGGATCTTCATAGCTGGCACTCAACCCGGGCAAAACTCTACGGCTGCGGCAGCAATGACTTCCGGGTCAGCAGCGGTGACGACAGCCATGGTAGGAGGCCCTGCACGCCCGCCGGCTCAAGTTTTGATGGCTTTAATGGATAAGTTGACGGCTCTGTTAACCGCCGTGGTTAACTGGGTGAATCAGGCTCAACATGATGCGAAAGTGGCACAACTGCGTGAGGAGGCAGCACAAGCCAAGGAAGACCTGGCGGTAGAGGGCGTCAGGATGGCTACGGAACAAGCGGCTTTGGATGCTCGGGCCCAGCAGATTCAGTCGGAGGCTTTCCAGTTTACGATGGATCAGAATGCATCAAATGAGATCATGAGGAGAAGGCACCAGAAGGCACAGTCCCGTCTGCCTACGGTTTATGAGCCTAGAAACCTCTCCCGCACACCCGGTACAGGGCCCAGTAACCTGCCAGAGGTAAACCGGGCTGCAGCGCCCGAGGCTGGGACGCCGGTTCAGCCACGTATGACGGAACCCCCTCGTCTGAATGATGCTCCATCTCACTATGTACCGACACCACCGGGTCATTATTCTAACCCTTTGGAAAACATGATCGATGTGGCGGCACAATTGGCGGCTCTCCCGGTGGATGGCGATTCTCCAATGGCGGTTGAAACACGAAGGGTCAGAGAACTTCTTCAGGCAGCTCTGGCACAGCAGGAGGCGTATTCTTATAGTCAAGACAAGATTCATTCGACCCCTCGCCCAAGCCGGAGCCAGAGCTATAGCAGGCACATGGACTCACCACCTGTTTCAAGCAATGCCTAGCACCACGATCAGCCGCGCGGGTATGACCCGGCTGTAAGTGCATCTAGGGCCCCTTAGTGATTTTGGTGTATTGAAGACTTATAGGTTAAGGGACTAATGTGTTTATGAGTGTACACAGGTCTATAAGTCTATGAGGAGTTTGATATTTACAGAGAAAGTCGACCCCTAAAAATGAATATCTTCGACTGAAGATTTTGGTATTCCTGAAGACTTTCATGAAGACTTTGAAAGTGAAGAAATTGGTGTGTCCGTGAAGACTTGATATTCATGGGAGGAATATGAAGCTTGAAGAGTTTCGTTTTCATAGTTTTGTTTTTCTCTTTCTTGAGTCATAGGAAACACCGTACTGTTAAAGGGGGTCGAGGAAATACTAAGGAAAAATTTCCATGTGATGCTCAACTCAAAATCCTACACCTACCAATCCCTTCGAGTGAAGCCTTTGGAAATCTCATACAGTTCAGTCAATTTCTTCGGTGACAGAGACGAAGCTCTTCTGGTCGCTGAGGAATTTGTTCCGACTGAGGAGTTTGGAATTCGCCAGCGCAAATTGCCTACAAAGTGAGGAACATGATAGCCCTGAGTAATTTGAGAGTCAAATTTCCGACCGTTGCTGTGCTTTGCGCCAGCTGTCCCAAAATATCTTATCCACATAACGGTCATATCATTGAAGGGCATTTATGTCTTATCATGCCGGGCTGCTCCCTAGGCTATAAATAGCCGCCCCCCTACAACCACTAGTTGGTTGGCTGCTCCAAGAGAAACTGACACTTGTCATTTGAGAACAACCCATCCTCCGAGGACTTTGAGTGAAAATCATCGAGTGAGGAAAATCCAAACCCAAACACCCACAAACCCAAAGTGATTTAGCATCACTGAAGAGATTGATCCTGCGTGGATCCGACGCTTGTTACCTTTGAAGACTGTGCTTCTTCCAAACGGTTAGGCATCATGGTCTAGAGCATCCAAGAGGAATTGTGGATCGCCGAGTGACCAAAGTCTGTGAAGGTTTGGAAGTCGCCTGAAGACTTACCACGAGTGATTGGACGGGGTCTGTGTGACCTTAGTTCAAGGAGAATACGGTGAGGACTTGGTGTCCTGAGCTGCGTGCTTAGCGACTAGGTGTCCGGGACTGTGTGTCCTTGAGTTTAAATACTCAGCCGCTCCAACCAGACGTACAACTGAGACAACAGTTGGAACTGGTCTACCATATCATTGTCTTCACCAACCTTACTGGTTCTATTTCCTCAACTCTTCCATTTCCTCATTACTGTGTTGAGTAGTTGTTCATATCTGTGTTTGAAGACATTGACTAAAGACTTTCTCAATTTCCTCAGTTCAATTTCTTCAGTTTGTTTGTCTTCATCTTGTGTTGTCCTGTGTTTATGCTTTCTGTACTCTGTGATTGTCTTCATTTCATCATGATGACTATGCATGTCTTCTGTTATGCTTACTTCTGAGTACTTATTCCGCTGCAAGTAGTTCTTCGCTAAGGAATTTCCTCACCGGCAAATTCCTCAGTGAAGAATTCATAAAAATCGCCTATTCACCCCCCCCTCTAGTCGACATAACGCACTTTCAATCCGGCACGTGATGGAGTGCCTAATGTGGGTGATCAGGACAGACTGCATCAGGAAGCGTAGCAGGCGGCTCAGCAGGCGGCTTATCAGGCCCTTCCGGTTTATCCAACGACCTCGGTTGAGGCAGGTGTGACCTCAAGATCTATAGGGGTGTCCTGTTTGGTGTCGGCTCTATGTAATGAGCGTTTGCCCAAGGATTTCAAAGGACCTCGAAAGGTGCCTAATTACACGGCCGACTTACCCCCTGAGGTATGGATTGAAAGTTATGAGATGGCCATGGAGCTACTGGATGTCAGCGACGCTGCATGTGCCAAATACTTCACCATGATGCTGGACGGAACGGCCCGTACTTGGTTAAAGGGGTTGCCGGCTAATTCCATCGGTTCATGGGCAGAGTTAAAGGCCCGGATCATTCAAAACTTTAAGGACACATGCAAGCGGCCCATGTCGATTGTGGACTTGACTAATTGTAAGCAAGAGGAGGGTGAATCCACAACCCATTGGGTGCATCGGGTCAAAGCTATCATGCATTCATCCGACAACATGAATGCCGGTTCTGCAATCTTAATGTTGGAGAAAAATTGCCGTTTTGAGCCTCTGAGACAGAAGCTGGGGCGGCTCAAGCACGATTGTAATGACATGGTCCAGCTGACGGCGGCTCTAGTTAAATATGTCGACTCTGATAGTACCAAGGACCCCGAGTCTAACGATGAGAAGACAGGGAAGGGAAAGAAGAACGGTAACGCCAAGGGTCAGCAGCATAACCCGGTGAATCAGGGAGGCAACAGCAAATGTAAGGCGGATGGTAGTTCGGAGTTTGTGGCTAACACCAATGCGCACGGCAACAACCAGCGTCGTAAGGGGAGGCCGCCTTCTCGGAACAGTGGATCAAGTCCTACTCTTGAGCAGTTGCTGAATGAACCATGTCCAAGGCATGCACACAGGAGAAACCAGCCACTCACCTTTCGAAAGATTGTACGATTATGAAGGCTTTCAAAAACTCTAACGCATTTCACGGCAATCATGGGTTGGGCGGCGGCTCAGGCGGCGGCGGTTTTTATGACCTGGTTTATGGGGGTGGCGGTTCTAATTCCAACTTCCAGGGCCCCCAAGGTCATCAGGGCGGTTTTAATCAAGGAAATCAGGATGGTTACAACCAGCAATCCAGCCAAGGGGGTCAGCAACAACAACAATCTGGATATCAGAGTAATCCAAAGCAGCTGAATAGCGGACAGTATCATGTGTTTACCACTAGTTTGTGCAAACGGGACCAGAAGCTTCATAAGAGGGTTGTGAATGCTGTTGAGACGGCAGTTCCTCGTTACTTATGATGGTCTGAGCAGCCTATTCTGTGGTGTAGAGAGGATCACCCTCCCCGGGTTGACAATTCGGGTCACTTGGCCTTGGTGGTGGCGCCTCAAGTTGGTGGATATAAATTTACTAAAGTGTTCATGGATGGAGGTAGTAGCATCAACATCCTTTATTATGAGACTTTCCATCGCAGGGGGTTAACTGATAAAAATCTTAAGACATCCAACACTGTTTTCCACGGAGTGGTGCCTGGTAAGTCAGCGTACCTAGTGGGCAAGATTGAGCTGGAGGTGGCCTTTGGAGATGAGCATGATTCTAGGGCTGAGAAGTTAACTTTTGAACTGGTCAAAATCAAAAGCCCGTATCATGCTCTATTTGGACGGCCGGCTTATGCAAAGTTCATGGCACGGTCGTGTTATGTTTATCTGCAACTCAAGATGTCGGGTTATAAGGGAACTGTCACAGTGCATGGGAGTCAGAAGATAGCCCTGGAATGTGAGGAAGGCGATGCTGCTTACACTGAGTCTGTCTGTGCAACAGAGGAATTGAAGTTTTACAAGGACAATGTTGACCCAGCGGACATGACGTCTTTGAAAAAGCCAACTACAGAGCATGAGCCGGTGATAAAGTTTAAATTGGCCGATGACACCAAGCTGGTTGATTTTGTTCCTAGCGGCTCATCTAAGCAGTTTACTATTAGTGCTAACCTGGATCCCAAATAGGAAAGCGCGCTCATCAAGTTCATCTGTGAGAACCAGGACATCTTTGCATGGAAACCTTCTAACATGACGGGTGTACCAAGAGAACTCGCTGAGCACACTCTCAATTTTGATCTAAAATTTAAGCCGGTCAAGCAGTTTCTTTGGCAGTTCAATGAGGAGCGGCATAAGGCCATTGGCGAAGAAGTGGCCCGGCTCTTGGCGGCCGGGTTCATTGTTGAAGTTTTTCATCTAGAGTGGTTGGCTAACCCAGTACTAGTGCTTAAGAAGAATGGCACCTGGCGTATGTGTGTGGATTACACGGACATAAACAAGGCTTGTCCGGCTGATCCTTTTGCTCTCCCTCGTATTGATCAAATCATTGATGCTACGGTGGGTTGTGAGCATTTGAGCTTTTTGGATGCTTATTCTGGTTATCATCAAATCAAGATGGCAGTTAAGGACCAGGAGAAGACGGCTTTCATTACTCCCTTTGGAGCCTTCTACTATGTGTCTATGCCTTTTGGGCTCAAAAGTGCCCAGGCGACTTATCAGCGATGTGTGCAGAACTGTCTTCACAATCAGATTGGGTACAATGTTCATGCTTATGTGGACGACATTGTGGTGAAGTCCAGAGAGAAGGAGACCTTGATAGATGATTTAAAGGAAACCTTTGATAATCTCCGGGTCTACAAGATGATGCTTAACCCGGCCAAGTGCGTTTTTGGTGTGCCAGCAGGCAAAGCTTTTGGGTTTTCTGGTTTCTAACAGAGGCATTGAGGCTAACTCAGAGAAGATCAAGGCCATAACCTCCTTGGCTAAGCCGGCATGTATCAATGATGTTCAGCGTCTGGCGGGTCGTATTGCTGCCTTAAGCCGGTTGGGTGAGAAGGCTATACCACTGTATTAGATGATGAAGAAAATAGATAACTTCGTCTGGAGTGATGCTGCTAATGACGCGTTTGAGGATTTGAAGAGGCAGCTAGCTGAGCCGCCAGTTCTTGCTGCTCTCATTGATAAGGAGCCATTGTTGTTATACATGGCTGCTAACACCCGTGTTGTCAATGTGGCCATTGTGGTGGAGCGCAAGGAGGCTGGCAAGGAATATCCGGTTCAACGACCGGTTTACTACATCAGTGAGGTGCTTATTGAGTCCTAGCAAAGATATGCACATTGGCAGAAGCTCGTTTATGGGGTGTTCATGGCTAGCCGGAAGCTTAAACAATATTTTTTGGGTCATCCCATCACTATGGCCAGTTCTTCTCCTTTAGGAGATATCATCCAAAATAGAGAAGCCACAGGACGAGTCGCCAAGTGGGCCATTGAGCTTGGGCCTCATGGTTTAAAGTATATGCCTCGCACGGCTATCAAATCTCAAGCATTGGTGGATTTCATCAACGACTAGACAGAGCTGCAGATGCCTGAAGAGAAGCCAGATAACACATATTGGACTATTCATTTTGATGGGTCTAGGCAATTGGAGGGCTCGGGGGCTGGAGTTGTCTTAGCTTCCCCTCGAGGTGACAAATTTTGTTATGTGCTAAGGTTGATGTTTCCCTGTACTAACAATGTAGATGAGTATGAGGCCTTGCTCCATGGTCTTTGGATGGCTAAGGAGATGAACTTAAGCCGGGTGAGGTGCTTTGGCGACTTAGATTTGGTGGCTCAACATGTCTCAGGCAAATGGGATTCCAAGGATCCCCTCATGGCGGCTTATCGCCATGAAGTTGATGCTGTTGCTGGGCACTTCAAGGGTTATCAAGTGGAGCACATTGATCACAGAAAGAATGAAGCGGCTGATGATTTAAGCCGGTTGGGATCTCAGCATAAGCCGGTGCCACCTAACACTTTCTTGGATATTTTGCATAACCCTTCTGTCAAGTTGCCTACAGAGGAAGACCTGGTTGTTCCTGACCTGGAAGCACAATTGGTGGCGGCTCTTCATGTCATCCCAGATTGGACAGTGTCGTATTTGGCTTATATGACCCGGGGCGAGTTACCTGAGGATGAAACCTTGGCCAGGTAGATAACCTGGCAGTCTAAGTCAATGACAATTGCCAATGGCGAGTTACATCGTCGTAGTGTCACTGGGGCGTTTCAGCAATGTGTCTCTCCTGAGAAGGGTCAAGAGATTCTTCGTGAGATTCATGAAGGAGATTGTGGCCATCATGAAGGATTTTATTGGCTGACAACTCATGCTGATGCGGAGGATTTGGTCAGTAAATGTGACGGTTGTCAGAAATTCTCACGACGAGCTCACGTGTCGGCTCAAGAATTGAGGATGATTCCAATTACTTGGCTGTTTGCAGTCCGGGGACTTGACATGGTTGGACCTTTTAAAAGGTCCAAGGATAAAAATACCCACCTCTTGGTGGCGGTTGACAATTTCACAAAGTGGGTTGAAGCAGAGCCGGTCAGCAAGTGTGACGCGGCAACAGCGGTTCAGTTCATGAAAAAAGGTGATTTTCCGTTTTGGCCTTTCCCACAGTATCATAACTGATAATGGCACTAATTTGTCCAAAGGTGCTATGAAAGAGTTTTTTCAACGTGAGCATATTCGTCTTGATGTATCATTGGTGGCTCACCCTCAATCCAATGGTCAAGCTGAACGAGCCAATCAATAGATTTTGAGAGGCATCAAGCCTCGGCTTATGGTTCCTTTGCAATGGACGTCGGGTTGTTGGGTGGAGGAGTTACCTTCTGTGATATGGAGCATCAATACTACCCCCAACAGGTCTACGGGTTACAGGCCTCTCTTCATGGTTTACGGAGCAGAGGCGGTTCTCCCTAGTGACATCCATCATGACTCCTCGCGTGGCGTCTTACGTCGAAGCCAATAATGAGCAGGCACATCAAGATGCACTAGACCTCTTGGATGAGAAATGTGACCTCGCAGCAGCCCGTTCGGCGATTTATCAACAAGACCTGCGCCGCTACCATAGCCGCCGGGTTAAGTCCAGAACCTTTCAAGAAGGTGACTTGGTGCTCCGGCTCATCCAGGATCAAACTGATATGCACAAGTTATCCCCACCTTGGGAAGCACCCTTTGTGGTCAACAAGAGTTTGAAAAATGGGTCATACTACCTTATCGATGTTTGAGAGCACAAAGATTCATGTAAGTCGGAGGAGGAGACCCGCCGGCCGTGGAATATTGCTCATCTTCGGCCTTACTACACTTGAGTCGCCGGTTCTTATGATGTACATATTTTTGATGATGTATATATTATGATAAATAATAAAGTAGGACCTTTGTCCTTTTCATCCTCAATGATCATGTGTCTTCATCATCATAATTCCAAAGACCAATTGGGGGTTGATCGTATTCGAATCTAGCTTAACTCCTTTGGCACAGCTTCATGATCGCATCCGAATCATAGATGTTCAAAACCTCTTGATCATCTGGGGGCTGGATCGTATTCGAATCATAGCTTAACCCCTTTTTGATACGACTCTGATCGTATTCGAATCAGAGTCATTAAAAATTTAGACCACTGGGGGCTGATCGTAACTTGCTTAACTACTTTGGCACAGCTTCCGGATCGTATCCAAATCATAGTTGTTCAAACAACTTGATCATTTGGGGGTTGGGTCGTATTTGAATCATAGCTTCACCCCTTTTGGTCCGACGCTGATCGTATTTGAATCAGAGTCGTTACAAAAGTCTCAAGGTCATTTGGGGTCTTCCTGTTCAAACATAGGTCGTATTCGAACCAAAGAGAACATAGCTTTCGGTGCCCTCTTGATAGGCGCAATGCCAAACCCACTAGGGGGCTTCCTGATCGTATTCGAATCATAGCTTAACCCCTTTTGGTCCGGCTTACTGATCGTATTCGAATCAGAAGCATCATTTTTTCTCTATTTGACTTAAGTTTTTTAAACAGTCTTTTGGTTTTGTTTTGAAACTTTTTGAAGCATATGTGTATGGTTTCTATTTAACCCAGCTCGACTTTGAAAGAAGAGTCGTCTGCATATGAGAATCATCAAACACTTGGAAGCTTTGGCTTCTAAAGGTTGGGTTATCACCCTTTACTGCACAGGTCATGTAAACCGGCAGTACAAATTCAATATCAAAGGTATGATATTACTATTATAGTTATATTTCAAGCTCTAATTCATAACAGACTTATCTATGACTCCGTCTTACATATCTGTGGTTATATGTGAGATATTATGACCCGCCCTGCAGTAAACCGCCAAGGTTTCTTGTGATCTATTTCTGTGTGCAGGATAGTTCAAGGCTTTTCTTATGCATAAGGAAAACAGATGATAAGTATAACAAGGGTAAATATAATAGGGCGGCTTAACAGTGTTGAGCACCAAAATGTGCACGATGGCACGACAGAGCAAAGTCATTTCTACCCTATTACATGACTACCCGATTCTAAATGATCAATTGTTTTTCAAAGTCACAAGTATGAACCGCCCCGCGGCTCAATATCCCAACCGCTGTTGGCCTGAGGCTTCTGGATCAACCCTCTCCGCTTCTTTGTCCTGTTCCACGTCCTGGAAGGTCGATGACGACCAGTCAATGCCATTCAAAGCTTCAAACTCGGCTTCATCATCAACTAGCTTGGACGGGTTAAGTTCATGGGCAAAGGTGTGCTTATGGATTGGGGGGATCAGGCTTGTCACTTTATAAGTCGGTGTTAGCTTCCTATCATTTCCCACATCGTAAGTTGGATGATACTTGGTGAGGTCCGTCTCATTGGCGATCAGGCTGGCCAGAGGATGTATCTCCTTCACACAAGCAGCAAAATCTGTCTGTTCAAACGGAGAGCCGTCCTCCTTAAGGCTTGGATAACCCGTAGAAAGTTCAGCCGGGTCTAGTGCCGGTAGCCATGCTTTGGCCCGGCTTAACACAGATACGCCTCCGGCTCTCGTAGATGATTGTTTAATTTCATTAAACCGCTAGGGCAGCATAGACAGTTTCCTTAGCACATCAACCAAGAGCGTGGGGGCTTCATTGGACAGAGCAACTGTGGCCAATGCGCGCTTGGCACCAGTGTAAAGCTGCTCTACCAATGTGTAAACCGCCTTTAGGTTTACAAGCATGTCTTGGTTGAGGTTGGTGCTCCTATTAGCAAATAAGCCACGGCGGGGCACTCGTTAGTCTGATTAGTGTCCGACTAGTGTATGGCTTGGCCATGGTCTGGGCATAGTCCGACTTGTGTCTAGGGTTAGTCTGAGTTGTGTCTAGGCTTAGTCCAGCTAGTGTACGGGTGCATGCGTGTGCGGTGAGCGTGTTGGACGCGAGTCCGTGGCCACGCGTAGTCCCTGGCAAGTGTGCGTGCATGCGTGAGTCTGTTGGCGAGAGTAGAGGGAGGTTGCGTAGCGATCGGGTGCAGCCGGCTGTGTAGGATGCGTTTGTGCGCGTCGTGGGCGCGCCGGGCTTGCGGATCGTGGGCGTGGAAGAGTGGAGCGCTGCGTCATGCGTGCACATACGTGTATAAGTCTCCCTTTGTGTACTGGTTCAGCTGTGGGTGCAGTTCGTGCTGCGGGAGAAAATATTTGTCATTCGTGCGGCAGGCATTCGAGCGCCGGGAAAAACACCCCGTGTCCACTTCTGCTCCTTCTTCCTCCTTTATTCTTCAGTGTGTGCGAGAGAGAGAGAGAGAGAGAGAGAGGGGTACAGAGAGCTCCGGCGAGCGAGGGAGAAGGTTGCAGCTCCAACAGCTCCTGGGGCCTGCATAGTAATAACAGGTGAGTTAAAGAGAGTTCATATGATCAAGAGAGATATTCAACACTTGACACTCGTAAGGCGGCTTACCAAAGATAGCCGAGACCATCTGAGACACATGGCGTTTTAAGCCGGACAATTCAGTGGTCACCTCTTCAAGAGCCGCCTCTACTTTTTCTGCTCGATGAGTCAAGGCAATCTTTTTTTTCAGCCCAGGCCTTTTTCTCAACTTCAAAGTCGGCCTTCAATTTTTCTTGTTCAGACACGCTAAATTCAAATTTGGAATTTGCCCTCTGGGTTTCAGTCTCCTGCAGCTCCAAGCGGTTCTTTAATTCAGACAGCTCTAATTGAAGTTGAGCAGTGGTGGTCTATAAAAATACCGGATCAAAATCATAAATATTAGTATACAATATCAAATCCCAAGCCTTTTGCAAGCAACAACACTTGGCACTTGGGGGCTAATGTCTCCCAAAAGTTTTGTCTAAGTGGCGGCTTATGATAGTAAGTCCCAAGCACTTTGCAAGCAAGAGTACTTGGCACTTGGGGACTAATGTATATTGTTGTTAAAAACTACACAAGTATTGTCTTCTATACAAGCATATGAAGGACCGGCTCATTCATGCTGATTAAACCGGCCCTTGGGGACTACGGATTAAGTCGGATTTTTAAAAAGGATTCTACCAAAGGATATTACTGATGCTCATAAGTTTGTTCTAAGTCTACAGCATATTCGTCATAAGCAGTAGACTTGGGGGCTGGCATAGTACGGATAATTCAATAAAGGAAAGAATTCATACCTCAAATTTCTGGTGCATTTGTTTCACCATGTCAACTTCAAGATCGCAGCTACTGTGCACTTGGCTAAGATAACCAGAAAAAAACTTTGCCAATGCTCAATTGAGTATAGTTAGCAACATCAAATCTGGCTTTACGTCGTTCAATGTGCTCCTCCTTGGCAGAACACTTGGCTAGCACAGTAGATCTCCCCGGCTCAGTATAGTCGGTCTTGGTGATTTCCACATCAACATCTTGTGGGTTGGCTATCTTAACCAGGCTTGAAGCTTCAGGGTTAAAAGAGCTGTCGGCGGCTTGATCAACAGGTGGGTCAGCAGTCAGTGTTGGCATGTCATGAACCGGCTCAAGCGGCGGCTCAGGAACAGAGGCCTCAGGCGCTGCGGTCTGGAGCTCCGGCTTATTGACGGTCGGCTCTTCGACCGGCTTGTTTTTCTTCACCCTCTTACTGGGCTTTGCTTTTCCACTGCATGAAATAAAAAAGGTCAATACAAGTATAAAGGATTATAATAATTAAAGGATAAGTAAATTGTCATTACCCAGGAGCGGTCTTGAAAGCCGGCATATTCGACTGGATTGAGTCGCCGGAGGAGGAATGTGAAGTTTCCATATAATTTGAATCAGAAGAGTTGAGCGGTTGACGAGTGAGACCCGCCAAAGGATAAAAAGAGTTTAAGTCAGAGATGACCTCATTTCAGCGCTTCCTTGGCGTATTCGGTAAGCCGGAGGAGAGTTCTGCATCCTTGCTGGTCCGGGTCTGCCTCCGGTTCTCGAGTAGCTGTTGCTTCAAAATAAAGTGAGCATCCAGATGAGCTAAGGGGTGTGAAAATCTTACTTTCCGGGTTACTCTTCGGATTTTTTGTCTGGGCAAAGGCTCGGAGTCAGAGGAAATAATAGTTACCTCTTCTTCCACTCCCTGACTCGTCCCCATGTCATCCTGATGATAGTCCATGTCAATAAGGTAGTTGAAAAAAGAGCCAAGAGAATCAAGGACTACCTCCGACTCAGAGGTGTCTTCCAGTCGAAGCAATTCAGAGGCGCTGGGCTTTTTCCCTCTTTTCTTGGTGGCAGCTCTCCTGGCGGCTTTCTTGGCCTTCCTGGCTCTCTTTGCAGCCTCATGGTCATATTCTTTCTTCCAAAACTCATCATGAGCCTATAAAAATCAGCAAAGGTTTAAGTTAAGACAAAACATCAAAGTTGAAAGCAAATTAATTAAGTTTGGCAGCTTACCTCTGGAGCCGGGTTAGCTTTGCAGAAAGGGCTTAAGCCCACATTGCCACAGTCTGCTAGGCTTTCATTCAAAAGTGACTTTGTCATATCATTGACAACATCATCAGGTAAATCGTCATGGCTGTGGCACAGAGGATCCTTTTTGTCACCTGTGTAAGTGCACATTAACCCGGAGCGGTGGCTCAACGGGATGATCTGCCATCCGACCCAGCACCGGACCAAGTCAATACCATTTAAGCCATTCCACAAAAGAGCCGTGACTTTAGCCATGGTAGTGGCAAGCTTCTAGCGATCAGCAGCTGACAACTTGTTTGGAAGAGGATGGTTGGACTCGAGGCGCGGGGCGCGAAGGCCGGCTAGAGGGTTCTCATCAGCCGGAGAAGTGTCTTGGCAGTAGAACCAAGTCTGGTCCCAGTCTTTGGGGTGACTCGGTGGTTGCACGTAAGGAAAAATGGTGTCTCTCCGTCATTGGATTGAGACCCCGCCAAGTTCCAAACTAGGTCTGTTGGAATATTCATTCTGGCAGTTCAAGTAAAACAACTCTTTGAAAAGTAGCAAGCTGGGCTCTTCTTCAAGATACACCTCACAGAACACTTGAAAGTTGCATATGTTAGACACGGAGTTGGGTCCGATGTATTGAGGACGGAGGTCAAAAAAGTGCAAAACACTCTGAAGAACTTTGAGCCGGGTGGCGAAAAGCCCCGGTTCATGTGATCAGTGAAGACGATGACTTCCCCTTCTTTGGGCTGAGGTTTTTCTTTTGTTGGATTAGGAGCACGGTACGACATGACATCCTTTTTGGGTAGATAGCCGGTTTTCACAAAATCGTCAAGTGTACTCTCCGTGATGATAGATTTGACCCAATTACATGAAGTGGTTGTTTTGGGCGGCATTGTGAAGAAAGGAAGCCTAAAAAGAGTAAATTTGCCGGTTCAAATGTAAGCCGGGGGAAAAGTATACAACACATATTCAGAATGGCGGCTTATAGAGGGGCATAATGGTATATGACTAAATACGTCATGTTTTTTAAACCACCGTGAGCAGTCAGGTTATTTAAGCCACCATGAGTAGTTGGATATTATCTATTGAGCATTGCAATTTAAGACGGTGGTTTGAGCCGCCATGACTAGGTGGATCTATCAAAATGCAGTTTTTGGCTAAGTGTCGCACAGACAGGTTTCATAGATTGCAATCATTATTTTGGATCAGCGGAGGCTCAGAAAAAGGAAATAAATCAAGACCTAAAAAACAAGTACAGATGAGTTCATAAGCTCTAAAGGGATTTTTTTCTTCAAAGAAAGGGGGGTCCGCTAGTATTGAAAGAAAAGACAAAACAGTTGTCGCATCAGTTATGTGCCGTTTTCAGATCAAAGAGGCTCACGGTGCAAGCACAGAAGATGAACTACGATGAACTATGAAGAACACAGAGAAGTTCAGAAACCCTAATGCAGATCTGGGGTACGGGAAAGCAAATACTTACATGTGCAGATCTACTGCGGAGAGGCGCTGCTGTTCTCTGATTCGTTCAGGGTGATGCAGCAGCCAAGATGAGGACAACGGTGCGCTTCGCGGTGGTGGCGGAGCTCGAGCGGCAGAAGGTCGCGAGAGGAAGAAGACGATGGAAAGGGGGAGAATGAGGAAAGACCGGTCGTGCCTATTTATAAGGAAAGACTCATAAGTGGGCGCGAAAAACGAGGAGGCCAAAACATGGTTATCCAACTGCTCCGGCGCCTCGATTCTCGGATGATTATTAAAAGATAAAGATCCATTGAGATATGTTGGACAAAGTGTGAATTAATGACAGGTGACGTCATGGCGGGTTATCACAAATCCAGATGATGATGTCATGGCGGGTTATAAACCCTCGCACAGATGAAGAGCAGAAGATTTTTTTCTAAGTGTTAAGGATTGACATGAACCAGTTCAAATCAATCTGGGGCCCAATGTTGGGGATATAACTATTAGGTATGACCCGCCCAGAAGGGGGCGAGTTATACCTATGGGGATTCATAATATGAAGCCCAAGACGATACTTGAAGATGGCGGTTCAGTTAAGGGCCCAAGGCCCAAAGGCAGCTCAAGGCCCGTAGAGATAAACCGCCATCTTTGAATGACTTGTATTGTAAGGCAAGAATAGATAGTAACCGAGCCGGACACTGTTTATGAGCCGGCCGGGACTCTGTGAGCCGCTGGGCGTCGACCTCTGTATATAAAGGGACGACTCGGCGGCGATTCAGGACAAGTAACATCAGATCGAAAGCTAGGTCATGCGGATTCACTCCCTGGTAATCGAGACATAAGCAATCCCACCTCAAACTAGATTAAGCCATTACCTTCACCGCAAGGGGCCAAACCAGTATAAACTCTCGTGTCCTTTGTCCCTTTTTAACCCCTTTAAGCTTCCTTGTTGCGATGGCTCCACGACTAAGTCCTTTTGCTAGGACATCTGCCATGACCTTTCCACAACACAAGGGGTAAGCTTGGGGTTACACGGCCGTTGACCTTTTACTGCGCGCAGGCAGAGCGGTAGTGCCGGTCATGGGAGCGGTTGTATCTCCTGGAGCTCTTGTACTGGTTCCTGGAGGTGTTCCCGGAAGTCATTAGCGGTTGTACTGGTGGTTGAAGCGGTTTTACCGGTCATATGGCTGTTACGGGGACAAACTGGGGCGGTACCGGCCTTGCACCGCTCGATTACAGAAGGTGGACCGGTAGTTGGGCGGTAGTCGAGCGGTTGTACCGCCCGGGCAGTAGTTGGGCGGGTGTACATCTATCTCTGCGCTGGGAAAATTCCTCTCCATGCTCTTGGTGTCCATCTTGCACCACTCCTTCTCCTTGTTGGTTCCTTGGTACCTAAGCACATGAAGTGTCTTTGTTTGAGGTAGTAGCCATGTCTCATGTGGATCGAAGGGAAGTTTAACAAGGAGAGAATTCACCTTATGTCCAATGGCACATGCTGGAGCTCTCATCGTAGGTGCACTTGGGGCTTGGGGAGTAGTTGAAGTGCACCCCCGGAAAGATCCGACCTCGGATCGTAATCCTCATTACCATGGAAACGGTTGTTGTGGACGGACTTGTAATTGGTCAGAATTGAAGACATGGCATGATCCAAGTACTCCAAGGTGTCTCCGGAGTGGTATACATGCAAAAAGAGCAAACACAAACGACACTCGGAAATACAATGGTTAGTGCAAACAAGGTGTCCATCATGTAAGCATGAGTTTGTCTGATAGTATTGCTCGTGACAAGGCACAAGATGATTAGTCAAATGATGTAAAATGAGATGTAAAGCATTTGTGAGAGCAAATTCATTTGTTGTGCACACAAAGGTATGGTAAATGTCATGGTGCACAAAGCTACAAATTCTACCATTGGGCAAAATGATGTCATAGAGAGATGGTATATCATGAGCATGAACATGGCAATGGGTGCACAATATGATTATGTTATCATGCAATTGATGGAAGGCAATGTGATCATTATGTATGACTATGCCATCAAGGAAGATCACAACAAATTTGCTAAGGAAGTGCATAAGCTCATATATTATGGATGACATCGAAGTAGAAGATGCAACAAGGCAATCATAATGTGGGTTAATCCATGCATAAGATGCAAATTTGTTATGTGTGGTGTTGTACCATGGCTCAATGTCGTGGTAGAAGTGGTGGTCCGGTGGCGCATCCACTAAGTTCGAGCACTCCTCAACTTGAAGGTCCCTAGGATCCATCTCCAATGTGGGTCCTCCATCCAATATGTGTATCGTGTAGACAAGAAGAAGGAAACAACAATGAAAGAATAACCCGTCCAATATGCGTATTTGAGGACGGCTCAAAGGGAAAGAGGTCACCTTTAGGAGTTTCTCGAAGATGTTTGAGTTGCACATCTTGTATGCCTTCACATAACCAATATGTCTCATGATGGTACCACCTTGTGAATCCTTCAAAATGAAAGAACATGACAAACACTCGAAAAACAAATGAGGTTAGTGCAAATGCAACACCTATCATTCATGTGGTGAAATACCCAACGTGTTTTCATCACTCTTATCATAAGAAAGGACAAAGGGACATGGCATTGTATGTAAGTATATGATGCTAGCACAACCAAAGAGATTAAGCTCAATCAAACAAGCATGCTTCTCAAGTAATATGTCCAAGTATCCAAAATCAATAAGCATAGCATGGTTGCACTCACTACAAGCGGATATGAGAGGGACAACTAATGGAGACAAGCGACAATGATCAAGATATATCACATGAGAGGCATGAACATATATGCTATCAACCCAATGAAACAAGCAAGAATATATCATGGGTGATGCAACCAAGCAAGTAATCATATGAATCAAGCCAAGCAAGCTAGCAGTGCGAAGATGCAACATACTAGAGGTAATCATGAAAATCATGTCATGGGTGCAAATAGTGGGCATATATAATGCAAATGACATATCACAATCATTAAAACAAGATAGGAACATAGTATCATCATTGCATTGGTGGGAGGTTCTATGTAAATGGCAATGGAACATCATGACTCTCCCAACACAACAAGCATCAATAGCATGGGGCACAAAGAAATTATGGCAATAGCTAGTAGCATCTCCACCAAGCATGCAAATACACGTAGGAGTAGCATAATGGTGAATCATGGGTAAATGCAAGCAAGGGTCACAATTGTGTGGCAAAGTCATGTAAAGAGGCATAACATGCAAGAACACGATAGAATGGTGAAAGTGCAACTAATCCCTGGGTGGTTTTGGTAATTCTTAACAACATATAGCTCATTGAACTAATACTCTTTCAAGATGATCATTTCAAATAGTTCAATGATTGGCATGGCATGGACTAGAGATGTCGACCCCTCAAAATGCTAAGGACACATATTGGCAAAAGCTCAAGACTCTACATTTTCATTTTAGTGATCCAAGATCACATTGAGTCCATAGGAAAAACCAATACTATTAAAAGGGGATGAGGTGTTGCTTAATGGCTTACTTGCTCAAAATGCTTAGTGATATGCTCCAAAAGCCCTCAACCACTTTCTCATTTCCACATATGTCCTAAACCTAAAGTCCAAATCGGCCCCACCGATTTGATCTATCCGGCGCCACTGAGTTCATTTGACATAGCCACTGCCATAAACCCTAATCAGTTCGGTCTCACTGATAGGGATCTCGGTCTCACCGAGATGGGATTGCAAACTCTCTGTATGCCTTCGCAATGTTTTGGTCTAACCGAAATGAGCGATCAGTCCCACCGAGTTCGCAATGCAAACTCTCTGTTTCCTTTTCGTAACATTTCGGTCTCACTGAAATGAGTGATCGGTCCCACCGAGTTTGCCTGACCAACTCTCTGGTTGTCTATTACTAAAATTGGTCCCACCGAGTTCATGTGATTGGTCTCACTGAGATCAAGTTATGCCATAACCCTAGCACATCGGTCCCACCGAGTTGATGTTGTCGGTCCCATCGAAAATCCTAACGTTCATGTTTTGAACTGAATCGGTCTGACCGAGTTTCACTATTCGGTCTCACCGAGTTTGGGAATTTGTGTGTAATGGTTAGATTTTGTGTGGAGGCTATATATACCCCTCCACCCATTCTCCATTCATGGAGAGAGCTATCAGAATGTGCCTACACTTCCACTACTCATTTTCTGAGAGAGAACCACCTACTCATGTGTTGAGACCAAGACATATCAATCCAACCACAAGAATCTTGATCTCTAGCCTTCCCCAAGTTGCTTTCCACTCAAATAATCTTTCCACCATATCCAAATCTATGAGAGAGAGTTGAGTGTTGGGGAGACTATCATTTGAAAC
The DNA here is from genome assembly GCA_021437245.1 of Aegilops speltoides. Taxonomy (NCBI): domain Eukaryota; kingdom Viridiplantae; phylum Streptophyta; class Magnoliopsida; order Poales; family Poaceae; genus Aegilops; species Aegilops speltoides. The sequence goes on from CM038147.1 coordinate 272,562,451, forward strand.
ACAAGAGCAAGGAGTTCATCATCAACACACCATCTATTACCTTTTGGAGAGTGGTGTCTCCTAGATTGGTTAGGTGTTACTTGGGAGCCTCCGTCAAGATTGTGGAGTTGAACCAAGGAGTTTGTGAGGGCAAGGAGATTGCCTACTTTGTGAAGATCTACCCAAGTGAGGAAAGTCCTTCATGGGTGATGGCCATGGTAGGATAGACAAGGTTGCTTCTTCGTGGACCCTTCATGGGTGGAGCCCTCCGTGGACTCGCGCAGCTGTTACCCTTCGTGGGTTGAAGTCTCCATCAACGTGGATGTACGATAGCACCACCTATCGGAACCACGCCAAAAATCACTGTTTCTACATTGCGTTTGCTCCATCCAAACTCCTCCCCTTTACCTTCATATGCAATGATTTAATTCCGCTGCTATACTCTTAGAATTGCATGTGTAGGCTGATTGCTTGACTAGTGCTAAGTTGGTAAAATCTGCCAAGAATTAAAATTGGGAAAAGGCTAGATTTTTATTTGGTCAAGTAGTCTAATCACCCCCCCCTCTAGACATACACATCCATCATAATGCGCACGTGTATGTGTTGGTTAGCACAAAATAGCCAATGCTCAAATAAATGATATGCGTGATATAGAAACATGTCATCCATCATGATAGGTTTGTTATTATGTATAGCATAATGGAGACTCAAATTGTGTAATGCATCATGAGAAATATGTAGAGCATTGTTATTCATGGAATGCATATGGTGCACACAATCATGGGAATCATGAAAAGTATGGGATGTTGGAAATATGCCCTAGAGGCAATAATAAAATAGTTATTATTATATTTCCTTGTACATGATAATTGTTTATTGTTCATGTTATAATTGTATTAACCGAAAACCATAATACATGTGTGAATGCATAGACTACAGCATGTCCCTAGTGAGCCTCTAGTTGACTAGCTCGTTGATTAATAGGTGGTTGTGGTTTCCTGACAATGGACATTGGATGTCATTGATAACGGGATCACATCATTAGGAGAATGATGTGATGGACAAGACCCAATCCTAAGCATATCACAAGATTGTGTAGTTCGTTTGCTAGAGCATTTCTAATGTCAAGTATCATTTCCTTAGACCATGAGATTGTGCAACTCCCGGATACCGTAGGAATGCTTTGGGTGTATCAAACATGACAATGTAACTTGGTGGCTACAAAGGTGCACTACAGGTATCTCCGAAAGTGTCTGTTGGGTTGGCACGAATCGAGATTGGGATTTGTCACTCCGTATGACGGAGAGATATCTCTGGGCCCACTCGGTAATGCATCATCATAATGAGCTCACCATGACTAATGAGTTAGCCACGGGATAATGCATTATGGAATGAGTAAAGAGACTTGCCGGTAACGAGATTGAACAAGGTATAGGGATACTGACGATCGAATCCCGGGCAAGTAACATACCGATGGACAAAGGGAATTGTATATGGGATTGATTGAATCCCCGAAGTCGTGGTTCATCCGATGAAATTATCTTGGAACATGTGGGAGACAATATGGGTATCCATATCCCGCTATTGGTTATTGGCCGGAGAGGCATCTCGGTCATGTCTGCATGGTTCCCGAACCCGTAGGGTCTACACACTTAAGGTTCGGTGACGCTAGAGTTGTAACGGGAATTGTATGTGGTTACCGAAAGTTGTTCGGAGTCTCGGATGAGATCCCAGACGTCACGAGGAGTTCCGGAATGGTCTGGAGGTAAAGATTTATATATGGGAAGTCCTATTTTGGCCACCGGAAAATGTTCGGGATTTTTCGGTATTGTACCAAGAAGGTTCTAAAAGGTTCCGAAGTGGGGCCCACCTGCATGGGGGACCCACATGAACGTGGGTAGTGGGGGCAAGGCCCCACACCCCTGGTCAAGGCACACCAAGATCCCCCCTTAGAAGGAATAAGATCATATCCCGAAGGGATAAGATCAAGATCGCTAAAAAAGGGGATAACAATCGGTGGGGAAGGGAAAAGATGGGATTTCTTTCCTCCCACCTTTGCCAACGCCCCCAATGGACTTGGAGGGCAAGAAACCATCCCCCTCCACCATAATCTCTACGTTTGTTCTCCGCTATTAGTGGCTTTGGAGTGACTCTTTGTTGCATGTTGAGGGCTTGTTATATTATCTATCTATGTTATTATTGTGGAGAGAACTTGCACTAGTGAAAGTATGAACCCTAGGCCTTGTTTCCTATCATTGCAATACCATTTACGCTCACTTTTATCATTAGTTATCTTGCTGTTTTTATTATTTCAGATTACAAAAACCTATATCTACTATCTATTTTGCACTTGTATCACCATCTCTTCGCCGAACTAGTGCACCTATACAATTTACCATTGTATTGGGTGTGTTGGGGACACAAGAGACTCTTTGTTATTTGGTTGCAGGGTTGCTTGAGAGAGACTATCATCATCCTACGCCTCCCACAGATTGATAAACCTTAGGTCATCCACTTGAGGGAAATTTGCTACTGTCCTACAAACATGTGCACTTGCAGGCCCAACAACGTCTACAAGAAGAAGGTTATGTAGTAGACATCAAGCTCTTTTGTGGCGCCGTTGCCGGGGAGGCTAGGTAAATGAAGGTATATCTTTAGATCTTGCAATCGAATCTTTTTGTTTCTTGTTTTAGCACTAGTTAGTCTATAAAAGAAAATTACAAAAAAATGGAATTGAGTTTGTCTCATACGCTTCACCTTTTTAGTATCTTTCGTGAGTATGATGGAAAGGAAAATTGTGCCAAAGTGCTAGAAGAAGAATTACATAGAATACTTGGCATGAAATATGTGAATGATGAGCATTATTGCAATGTTGTTAGTATGAATTCCTTGAATATCCATGATGCTAATGATATGCAAAGCCACAAGCTTGGGGAAGCTATGTTTGATGAAGATGATATTTTTTGTCCCCCAAGCTTTGATGAGCAAATTTACTATGATGAAAGCATGCCTCCTATCTATGATGATTATTGTGATAACACGTATGCTCTAAAGAATAATGATAACCATGAAACTTGTCATCCTGATTTTAATTTTCAATCACATGATAGTTAATTTGTTGAGTTTGCTCCCACTACTATTGATGAGAAGAATTTTGCTTATGTGGAGAGTAGTAAATTTTCTATGCTTGTAGATCATGAAAAGAATGCTTTAGGTGCTGGTTATATTGTTGAATTCATTCATGATGCTACTGAAAATTATTATGAGGGAGGAACATATGCTTGTAGAAATTGCAATAATGTCAAGTTTCCTCTCTATGTGCTTAAATTTTTGAAGCTATGCTTGTTTTACCTTCCTATGCTTGTTGATTATTGTTCCCATAAGTTGTTTGCTCACAAAATCCCTATGCATAGGAAGTGGGTTAGGCTTAAATGTGGTAGTCATATGCTTCATGATGCTCCCGTTATGCTTCAATTCTTATCTTTTTTGTGAGCATCATTGTCATCATCATGCCCAGCTAGAAAGGCATTAAAGAAAATCGCTTGTTGGGAGACAACCCAATATTTATCCTTACTGTTTTTGTGTGTCCACATGATTATGCTACTGTAGTAATCATGTTTTATAGGTTTTGTTTCAATAAAGTGCCAAGTAAGACCATTAGGATAGCTTACGGTGATAGTTGTGTTGATCTTGCTGAAAATCAAAAACTTTTGCACCCAGTAAATTAGTTTTGTTAATTCACAGAAACGTGCTTCTTGTTGGAACCACTCTCTCACACGGATGGATGGAGGTAGAAGAAGGAGGATCACAGAAGAAAACGGAGAAGGATACACTGGATTTCACCCGGCCGCACACGGCCCCGTTACACTATTCTAGAGCACCAACTGACCTACAAACACACTCGTGGCCATGGCTTTGTAGTGGCACAACAATGCAGCGCCCACGTTTCCTTTTGCACACGTACGCACGCCGCCTAGCTAACTACCCTGCATGCAATCCATCAGCCCGATCATGCACACTACGCGCGTGCTACGCGCACGACGCGGCCATCTCCACCGGTCAATGCTAACAACCAGCTAACTAACTCGCACCACACGCACGCACACGGACTCACGAACCTAACACGGCCACACACCGCCATACACACACGTACGCCATACTTCCGCTGCATCCCGCCCGTCCCGCGTGCATCCGACGCGCCCGACGAGCCCGACACCACCAGTGCGTCCCGCACGTCCCGCGCGCATCTAACGCGCCCGACGAGCCCGACCACATTACGCGACGTGGCTTATTCCAACACACACCCCCTAAGCCATCAGCCCGGTCATGCACACTACGCGCACGACGCGGCCATCTCCATCGGTCAATGCTAACAACCAGCTAACAACCTGATGCAAACTAGATTATCCATCTAATGCATGCACACATGACCCGGCCACCCCAATCGGCCACTAACTCACGCCAGCTACGCGACGCACACACACACGCTACACCACGTACGCACTTTTCCACGACTTCTGTTGCATCCCGCGTGCACCTAACGCGCCCGACGAGCCCGACTGCACCAGTGTGTCCTGCACGTCCCGCGCGCACCCGACGCGCCCGACGAGCCCGACCACACCACACGCCGTGGCTTATTCCAACACTTCTGATCTGATTCTTTTTGCTCTGGATTGGTACACAAATTGCTCAGGTCATCCTAATTTGGTAGAATTTTTGGAGTTCCATAAGTATACGTTTGATACAGATTACTACAGACTGTTCTGTTTTTGGACAGATTCTGTTTTCTATGTGTTGTTTGCTTATTTTGATGAATCTATGAGTATTATCGGAAGTTATGAACCATAGAGAAGTTGGAATACAGTAGATATTACACCAATATGAATTTAGAATGAGTTCATTACAGTACCTAAGTGGTTGTTTTATTTTCTTATACTAACGGAGCTTACGAGTTTTCTGTTGAGTTTTGTGTTGTGGAGTTTTCAAGTTTTGGGTAAAATGGACTATGGAATAAGGAGTGGAAATAGCCTAAGCTTGGGGATGCCCAAGGCACCCCAAGGTAATATTCAAGGATAACCAAGAGCCTAAGCTTGTGGATGCCACGGAAGGCATCCCCTCTTTCGTCTTCGTTCATCGGTAACTTTACTTGGAGCTATATTTTTATTCACCACATGATATGTGTTTTGCTTGGAGCATCATTTTCTCTTGTTAGTATTTGCTTTCTGTTATTTAGAATAATGTTTTTCATCTTTATTTTCAATAAAAAAAGTCAAGGATAGCCTTTGCCATGCTTATTTTGCTAGTATACATGTTGCTGTTTGAAAACAGAAAGTTTACCGCGGTTGCAAAAATTCCCTAGAAAAGTCAGAGAGTGGTCTAATGTTGAATATTTTTTGCATATTGAGCTCTGATAAATTTATTACAGTGGTAATTTTAGTTCAGAATTTTTGGAGTTAGGGAAGTATGATGAATCTTGCATTCTTTACAGACTATACTGTTTTGGCAGATTGCTGTTATGGTTGCATTGTTTGCATATGTTTGCCCATTTAATGATTCTATTTGAGGATAGGAGTATTAAATATGAAGAGGCATTTAGTATGCAATGTTGAATAATAATTTTAGTGATTTGTTACAGTAGGAAATGATAAGGTTTTGCATTGGTTTATACTAACCTATCTCATGAGTTCTTGTTGAGTTTGTTGTGAATAAAGCTTTTGATAAAAAGAGAAACCATGATATGAGAGGAATTAAGGAGACACAAAAGTTCAAGCTTGAGGATGCCCAAGGCACCCCAAGATAATATTTCAATAAGCCTCAAGCATCTAAGCTTGGGGATGCCCCGGTAGGCATCCCACCGTTTTTCTTCAACAACTATCGGTTAGTATCGGTTGAGCCTAAGTATTTGCTTCTTCACATGAGTTGTGCTATCCTTGCATTGTCATTTTCGTTAGCTTTGCTTGCTGTTTGAATAAAATACCAAGATTTGAAATTATTAAATGGGAGAGTCTTCACATAGATCTTCACTTATATCTTTCGGAGTAGTTTGTCATTTGCTCTAGTACTTCACTTATATCTTTTAGAGCACAGTGGTGGATTTATTTTGTATAAATTAATGAACTCTCATGCTTCACTTATATTATTTTGAGAGTATTAAAGAGCATGGTAATTTGCTTAAAATCCTAATATACTTGGTATTCAAGATATGTGAAACTTTCTTTTGAGTGCGTTGAATACTAAGAAAAGTTTGATGCTTGATAATTGTTTTGAGATATGGAGGTAGTAATATTAAAGTCATGCTAGCTGGGTGATTATGAATTTAAAGAATGCTTGTGTTGAAGTTAGCAAGTCCCATAGCATGCACGTATGGTTAAAGTTGTGTAACAAATTTGAAACATGAAGTGTAGCTGGCTTGTGCATCCTTATGAGTGGCGGTCGGGGACGAGCGATGGTCTTTTCCTACCAATCTATCCCCCTAGGATCATGCGCATAGTACTTGGTTTTTGATGACTTCTAAATTTTTGCAATAAGTATTTGAGTTCTTTTGACTAATGTTGAGTCCATGGATTATACGCACTTTTACCTTTCCACCTTTGCTAGCCTCTTCGATACCGTGCATTGCCCTTTCTCACCTTGAGAGTTGGTGAAAACTTCGCCGGTGCATCCAAACCCCGTGATACGATACGCTCTATTACACATAAACCTCCCTATATCTTCCTTAAAACAGCCACCATACCTACCTATTATGGCATTTCCATAGCCATTCTGAGATATATTGCCATGCAACTTTCCACCGTTCCGTTCATCATCATCATGACATACTTTATTTTTGTCATATTGCCATTGCATGATCATGTAGTTGACATCGTATTTGTGACATAGCCACCATGCATAATTCATACATGTCACTCTTGATTCATTGCACCATCCCGGTACACCGCCGGAGGCATTCATATAGAGTCATATCTTGCTCTAAGTTTCGAGTTGTAATGCTTATGTTGTAATCAATAGAAGTGTGATGATCATCATTATTAGAGCATTGCCCAAAAAGAAAAGAAAAAGAAGAAGAAAGGCAAAAAAAGGCCCAAAAAAATAAAATAAAAGAAAATAAATAAAAAAGGCAATGCTACTATCTCTTTTTCCACACTTGTGCTTCAAAGTAGCACCTTGTTCTTCATATAGTGAGTCTCATATATTGTGCTTCAAAGTAGCACCTTGTTCTTCATGTGGTGAGTCACATAAGTTGTCTTTTCATGCTAGTGGGAATTTTTCATTATAGAACTTGGCTTGTATATTCCTACGATGGGCTTCCTCAAATGCCCTAGGTCTTCGTGAGCAAGCAAGTTGGATGCACACCCACTAGTTTTCTTTTGTTGAGCATTCATAGCTCTAGTGCATCCGTTGCATGGCAATCCCTACTCCTCATGTTGACATCAATTAATGGGCATCTCCATAGCCCATTGATTATCCTCGTCAATGTGAGACTTTCTCCTTTTTGTATTCTCCACACAATCCCCATCATCATATTCTATTCCACCCATAGTGCTACATCCATGGCTCACGCTCATGTATTGCGTGCAGGTTGAACAAGTTTGAGATTATTTAAGTATGAAACAATTGCTTGGCTTGTCATCGGGGGTATAGAAGTTGGGAACATCTTTGTGTGACGAAAATGAAGCATAGCCTAACTATATGATTTTGTAGGGATGAACTTTCTTTTGCCATGCTATTTTGAGAAGACATGATTACTTTGATTAGTATGCTTGAAGTATTACTATTTCTTTTATCAATATGAACTTTTATTTTGTATTCATTCGGATCTGAATATTCATACCACAATTAAGAAGATTTACATTGAACTTATGCCAAAGTATCACTCCGCATCAAAAATTATCTTCTTTATCATTTACCTACTCGAGGACGAGCAGGAATTAAGCTTGGGGATGCTTGATACATCTCCAATGTATCTATAATTTTTTATTGCTCCATGCTATATTATCTACTGTTTTGGGCAATATTGGGCTTTATTATCCACTTTTATATTATTTTTGGGACTAACCTATTAACCGGAGGCCCAGCCTAGATTTACTGTTTTATGCCTATTTCAGTGTTTCGAGGAAAAGGAATATCAGACTGAGTCAAAACCGAACGAAATCAACTGGAGAAGTTATTTTTGGAAGGAAAGCCACCGGATAGACTTGGACTCTATGTCAGAAGATACGGGAGCTAGTCACGAGGGTGGGGGCACGCCCACCCCCCTAGGGCGTGCCCCCCTGCCTCGTGGGGCCCCCGAAGCTCCACCGACATACCCCTTGCACCCATATATACCTACGTATCGTAAAACTTCCAGAACAAAAGATAGATCGGGAGTTCCACCGCCGCAAGCCTCTGTAGCCACCAAAAACCTCTCGGGAGCCCTTTCCGGCGCCCTGCCGGAGGGGGATCCCATCATCGGTGGCCATCTTCATCATCCCGGCGCTATCCATGACGAGGAGGGAGTAGTTCACCCTCGGGGCTGAGGGTATGTACCAGTAGCTATGTCTTTGATCTCTCTCTCTCTCGTGTTCTCTCTCGTGTTTCCTTTATGGCACGATCTTGATGTATCCCGAACTTTGCTATTGTAGTTGGATCTTATGATGTTTCTCCCCCTCTACTCTCTTATGATGAATTGAGTTTCCCCTTTGAATTTATCTTATCGGAATGAGTCTTTTATTAGAACACTTGATGTATGTCTTGTCGTGCTTATCTGTGGTGACAATGGGATATCATGTGCCACTTGATGTATGTTTTGGTGACCAACTTGTGGGTTCCGCCCATGAACCTATGCATAGGGGTTGGCACACGTTCTTGACTCTCCGGTAGAAACTTTGGGGCACTCTTTGAAGTACTTTGTGTTGGTTGGATGAATCTGAGATTGTGTGATGCATATCGTATAATCATGCCCATGGATACTTGAGGTGACAATGGAGTATCTAGGTGACATTAGGGTTTTGGTTGATTTGTGTCTTAAGGTGTTATTCTAGTACGAACTCTGGGGCTGTTTGTGACACTTATAGGGATAGCCCAACGGATTGATTGAGAATAACTTTGAGGTGGTTTCGTACCCCTACCATAATCTCTATGTTTGTTCTCTGCTATTAGTGGCTTTGGAGTGACTCTTTGTTGCATGTTGAGGGCTTGTTATATTATCTATCTATGTTATTATTGTTGAGAGAACTTGCACTAGTGAAAGTATGAACCCTAGGCCTTGTTTCCTATCATTGCAATACCGTTTACGCTCACTTTTATCATTAGTTACCTTGCTGTTTTTATTATTTCAGATTGCAAAAACCTATATCTACTATCTATTTTGCACTTGTATCACCATCTCTTCGCCGAACTAGTGCACCTATACAATTTACCATTGTATTGGGTGTGTTGGGGACACAAGAGACTCTTTGTTATTTGGTTGCAGGGTTGCTTGAGAGAGACTATATTCATCCTATGCCTCCCAAGGATTGATAAACCTTAGGTCATCCACTTGAGGGAAATTTGCTACTGTCCTACAAACCTGTGCACTTGCAGGCCCAACAACTTCTACAAGAAGAAGGTTGTGTAGTAGACATCACTAACCGTTAGCCATAGTAGTAGAAGTAATAGTTGGCGAGACAAATTCATGAAGACACGATGATGCAGATCATGGTGTCATGCCGGTAACGATGGTGATCATGCCGCGCCTCGAAGATGGAGATCAAATGCACAAGATGATATTGGCCATATCATGTCACTTTATGATTTGCATGTGATGTTTATCATGTTTACATCTTATTTGCTTAGAATGATGGTAGCATAAATAAAATGATCCCTCACTAAAATTTCAAGAAATGTTTTCCCCCTAAGTGTGCACCGTTGCGAAGGTTCGTTGTTTCGAAGCACCAGGTGATGATCGGGTGTGATAGATTCTAACATTCGAATACAATGGGTGTAAGCCAGATTTACACATGCGAAACACTTAGGTTGACTTGACGAGCCTAGCATGTACAGACATGGCCTCGGAACATGATAGACCAAAAGGTCGAACATGAGTCATATAGTAGATGCGATCAACATGGAGATGTTCATCGTTGATGACTAGTCCGTCTCACGTGATGATCGGACACGACCTAGTCGATTCGGATCATGTATCACTTAGATGACTAGAGGGATGTCTATCTGAGTGAGAGTTCATTAAATAATTTGATTAGATGAACTTAATTATCATGAATGTAGTCTAAAATTGTCTTTACAATCTATCCTGTAGATCCAATGGCCCACGCTAATGTTGCCCCCAACTTCAACGCGTTCCTAGAGAAAACCAAGATGAAAGACGATGATAGCAACTATACGGATTGGGTCCGTAACTTGAGGATCATCCTCATAGCGGCCAAGAAAGCATATGTCCTTGAAGCAACGCTAGGTGACGCACCCATTTTCCCAGCAACTCAAGACGTTATGAACACCTGGCAGTCACGTAGTGATGATTACTCCCTGGTTCAGTGCGGCATGCTTTACAGCTTAGAACCGGGGCTCCAAAAGCGTTTTGAGCAACACGAAGCATATATGATGTTCCAAGAGCTGAAAATGGTTTTCCAAGCTCATGACTGGGTCGAGAGATATGAAGTCTCCGACAAGTTATACAGTTGCAAGATGGAGGAAAATAGTTTTGTCAACGAGCATATACTCAAAATGTCTGGGTTGCACAACCACTTGTCTCAAATGGGAGTTAATCTTCCAGATGACTCGGTCATTGACAGAATCCTCCAGTCGCTTCCACCTAGCTACAAGAGCTTTGTGATGAACTACAATATGCAAGGGATGGAGAAGTCCATTCCTGAGTTATATTCAATGCTGAAATCAGCGGAGGTGGAAATCAAAAAGGAACATCAAGTGTTGATGGTGAATAAGACCACTACTTTCATGAAAGGCAAGGGAAATAATAACTTCAAGAAGGACGGCAAGGGAGTTGTCGCGCCCGGTAAGTCAGTTGCCGGGAAGGCGAAACCAAAGAATGGACCCAAGCATGAGACTGAGTGCTTTTATTGCAAGGGATCACTGGAAGCGGAACTTCCCCAAGTACTTAGCGGATAAGAAGACCGGCAACGCCAAAGGTATATATGATATACATGTTATTGATGTGTACCTTACCAGCGCTCGTAGTAGCTCCTGGGTATTTGATACCGGTGCGGTTGCTCGCATTTATAACTCAAAGCAGGAGGTGCGGAATAAGCAGAGACTGGCGAAGGACGAGGTGATGATCCGCATCGGGAATGGTTCCAAGGTCGATGTGATCGCCGTTGGCACGCTACCTCTACATCTACCTTCGGGGTTAGTTTTAAACCTTAATAATTGTTATTTAGCGCCAGCTTTGAGCATGAACATTGTATCTAGATCTCGTTTAATGCGAGATGGCTACTCATTTAAATCCGAGAATAATGGTTGTTCTATTTATATGAGAGATATATTTCATGGTCATGCCCCACTGGTCAGTGGTTTTTTTATTGAATCTCCAATGTGATGTCACACATATTCATAGTGTGAATGCCAAAAGATGTAAGGTTGATAATGATAGTCCCACATACTTGTGGCACTGCCGCCTTGGTCACATTGGTGTCAAACACATGAAGAAACTCCATCAGATAGAATTTTGGAGTCTCTTGATTATGAATCTTTTGACACGTGTGCATGCCTCATGGGCAAAATGACCAAGACTCCGTTCTCCGGAACAATGGAGAGAGCAACCAACTTGTTGGAAATAATACATACTGATGTATGGGGTCCAATGAGCGTTGAGGCTCGCGGTGGCTATCGTTACGTTCTCACCCTCACTGGTGACTTAAGTAGATATGGGTATGTCTGCTTAATGAAACACAAGTCTGAGACCTTTGAAAAGTTCGGAATTTCAAAGCGAGGTAGAGAATCAACATGACAGGAAAATAAAGTTCTTACAACAAATCGTGGAGGAGAATATTTGAGTCAGGAGTTTGGCACGCACTTAAGGAAATGTGGAATTGTTTCACAACTCACGCCGCCTTGAACACCTCAGCGTAATGGTGTGTCCTAACGTCGTAATCTCACTCTATTGGAATGGTGTGATCTATGATGTCTCTTGCCGATCTACCGCTATCATTTTGGGGTTATGCTTTAGAGACCGCCGCATTCACTTTAAATAGGGCATCGTCTAAATCCATTGAGACGACACCGTATGAATTATGGTTTGGGAAGAAACTTAAGTTGTCGTTTCTGAAAGTTTGGGGGGTGATGCTTATGTCAAGAAACTTCAACCTGAAAAGCTCGAACCCAAATCGGAAAAATGCGTCTTCATAGGATACCCAAAGGAAACTATTGGGTATACCTTCTACCTCATATCCGAAGGCAAGATCTTTGTTGCCAAGAATGGATCCTTTTTGAAGTAAGTGGGAGGAAAGTAAAACTTGATGAGGTACCCCCTCTTGAACCGGAGAGTAGCGCAGCACAGGAAGATGTTTCTATGGTGCCTGCACAGACTAGAGAGGAAGTTAATGATGATGATCATGAAACTTCGTATCAAGTTACTACTGAAGTTCGTAGGTCCACAAGGACGCATTTTGCAGTAGTGTGGTACGGCAACCCTGTCCTAGAAATCATGTTGTTAGACAACCCTTCGAACTATGAAGAAGTGATGGCAGGCCTGGATTCCAACAAATGGCTTGAAGCCATGAAATCCAAGATAGGATCCATGTATGAAAACAAAGTATGGACTATGACAGACTTGCCCGATGATCGGCAAACCATAGAGAATAAGTGGATCTTTAAGAAGAAGACTAACGCGGATGGTAACATGACCATCTATAAGGCTCAGCTTGTTGCTAAGGGTTATCGACAAGTTCAAGGGGTTGACTACGATGAGACCTTCTCACCCGTAGCGAAGCTGAAGTCCGTTCGAATCATGTTAGCAATTGCCGCATTCTATGATTATGAGATCTGGCAAATGGACGTCAAAATGGCATTCCTTAACGGTTTCCTTAAGGAAGAATTGTATATGATGCGGCCAGAAGGTTTTGTCGATCCTAAGAATGCTGACAAAGTATGCAAGCTCTAGCACTCCATCTATGGGCTAGTGCAAGCATCTTGGAGTTGGAACATTCACTTTGATGAAATGATCAAAGTGTTTGGATTTATACAGGCTTATGGAGAAGCCTGTATTTACAACAAAGTGAGTGGGAGTCTGTAGCATTTCTCATATTATATGTGGATGACATACTATTGACGGGAAATGATATAGAACTTTTGGAAAGCATAAAGTACTACTTGAATAAGTGTTTTTCAATGAAGGACCTTGGAGAAGCTGCTTACATATTAGGCATCAAGATCTATAGAGATAGATTGAGACGCCTCGTTGGTCTTTCACAAAGCACATAACTTGACAAGATATTGAAGAAGTTCAATATGGATCAGTCCAAGAAGGGGTTCTTGCATGTATTGCAAGGTGTGAAATTGATCGCAGCTCAATGCCCGACCTCGGCAGAAGATAGAGAAAATATGAGTGTCATCCCCTATGCCTCAACCATAGGGTCTATTATGTATGCCATGTTGTGTACCAGACCTAATGTGAACCTTGCCATAAGTTTGGTAGGGAGGTACCAAAGTGATCTCGAAATGGAACACTGGACAACAGTCAAGAATATCCTGAAGTACCTGAGAAGGACTAAGGATACGTTTCTCGTTTATGGAGGTGACGAAGAGCTCGTCGTAAAGGGTTACGTCGATGCTAGCTTTGACACAGATCCGGATGACTCCAAGTCATAAACCGGATACGTGTATATTTTGAATGGTGGGGCGGTCAGCTGGTGCAGTTGCAAGCAAAGTGTCATGGCGGGATCTACATGTGAAGCGGAGTACATAGCTGCTTCGGAAGTAGCACAAGAAGCAGTCTGGATGAAGGAGTTTATCACCAACCTAGGAGTGATACCCAATGCGCCGGGCCCGATGACTCTCTTCTGTGACAACACTGGAGCTATTGCCCTTGCCAAGGAGCCCAGGTTTCACAAGAAGACCAGGCACAGCAAGCATCGCTTCAACTCCATTCGTGAATATATTCAAGATGGAGACATAGATATTTGCAAAGTGCACACGGATCTGAATGTCGCAGATCCGTTGACTAAACCTCTTCCACGAGCAAAACATGATCAACACCAGAACTCTATGGGTGTTCGATTCATCACAATGCAACTAGATTATTGACTCAAGTGCAAGTGGGAGACTGTTGGAAATATGCCCTAGAGGCAATAATAAAATAGTTATTATTATATTTCCTTGTTCATGATAATTGTGTATTGTTCATGCTATAATTGTATTAACCGGAAACCGTAATACATGTGTGAATGCATAGACTACAACATGTCCCTAGTGAGCCTCTTGTTGACTAGCTCGTTGACCAATAGATGGTTGTGGTTTCCTGACCATGGACATTGGATGTCGTTGATAACAGGACCACATCATTAGGAGAATGATGTGATGGACAAGACCCCAATCCTAAGAATAGCACAAGATCGCATAGTCTGTTTGCTAGAGCTTTTCTAATGTCACGTATCATTTCCTTAGACCATGAGATTGTGCAACTCCCGAATACCATAGTAATGCTTTGGGTGTATCAAACGTCACAACGTAACTTGGTGGCTATAAAGGTGCACTACAGGTATCTTCGGAAGTGTCTGTTGGGTTGGCACGAATCAAGACTGGGATTTGTCACTGCGTATGACGGAGAGGTATCTCTGGGCCCACTCGGTAAGCATCATCATAATGAGCTCAACGTGACTAATGAGTTAGCCACGGGATAATGCGTTATGGAACGAGTAAAGAGACTTGCTGGTAACGAGGTTGAACAAGGTATAGGGATACCGACAATCGAATCTCAGGCAAGTAACATACCGATGGACAAAGGGAATTGTATATGGGATTGATTGAATCCCCGACATCATGGTTCATCCGATGAGATCATCGTGGAACATATGGGAGCCAATATGGGTATCCAGATCCCGCTATTGGTTATTGGCCGGAGAGGCATCTCGGTCATGTCTGCATGGTTCCCGAACCCGTAGGATCTACACACTTAAGGTTCGGTGACGCTAGAGTTGTAGTGAAAATTGTATGTGGTTACTGAAAGTTGTTCGGAGTCTCGGATGAGATCCCGGACATCACGAGGAGTTCCGGAATGGTCTGGAGGTAAAGATTTATATATGGGAAGTGATAACCCACAAGTGTAGGGGATCAATTGTAGCCTCTTTCGATAAGTAAGAGTGTCAAACCCAACGAGGAGCTAAAGGTAGAACAAATATTCCCTCAAGTTCTATCGACCACCGATACAACTCTACGCACGCTTGACATTTGCTTTACCTAGAACAAGTATGAAACTAGAAGTACTTTGTAGGTGTTGTTGGATAAGTTTGCAAGATAATAAAGAGCACGTAAATAAAAGCTAAGGGCTGTTTAGATAAAGAAGCAATAAAGTAAATATAACGAGTGTGGAAAAGTGGTGGTAGGAGTTTGCTACGTCTTGAGCTTGCGTTGGTTTTCCTCGAAGAGGAGAGGGTGATGCAGCAAAGTGTAGCGTAAGTATTTCCCTTAGTTTTGAGAACCAAGGTATCAATCCAGTAGGAGGCTCCTCAAAAGTCCCACGCACCTACACAAACAAACTGAGAACTCGCAACCAACGCAATAAAGGGGTTGTCAATCCCTTCACGGACACTTGCGGAAGTGAGATCTAATAAAGATAGTATGATAAGATAAATATATTTTTGGTATTTTGTAAGATAGATGCAAAAAGTAAAGATGCAAATAAAGGTAGATTGAAAGCAAATATGATAAGAGTTAGACCCGGGGGCCATAGGTTTCACTAGAGGCTTCTCTCAAGATAGCATAAGTATTACGGTGGGTGAACAAATTACTGTCGAGCAATTGATAGAAAAGCGCATAGTTATGAGATTATCTAGGCATGATCATGTATATAGGCATCACGTCCATAACAAGTAGACCAACTCCTGCCTGCATCTACTACTATTACTCCACACATCGACCGACTCATGCCTGCATCTAGAGTATTAAGTTCATAAGAACAGAGTAACGCATTAAGCAAGATGACATGATGTAGAGGGATAAACACATGCAATATGATATAAACCCCATTTTGTTATCCTCGAAGGCAACAATACAATACGTGTCTTGCAACCCTTTCTATCACTGGGTAAGAACACCGCAAGATTGAACCCAAAGCTAAGCACTTCTCCCATGGCAAGAAAGACCAATCTAGTAGGCCAAACCAAACTGATAATTCGAAGAGACTTGCAAAGATAACTCAATCATACATAAAAGAATTCAGAGAAGATTCAAATATTATTCATAGATAAACTTGATCATAAACCCACAATTCATCGGATCTCGACAAACACACCGTAAAAAGAGTTTACATCGAATAGATCTCCACAAGAGAGGGGGAGAACATTGTATTGAGATCCAAAAAGAGAGAAGAAGCCATCTAGCTAATAACTATGGACCCATAGGTCTATGGTAAACTACTCACAACTCATCGGAGGGGCAAGGATGTTGATGTAGAGGCCCTCCGTGGTTGATTCCCCCTCCGACAGAGTGCCGGCAAAGGCTCCAAGATGGGATCTCACGGATACAGAAAGTTACGACGGTGGAAATTGTGTCGGAAAGTTACGACAGGGGGGGCGCGGCCCCCTATCTCATGGGGCCCTCGGAGGCTTCTTGACTTGCACTCCAAGCTCTCCGGATCATGTTCGTTCCAAAAATCACGCTTCCGAAGGTTTCATTCCGTTTGGACTCCGTTTGACATTCCTTTTCTTCGAAATACTGAAATAGACAAAAAAACAGCAATATGGGCTGGGCCTCCGGTTAGTAGGTTAGTCCCAAAAATGATATAAATGTGCAAAATAAAGCCCATGAACATCCGAAAGGGGTAATATAATAGCATGGAACAATCAAAAATTATAGATACGTTGGAGACGATCAAGCATCCCCAAGCTTAATTCCTGCTCGTCCTCGAGTAGGTAAATGATAAAAGAGAATTTTGATGTGGAATGCTACCTAGCATAATTCATAATGTAATTTTCTTTATTGTGGCATGAATGTTCAGATCCAAATGAATACAAAATAAAAGTTCATATTGACATAAGAAATAGTAATACTTCAAGCATACTAATCAAAGTAATCATGTCTACTCAAAATAACATGGCTAAAGAAAGTTATCCCTACAAAATCATATAGTCTGGCTATGCTCTATCTTCATCACACAAAGTATTTAATCATGCACAACCCCGATGACAAGCCAAGCAATTGTTTCATACTTTAATAATCTCAAACTTTTTCAACTTTCACGTAATACATGAGCGTGAGCCATGGACATGGCACTATATGTGGAATAGAAGGGTGGTTGTGGAGAAGACAAAAAGGAGAAGATAGTCTCACATCAACTAGGCGTATCAACGGGCTATGGAGATGCCCATTAATAGATATCAATGTGAGTGAGTAGGGATTGCCATGCAACGGATGCACTAGAGCTATAAATGTATGAAAGCTCAATAAAAGAAACTAAGTGGGGTGCATCCAACTTGCTTGCTCACGAAGACCTAGGGCACTTTTGAGGAAGCCCATCATTGGAATATACAAGCCAAGTTCTATAATGAAAAATTCCCACTAGTATATGAAAGTGACAACATATGAGACTCTCTATCATGAAGATCATGGTGCTATTTTCAAGCACAAGTGTGGAAAAAGAGATAGTAGCATTGTCCCTTCTCTCTTTTTCTCTCATTTTATTTTTTTTCTTTTCCTTTTTTTTCTTTGGCATTTCCCTTTTTTTCGCCTTTCTCTTTTTTTTTCTTTTTTTTTGTAAAGTCCGAAGTCTCATCCCGACTTGTGGGGCAATCATAGTCTTCATCATCCTTTCCTCACAAGGACAATACTCTAATAATGAAGATCATCACACTTTTATGGATTTACAACTCAAAGCTAGAACAAGATATGACTCTATATGAATGCCTCCAGCGGTGTACCGAGATATGCAATGAATCAAGAGCGACATGTATGAAAATTATGAAGGTGGCCTTGCCACAAATACAATGTCAACTACATGATCATGCAAAAAGCAATATGACAAAAGTAATGCGTGTCATATGAATAGAACGGTGGAAAGTTGCATGGCAATATATCTCGGGATGGCTATGGAAATGCCATAATAGGTAGGTATGGTGGCTGTTTTGAGGAAGGTAAATGGTGGGTGTATGGTACCGGCGAAAGTTGCGCGGTACAAGAGAGGCTAGCAATGGTGGAAGGGTGAAAGAGTGCGTATAATCCATGGACTCAACATTAATCAAAAGAACTCATATACTTGTTGCAAAATTTTAGAAGTCATCAAAAACCAAAGCACTACGTGCATGCTCTTAGGGGGATAGATTGGTAGGAAAAGACCATCGCTCATCCCCGACCGCCACTCATAAGGAAGACAATCAATAAATAAAATTATGCTCCAACTTCATCACAAAGCGGTTCACCATATGTGCATGCTACGGGAATCACAAGCTTCAACACAAGCATTCTTTAAATTCATAATCACCCAACTAGCATGACTTTAATATCACTACCTCCATATCTCAAAACAATTATCAAGCATCAAATTCATCATAGCATCCAATTCACTTTCTATGATAGTTTTTATTATACCCAACTTGGATGCTCATCATTCTAGGACCAACTTTATGATCATAGAAAATACCATGCTGTTCTAAAAGACTCTCAAAATAATATAAGTGAAGCATGAGAGACTAGCAATTTCTTCAAAATTAAGACACCACCGTGCTCTAAAAGATATAAGTGAAGCACTAGAGCAAAAACTATCAAACTCAAAAGATATAAGTGAAGCACATAGAGTATTCTAGCAAATTCTAATCAAATAGGCTTCTCCAAAAAGGTGTGTACATCAAGTATGATTGTGGTAAACTAAAAAGCAAAGACTAATATAATACACGACGCTCCAAGCAAAACACATATCATGTGGTGAATAGCTCCAAGTAAAGTTACCAATGAACGAAGACGAAAGAGGGGATGCCTTCCCGGGGCATCCCCAAGCTTAGGCTTTTGGCTATCCTTGAATATCTTGGGGTGCCATGGGCATCCCCAAGCTTAGTCTCTTGCCACTCCTTATTCCATAGTCCATAAAAGCTTTACCCAAAACTTGAAAACTTCACAACACAAAACTCAACAGGAAATCTTATAAGCTCCGTTAGTGAAAGAAAACAGAACCACCACATAAGGTACTGCAATGAACTCATTCTTTATTTATATTGGTGTTAAACCTACTGTATTCCAACTTCTTTATGGTTTATAAACTAATTTACTAGCCATAGATGCGTTGAAATAAGCGAACAACACACGAACAACTGAATCTGTCAAAAACAGAACAGTCTGTAGCAATCTGTAACTAACGCAAACTTCTGGAACTCTAAAAATCCTACCAAAATAGGAAGTCCTGTACAATTTGTCTATTGAACAGAAGCAAAAAAGAATCAACGCAAAAGCACGTTCCTGTGATTTAACAAAATTATATTCATGCGTGCAAAGTTTCTGTTTTTCAGCAGAATCAAATCAACTATCATCGTAGGTTATCCTATAGGTTCTACTTGGCACAAACACTAATTAAAAGATAAAAACACATCTAAACAGAAGGTAGATGCAACATTTATTACTAAACAGGAGCAAAAACAAAAACATAAAGAAAATTGGGTTGCCTCCCAACTAGCGCTATCGTTTAACGCCCCTAGCTAGGCATAAAAGCAAGGATAGATCTAAGTGGTGCCGTAATAATAAGATAGATCTTGAAAGCTCATCCCATATTCTCTATGTTCGGAAGCAAGTTTCCTTTGAGGCAAGCAAAAGTAATCAAAAGGGCTAAATTTAGTGGGACAAAGATCCCCCAGATCAATCACAGGAGGAACGAGTTCCTCCCTTGGCCCCTCATAGTGCACAACTATTTCATCACTAAAGGCATTCTTTTGGCAAAATCTTGTGAGCCTATACTCAAGAGAGTATCCTAGCTCATTGTTTAGAAGGGCAAAATCATTGTTAAGCTCGTTAATGCAATCAACCAAGACATTGATAGGAACCTTTTTCCTAAGGTTTTCATTAAAAGCGACATAGTCCGAAGATTGAAAACGTTTAATTTCCTCTTGATCATAGAGGATCGCCTCTATGGGAGGACGACCGGCGTCCACCCTATAGTGCGCAAAGATTTCTTTGGCCTCTCTTATGATAAATCTAAACTCATGAGCCAAAAAGATAGTAACAATGCGCTTAACAGAAGAATGCTCAATATTAGAGAATTCTAGGAAAATTCTTTGTATGCAAGGATGCATATGCATAAATTGTCTTTCAAGTTCAACTACAAGCATAGCGATAGAATCCGCAAGACTACTAGTTCTATGAAGAATAGAACAACCCATGGAAGGTAAAGCAGCGGCACAAGTAAAGAAGTCTTGAATAACACCTTTGCCAATGATGTTACCACTACCGATTCGAAACTTTTTAGTATGCAAGATAGGGGGTTCATCGGTTGGAGCCTTGGGATTTTCTGTGTTATCATTATTGTCCATATCGACGATAATCTCCCCAATTTCAGACATAGCGGCAAACAAAAGTAAGGCGGAAGAAAGCGAGCGAAAAAGAGAGGAGGAGATTGGGAAAGAGAGGGCGAATAAAATGGCAAGGGTGAAGTGGGGGAGAGGAAAACGAGAGGCAAATGGCAAATAATGTAAATGCGAGGGAGATGGGTTTGTGATGGGTACTTGGTATGTCTTGACTTGAGCGAAGATCTCCCCAGCAACGGTGCCAGAAATCCCTCTTGCTACGTCTTGAGCTTGCGTTGGTTTTCCTCGAAGAGGAGAGGGTGATGCAGCAAAGTGTAGCGTAAGTATTTTCCTTAGTTTTGAGAACCAAGGTATCAATCCAGTAGGAGGCTCCTCAAAAGTCCCACGCACCTACACAAACAAACTAAGAACTCGCAACCAACGCAATAAAGGGGTTGTCAATCCCTTCACGGACACTTGTGGAAGTGAGATCTAATAAAGATAGTATGATAAGATAAATATATTTTTGGTATTTTGTAAGATAGATGCAAAAAGTAAAGATGCAAATAAAGGTAGATTGAAAGCAAATATGATAAGAGTTAGACCCGGGGCCATAGGTTTCACTAGAGGCTTCTCTCAAGATAGCATAAATATTACGGTGGGTGAACAAATTACTGTCGAGCAATTGATAGAAAAGCGCATAGTTATGAGATTATCTAGGCATGATCATGTATATAGGCATCACGTCCATAACAAGTAGACCGACTCCTGCCTGCATCTACTACTATTACTCCACAGATCGACCGACTCCTGCCTGCATCTAGAGTATTAAGTTCATAAGAACAGAGTAACACATTAAGCAAGATGACATGATGTAGAGCGATAAACACATGCAATATGATATAAACCCCATCTTGTTATCCTCGATGGCAACAATACAATACATGTCTTGCAACCCTTTCATCCTTCGGGTAAGAACACCGCAAGATTGAACCCAAAGCTAAGCACTTCTCCCATGGCAAGAAAGACCAATCTAGTAGGCCAAACCAAACTGATAATTCGAAGAGACTTGCAAAGATAACTCAATCATACATAAAAGAATTCAGAGAAGATTCAAATATTATTCATACATAAACTTGATCATAAACCCACAATTCATCGGATCTCGACAAACACACCGCAAAAAGAGTTTACATCGAATAGATCTCCACAAGAGAGGGGAGAACATTGTATTGAGATCCAAAAGAGAGAAGAAGCCATCTAGCTAATAACTATGGACCCAGAGGTCTGTGGTAAACTACTCACAACTCATCGGAGGGGCAAGGATGTTGATGTAGAGGCCCTCCGTGGTTGATTCCCCTCCGCAGAGTGCTTGCCAAGGCTCCAAGATGGGATCTCATGGATACTGAAGGTTACTGGCGGTGGAAATTGTGTTTCGTGGTGCTCCTGGATGTTTTCGGGGTACGTAGGTATATATAGGAGGAAGAAGTACACCGGTGGCTGCCCGAGGGTCCCACGAGGCAGGGGGCGCGCCCTACAGGGGGGGGGGCCTATCTCGTGGGGCCCTCGGAGGCTTCTTGACTTGCACTCCAAGCTCTCCGGATCACGTTCGTTCCAAAAATCACGCTCCCGAAGGTTTCATTCCGTTTGGACTCCGTTTGATATTCCTTTTCTTTGAAATACTGAAATAGGCAAAAAAAACAGCAATATGGGTTGGGCCTCCAGTTAGTAGGTTAGTCCCAAAAATGATATAGATGTGTAAAATAAAGCCCATAAACATCCAAAAGGGGTAATATAATAGCATGGAACAATCAAAAATTATAGATACATTGGAGACGTATCAGAGTTGTGAAATTGTCCCTAAGCAATTGACTACTTTACTAGACCAATAGCAAGTTTTATGTGGGAGAGGCATAAGCTAACATACTTTCTCTTCTTGGATCATGTGCACTTATGATTGTAACTCTATCAAGCATCCACAACTACTAAAGATCATTAAGGTAAAACCCAACCATAGCGTTAAAGCATCAAGTCCCCTTTATCCCATACGCCACAACCCCTTACTCGGATTTATGCTTCTGTCACTCAAGCAACCCACTATAAGTGAATCATGAACGTATTGCAACACCCTACAGTGGGAATCCCTCACGCTTGCGCGACACGGAGGGCACAATAGGACAGCCACATAACCACAAGCAAATTAAACCAATCATAGCAATTTATCAATCACTGGTAGGACAACGAAAATCTACTCAGACATCATAGGATGGCAACACATCATTGGATAATAATATGAAGCATAAAGCACGATGTTCAAGTAGAGGGTACAGCGGGTTGCGGGAGATTGGACCGCTGAATATAGATAGGGGAAGGTGATGGAGATGTTGGTGAAGATGGCGGAGGTGTTGGTGAAGATCGGAGTGATGATGATGGCCCCCGGTGGTGTTCCGGTGCCACGGGAAGCAAGGGGGAGAGAGCCCCCCTTCTTCTTCTTCTTCCTTGACCTTCTCCCTAGATGGGAGAAGGGTTTCCCCTCTGGTCCTTCGCTCCCATGGCGTGGGAGGGGCGAGAGCCCCTCCGAGATTGGATCTGTCTCTCTGTCTCTCTCTGTTTCTGCGTTCTCAGATTCTGCCCTTTCACTGTTTCTTATATATCCGGAGATCCGTAACTCCGATTGGGTTGAAACCTTTGCCCGGATTTTCTCTGAAAAATAGCTTTCTTGCGGCAAAAGAAGAGCGTCAACCACCTTACGAGGTGCCCACGAGGGTCAGGGGCGCGCCTGCCCCCCGGGGTGTGCCCCCCTACCTCGTGGCCCCCTCGGGCACTGTCTCGCGTTTATTTTTCTTCCCAAAAATCATAAATATTCCAAAAATATTCTCTGTCTGTTTTTATCCCGTTTGGACTCCGTTTGATATGGGTTTTCTGCGAAACATAAAACATGCAACAAACAGGAACTGGCACTGGATCAATATGTTAGTCCCAAAAATAATATGAAAAGTTGCCAAAAGTATATGAAAGTTGTAGAATATTGGCATGGAACAATCAAAAATTATAGATATGACATAGACGTATCAGCATCCCCAAGCTTAATTCCTACTCGTCCTCGAGTAGGTAAATGATAAAAAAGATAATTGTTGATGTGGAATGCTACCTAGAATAATCGTGATCATGTAATCTAATCATGGCATGAATATTAGGACACGAGTGATTCAAAGCAATAGTCTATCATTTGACATAAAAATGAATACTTCAAGTGTACTAATAAAGCAATCATGTCTTTTCAAAACAACATGGCCAAAGAAAGTTATCCCTACAAAATCATATTGTATGGCTATGCTCCATCTTCACCATACAAAGTATTTAAATCATGCACAAACCCGGTTTTAGCCAAGCAATTGTTTCATACTTTAGTATTCTCAAACTTTTTCAACTTTCACGCAATACATGAGCGTGAGCCATAGATATAGCACTATGGGTGGAATAGAATATGATGGTGGAGGTTATGTGGAGAAGACAAAAAGGGAGAAAGTCTCACATCGACGCGGCTAATCAATGGGCTATGGAGATGCCCATCAATTGATGTCAATGTGACGAGTAGGGATTGACATGCAACAGATGCACTAAGAGCTATAAATGTATGAAAGCTCAAACTGGAAACTAAGTGGGTGTGCATCCAACTTGCTTGTTCATGAAGACCTCGGGCGTTTGAGGAAGCCCATCATCGGAATATACAAGCCAAGTTCTATAATGAAAATTCCCACTAGTATATCAAAGTGACAATATAGGAGACTCTCTATATGAAGAACATGGTGCTACTCTGAAGCACAAGTGTGGTAAAAAAGATAGTAGCATTGCCCCTTCTCTCTTTTTCTCTCAATTTTTTATTTTCTCTTTTTTGGGTGGGCTTCTTTGGCCCCCTTTTTTTATTTGGGCTTCTTTGGCCTTTCTTTTTTTTCTCATTAAATCCGGAGTCTCATCCCGACTTGTGGGGGAATCATAGTCTCCATCATCCTTTCTCACTGGGGCAATGCTCTAATAATGATGATCATCACACTTTTATTTACTTACAACTCAATATTACAACTCGATACTAGAACAAAGATATGACTCTATATGAATGCCTCCGGTGGTGTACCAGGTTGTGCAATGATCTAGCGTAGCAATGACATCAAAAAAGGGACAAGCCATGAAAACATCATGCTAGCTATCTTAAGATCATGCAAAGCAACATGACAATGAATGCTCAAGTCATGTATATGATGATGATGGAAGTTGCATGGCAATATATCTCAGAATGGCTATGGAAATGCCATGATAGGTAGGTATGGTGGCTGTTTTGAGGAAGATATAAGGAGGCTTATGTGTGACAGAGTGTATCATAACACGGGGTTTGGATGCACCGACGAAGTTTGCACCAACTCTCGAGGTGAGAAATGGCAATGCACGGTATCGAAGAGGCTAGCAATGATGGAAGGGTGAGAGTGCGTATAATCCATGGACTCAACATTAGTCATAAAGAACTCACATACTTATTGCAAAAATTTATTAGCCATCGAAACAAAGTACTACACGCATGCTCCTAGGGGAATGGTTGGTAGGAGTTAACCATCGCGCGATCCCGACCTCCACACAAAGGATGACAATCAAAAAAATAAATCATGCTCCGACTTCATCACATAACAGTTCACCATACGTACATGCTTCGGGAATCACAAACCTCAACACAAGTATTTCTACTAATCCACAGTTACCCACTAGCATGACTCTAATATCACAACCTTTATATCGCAAAACTATTGCAAGGAATCAAACATATCATATTCAGCGATCTAGAAGTTTATGTAGGATTTTATGACTAACCATGCGAATGACCAATTCCTGTCATCTCTCTAAATAGATATAAGTGAAGCAAGAGAGTTTAATTCTTTCTACAAAAGGTATGCCCACACTCTAACAAATATAAGTGAAGCAAAAGAGCATTCTACAAATGGCCGTTTTTTATGTGAAGAGAAACAGGCAATCCAAACTTTAAATGATATAAGTGAAGCACATGAAGCATTCTATAAAGCCATACTCAAAAGATTTAAGTGATGTGCAACGAGCATTCTGTAAATCAACCAAGGACTATCTCATACCAGCATGGTGCATAAAAGGAAAGTGAAAACTAAATGCAAAAGACGCTCCAAGACTTGCACATATCGCATGAACGAAACGAATCCGAAAACATACCGATACTTGTTGAAGAAAGAGGGGATGCCTTCTAGGGCATCCCCAAGCTTAGACGCTTGAGTCTCCTTGAATATTTACTTGGGGTGCCTTGGGCATCCCCAAGCTTGAGCTCTTGCTTCTCCTCCTTTTCCTCATATTGAGACCTTCTCGACCAAACACTTCATCCACACAAAACTTCAATAGAAAACTCGGTAAGATCCGTTAGTATAATAAAGCAAATCACTACTCTAGGTACTGTTGCAAACCAATTAATATTTTGTTTTTGCATTATAGCTACTGTAATATAACTTTTCCATGGCTTAATCCACTGATAGAAATTGATAGTATCATCAAAACAAGCAAACTATGCATCAAAAACAGAATCTGTCTTAAACAGAATAGTCTGTAGAAATCTGAAAATTAACCATACTTATGGTACCCCAAAAATTCTACCAACATTAGTAAAAATAAACAATCTGTACATAAATATAGTGCAAAAAGTTTCAGACCCGTTTGATGTTCCAGTAAAAAATGTAAAATTGCGCACTACAGCCAAAGTTTCTGTCCTTGTAAACATCCTAAAGGCAAACATTGGAACATTATTTTTATAATACAATGCAATTGTACAAGGGGATAATTATTTTTGATAAAAAGTTTCTGTAATTAAGATTCACAAAGTTTCCGTGAGCATGAACAAAGTTCAAGGGAGCTCCCCCACTTCAACAATGCTTGTCTTTCTCACTTTCACTTTCCTTTTTGAAAAGTTTTGGGTTCCCCTCTTTATTTATTTATTGTTTTTAAACTATATAAAAGCACTCGAACGAAATAAATAACTTTAAAACTTCCAGGTTGTCTCCCTGGCAGCGCTTTCTTTAAAGCCATTAAGCTAAGCATATAGTGCTCAAGTAATGGATCCACCCGGATCCCAAGGTATATCAAAGCCAATTTTAATTAACAATGATTTGTGATTTAGTAGTGAGCACAAAATAACATATGTCATGCAATAACGAAGTCTAACTCTCTTCCTATGCATCGGCATGTCATAAAAGAACAATTCATGCACACATAGTAAAGGCCAATGTATAGTATAAACAGTTTCTTGCAATTTTATCATATTGGAAACATAGAGAGGTGGAGATATAGTTCCTCCCTCATAATAATTGCAAGTAGGAGCATCAAGCACATACATATTACATTCATCAAAATTATCATGTGCAACGGTAAAAGGCAATCCATCAATATAATCCTTAATAAGCACAAACTTCTCCGATATAGTGTAGTTTGGAGAATTCAAAAAGATAATGGGACTATCATGCGTGGGTGCAATAGCAACAATTTCATGTTTGACATAGGGAACTATAGCAAGTTCATCTCCATAAGCATAATTCATATTGGCATCATGGCCACAAGCATAGCAAGCATCACCAAAAAGGGGTATTTCAAGAGAATCAACGGGATCATAACAATCATCATAGCAATCATCCTTCGGTAAGCACAAAGGGAAATTAAACAATGTATGAGTTGAAGAGTACTCTCATTAGAAGGTGGGCACGGGTAGCTAATCTGCTCTTCCTCCTTTTGTTCTTCGCTCTCCTCATTATCTTTTTCATCCAATGGGCTCACAGTTTCATCAATTTCTTCTTCCATAGACTCCTGCAAAATATTAGTCTCTTCTTGGACAGCGGAGGAGTCCTCAATATATGGTTTAACGTAGGCATTAGAAGCATAATTATCATAACAATATTTAAATATGGCAAAATTTTCAGATTTGTAGAGAGTAGCATCATACTTTTCAATCAAAGAAGCAATTTCATAAGCACCCTTAAAAGCAACAAATTCTTCAATTTGTTGAACATCATAGTAATTATAAACACCCTTAGCATACGAAGATACGATCCCATTATCACTAAACTCACATTGGTAGGGAAGGTGTTTCTTAGGGTTTTCAGAGCAACAAGTAAAATCATATATTTCACATAAATTCCAAGCATAGCATTGCAAACGATGAATTTGATCCAGTAAAAGTTTCCCTTTTTCAGATATACGGTATCGCACATAACAAGCATGCTCATCTAAAGATTTGCCTTGAACTAAGCTAGTTGGGGTTTCAGCACGAGCACAAAGGGATCGAAGATGATCCAAGTAAAAAGCTTCAGGAGTGTGATAGATTTTGAGTGGTTCTTCAACCATTGGTGTAGTTGGTACAACTAATTTTTTTGGTATTTCGTGTTCCGTATCCATAACTAAAGATAGAAAACAACTAAGAACAGCAAATAAAAATTGCTTAGTGATAAAGCAAACAAGCACACACGAGAATATTCACCCCACGCTATGACTCCCCGGCAACAGCGCCAGAAAAAGGTCTTGGTAACCCACAAGTGTAGGGGATCAATTGTAGCCTCTTTCAATAAGTAAGAGTGCCGAACCCAACGAGGAGCTAAAGGTAGAACAAATATTCCCTCAAGTTCTATTGACCACCGATACAACTCTACGCACGCTTGACGTTTGCTTTACCTAGAACAAGTATGAAACTAGAAGTACTTTGTAGGTGTTGTTGGATAGGTTTGCAAGATAATAAAGAGCACGTAAATAAAAGCTAAGGGCTGTTTAGATAAAGAAGCAATAAAGTAAATATAGTGAGTGTGGAAAAGTGGTGGTAGGATTTGTGAAATTGTCCCTAAGCAATTGACTACTTTACTAGACTGATAGCAAGTTTTATGTGGGAGAGGCATAAGCTAACATACTTTCTCTTCTTGGATCATATGCACTTATGATTGGAACTCTAGCAAGCATCCGCAACTGCTAAAGATCATTAAGGTAAAACCCAACCATAGCATTAAAGCATCAAGTCCCCTTTATCCCATACGCCACAACCCCCTTACTCGGGTTTATGCTTCCGTCACTCAAGCAACCCACTATAAGCAAATCATGAATGTATTGCAACACCCTATAGCAGTAATCCCTCATGCTTGCGCGACATGGAGGGCACAATAGGATAGCAACATAACCACAAGCAAATTAAACCAATCATAGCAATTCATCAATCACCGGTTGGATAACGAAAATCTACTCAGACATCATAGGATGGCAACACATCATTGGATAATAACATGAAGCATAAAGCACCATGTTCAAGTAGAGGGTACAATGGGTTCCGGGAGAGTGGACCGCTGAATGTAGATGGGGTGACGTGATGGAGATGTTGGTGAAGATGGCGGAGGTGTTGGTGAAGATCGCGGTGATGATGATGGCCCCCGGCGGCGTTCCGGCGCCACCGGAAGCAAGGGGGAGAGAGCCCCCCCTTCTTCTTCTTCTTCTTCCTTGACCATCTCCCTAGATGGGAGAAGGGTTTCCCCTCTGGTCCTTGGCTCCCATGGCGTGGGAGGGGCGAGAGCCCCTCCGAGATTGGATCTGTCTCTCTGTCTCTCTCTGTTTCAACGTTCTCAGATTTTGCCCTTTCACCGGTTCTTATATATCCGGAGATCCGTAACTCCGATTGGGTTGAAAGCTTCGCCCAGATTTTTCTCTGAAAAATAGCTTTCTTGCGGCAAAAGAAGAGCGTCAACCACCTTACGGGGTGCCCACGAGGGTCAGGGGCGCGTCTGCCCCCCAGGGGCACGCCCCCTGCCTCATGGCCCCCTCGGGCACCGTGTTGCGTTGACTTTTCTTCCCAAAAATCATAAATATTCCAAAAATATTCTCCATCCATTTTTATCCCAGTTGGACTCCGTTTGATATGGGTTTTCTGCAAAACACAAAACATGCAACAAACAGGAACTGGCACTGGGCACTGGATCAATATGTTAGTCCCAAAAATAATACAAAAAGTTGCCAAAAGTATATGAAAGCTGTAGAATATTAGCATGGAACAATCAAAAATTATAGATACGACGGAGACCTATCAGGAAGTCCTATTTTGGCCACCGAAAAATGTTCGGGATTTTTCGGTATTGTACCGGGAAGGTTCTAAAAGGTTCCGAAGTGAGGTCCACCTGCATGGGGGGCCAACATGAATGTGGGTAGTGGGGGCAAGGCCCCACACTCCTGGTCAAGGCGCACCAAGATCCCCCCTCAGAAGGAATAAGATCATATCCCGAAGGGATAAGATCAAGATCGCTAAAAAGGGGTGTCGGTGTCAAAACCGGCGGATCTCGGGTAGGGGGTCCCGAACTGTGCGTCTAGGCGGATGGTAACAGGAGACAAGGGACACGATGTTTTACCCAGGTTCGGGCCCTCTCGATGGAGGTAAAACCCTACGCCCCGCTTGATTAATATTGATGATATGGGTAGTAGAAGAGTGGATCTACCACGAGATCAAGGAGGCTAAACCCTAGAAGCTAGCCTATGGTATGATTGTTGTAATGTATGTCGCCCCACGGACTAAAGCCCTCCGGTTTATATAGACACCGGAGGAGGCTAGGGTTACACAGTCGGTTACAATGGTAGGAGATCTACATATCCGATCGCCAAGCTTGCCTTCCACGCCAAGGAAAGTCCCATTCGGACACGGACGAGTCTTCAATCTTGTATCTTCGTAGTCTTGGAGTCCCGCGACGATGATAGTCCGGCTGTCCGGACACCCCTAGTCCAGACTCCTCAAGAGCCCCTAACCAGGCTTCAATGACGATAAGTCCAGTACAGATATAATCTTGGCGCTCCAAGGCGGTTCTCCTTCAAGTTCCATGTACCGCCGAGCAAGTGTCCGGCTTCACCATAAATACTGTGTTTCTCGGCTTCTACGCCCAATAATGGTATTTTTCCACGCGTCGCACGAATGGGAAAAGCCAGGGCGTCTTTTACGTTTCACCCCCTAGTTGTGTGAGTCGTCCGCCTACAAGAGAGGCAAGAATCCAGATCCAAACCACACCGTCTTCCTCCCGCGAATACTTCATCGAAGCGCCTTTGACCTAAAAATCCATTCCATCATGGACCGCCGACGCGCTCTTCTTCTCGCGCCCCAGCCCACCGCCAGGATTGGAGGAGGTGCTCTGTTCGCACAACGAGCTAGTGAAGCCCAAGCGGGGATATCTCCTCCGGCCTTCATGATCCCGGTTCGAGCGGGCTGGTTACTTATCAAGGTGGGAGGCAAGCGGAGGCTACCCCAAGCCCCAATAAGGGGAGCGAGTATGCTTGGCCCCTATCTCGATAAGGGGACTCGGATTCCCAATACATCCGCTCCTCCGCTGGCTCCTAGAGTTCTACGGACTCCAGCTCCACCACCTCACACCCGCCTCTGTCTCTGCATATCGCGGGCTACGAGCTCTTTTATGAGCTGTTCACGGGCATTGAGCCCCATTTTGCATTGTGGAAGAGGTTGTTCGCCTCATACCCCGTTCTCACGAGGGGTCCATATATCAAGTGGGCGGCGCCAAATATGGCGATCGCCGGACCGGATACCCATCCGTACTCCCAAGAAGGCGTCCAAGATTGGCCTCGAGTGGTTTTACATAGGAGACGCTCCGCTGCGGACCCGATCCGGATTGGCCTCCGGAGTTTAGTGCTGCTCCCTCAAGAACGCCTCGGTGGCGCCCACGGAGCCCCCGATTGGAGGAAGATAAGAGTGTCCATTACTTGATGGGCCGAATAAGATTACTGGCCCATTCCGGGTTGACCATGATTGGAGTCATGACGACATGCATCATGCGGGGGGTACAGCCATTGCAATACAGAGGCCACCCTATGTGGGATTTCAACGGGGAGGACGATGACACCCGTCATGGCCGAAGGGCAGATTCGACCGAGGATCCGTAGAGATCCTTTCCACCAGTATAAGGGGGAAAAGGAGGACTTCCTTCAATGAACCTTTGAATGGGTTTTCCATGATCAGCCCTAGAGGATGGGTGTTTAACACCTTTAAAGGCTCAACCCATTCTCTCGAAGTTTAGGCTTCTTACATTATGTCTTCGCCGCAGGATCTACGCCGGACTGTGGAGGACATGGTAAGTCCTGCTCCGCAACCCGAGGATCCGGAAAGATCCCTAGATCCGGCCTCCGAAGAGGATCCGAACATCGAGGTGGAGCTGATCGACGGGGTATTTCACCAGCTCAGATGGACAATGCTTTGGTTGCCATTACGGCGGACTACCCGATCGTGTCCGCTTCCCAGTGATCGTGGTCAAGCTCGACACCATTATCCCTTCCTTGCCCATTTCTAACCTTCGCGAACGATGGTATTGTGCAGGAAGCGCCTTCACGGCGGGAAGCCGAGTCCGCGGCGGCCGACTCCATGAGGTCATCCCGACCAAAGAAAGGAAAAAGAAGCGCGGTGCGGACGGAAATGTCACCGCAAAGGTATAGCTCGTATTTGAATTTTTAGAGCAACGTTCCTAGGAAACGCCTGAGTGCTCATGATCTTTGTAGGAGAAAAAGCGCTCGCCGGGCTGCTGGGCGCAGGTTGCTGATCCAACCTACACCGGCCAGCTCCAGCCGCCCGCCCGGAGGGGGAGGCAAGCGCAAGACGCGGCCGGATCCTTCTCCAACGGAGGACACCGGCTGACTGTCGCCGCCACTGTTCGAGGTGGACAGCGCCATGAACCATAGGCGCCACGACAAGATTTCGTGAAGCGTGCTTTTCCCGAGGCATTGGATGCCTTTAACGCAGGGACGCAGATCTCGCGTGCCGCCAAGATGGTTTTACCAGAGCTACAGAGCAAGATGTGAAAGACATACGGTAAGGAAATTTTAATGGTTGTATATACCAAGAGCCCCGAGACTTAAAGTAGTTATGTTAACTGATTTAAGGATCATTTGAAAACGCAGCTCTTACCAAGAAGAATGCCCACTGTCTCGGGAGCTGCAAGATTGCAAGGCCCAACTTGAGGTCAAGACTTGCTGCCGCAGGAGGAGACGCAGACCCTCCTGGTAACACATTTTATTAATAAATATAAGCGCCAGCGGCGTGCGCGCAAGTCTAATAATGACATTGCAGTGCCGCGGACAAGATCCGGACAGCAAGCATTGCCGCGCCGGTGAAGGCCGCGAGAGTGTGCTGAATAGGGTGCAGCAAGAAAGGAACAAGCTCCAGGATGCCAACGCCAAGCTCGGAGAAGAGCTGAAGGCGCCGAGCCGAGCTGTCCGCTCCGTTAAGGAGAATCAACGGCTTGTCGCGGCATTTATAGTAGTGCTTGAGCGAACTCCTTTAAAAGAAGAGTTGGCGAAGAAGCAAATTGACATAGCATGTCTTGTAGGTATACTCAGTGTCTCCCTGCGGAGGAGATGCTCGATCAACGGGTGATCAACTTCCCGAGCTGCTGAATCGCCGAACGGGTTTGGCGGTGCAATGAGCGGCGCCGTCTGTGCTTTATAGCCAGCCCTCACCCTACCCGAGGGCCTCGGGAGCTTGTGGAGAAGCTGCAGGAGGCGGCAGCGCCTGCTTGTGGAAGATTTCGCCCGCCGTTAGGGTGCCAGGAGGCTTGGGCCATGGTGAAGACGCTACAAGAAGGCGGATCCCAACCACATGGCCGGGTTGGACCGGTGGGGCCTGATGGGAAGGAGATCCTCGTGAGTTTAGTATACAGCCAAGTAGAGTTGGCTGCTAAATTTTCCCTAACGGACTGTAAGTTAGACAGCACGTTAGACGTGATTGAGGAGGAATACAATCAAGAATTTGACAATGTATGTTTTCCTTTAAAATGACATGTGAAATGCCTTCTAGCCGGATTGTAGATCGCTTGTCTTTGCCGACCTTTTCGCTTCACCTCGGGACCCTAGAGTCCGGAGTGTGTCCGAATACCGCTTTGGTTAAGAAACAACCGTGGTATGCATGGAGACCAAAGCGAGGGGTCATTAGTGCTTTATCGCACAAGTGCCCAACTAGTTATGTTATATTACATGGTTAGTAAGAAACATCTTCCAGGAGAATAGTTCCGTTAAGGGTTCCTTTCCAGGAGGCATGCCTCAAGTGCATGTCCGGACTGCAAAGAAAGCGTAAAAACATCTGGGGCGGTAGATAAATGGGTAAAAGTCATCTTTTAAGTCATCGATCAATATTCCCTTAAGAACGCTTAGCTTTCGGCTTCACCCACCGAGGTACACATCCGGCCGACCGGCAAGAATAATCGCAGAGGTGCTCCTTTACCTCCTAGCCGAACAATCGGGAACGAGGGGTAAGCACAGAGCCAGCAACCCAGCTTGGCCAAAACTTAAGTCATATCGATGCATATAATGGCGAGTAAAAGGTACATGTGGAAGGTTGACACATGTGCTGGGTATGAAACCCTTATAATTGAGCTTCTGTAAAAGAAGCCCCCAGGAATGATGAGTGCGGATGGCACGTCATGTGTATGCGAAAAATGCGAAAATAGGCCCGTAAGGGTTTTTAAATAAAGAGGCATAAAAGAGAAACAAAAGACAGCCAAGTGTAAAAGTTTGGACGGGGAAGGGACGAACTCTTAATCCGCGCTAGGCATAGAATCGCTTGAGGCGGGCTGCGCTCCATGGGTTCGCTCGGTCGGTTATCCGACGATTTCAGACGGTATGCTCCACCGGTCGACTTGATCGATAATGAAGGGGCCCTCCCATTTGGGCTTGAGCTTGTCCTTTTCTTGTCCGCAGCGAGAACTAATTCACCAACGTTGTAAGTCTTGGCCCGTACTTCTCGCTTTGATATCTTTGGGCCTGCTGCCGATAAAATGCGGAACGAGCCTTCACGACGCCACGTTCTTCCTCCAATGTATCCAGCTGTCCCGCCGATCAAGCTCGGCCTCTCTTTCCTCATACATGCGCACTCGAGGTGAGTCATGAATAATGTCACAGGCAAGACCGCCTCTGCGCCAGATACCATAAAAATGGCGTGAATCCGGTAGTACGGTTAGGCATTGTCCGCAGCCCCCAGTATGGAGTCGAGCCTCGACCCAAAGGCGTGTCGATTTAGTAAGTGACCGCACTAGTCCGGGTTTAATGCCGCCATTATTAGACCATTTGCTCGCTCCACTTGACCGCTGGTTTGAGGGTGATAGACAAGCGTAGTCGAGCTTGATGCCCATATTATTGCACCATGAATTGACCTCGTCGGCTGTGAACTTCATGCCGTTGTCGGTGATGATGTGTGGGGACTCAGGCGGTGTACTACCCCGGATATAAAGTCTATCACTGGTCCGGACTCGCCGTTTTGACCGGTTTGGCCTCTATCCATTTGGTGAATTTATCCACCATGACCAATAGGTATCTTTGCTTGTGGGTTCCCTTTTAGGGTCCAACCATATCAAGCCCCTGCATCGCGACGGCCATGTAATGGGTATAGTTTTGAGGCGGTGGGCGCATGTGGCTCGATTAGCAAAGAGCCGACACCGACGATTTCTGGACTAAGTCCCGAAAGATCCGCCCGGCCGTCGGCCAATAAAATCTGACGGAATGCCTTTCCGCAAGGGCCCGGCTCTGCGTGGTGTCCGCTTAGTCCGGCGTGAATTTCCGCCAGAGGCTTCGCCTTCCTCTTCGGAGATACACCTTTGAAGGACTCCGTTGTACTTTTCTTATAAAGTTCTCCGCATGGACCTTGTAGGCTTTCGATCACGGACTATGCAATGGGCCTCGCTTTTGGTCTTGGAAGTTCTCGCCAAGGTGTAGGCTAGGAAAGGTTACATCCACGGGCGATTATCGCCATTATCTCATGGGCTGATGGTGTTATGTCATCGGCTGAATCGCCGATTGGCTCGGTTTTTTCCGGTTTGTCACTTCCGGCTCCTCTTCCCATAGTACGGATGGCTTGAAGAGCCGCTCTGTGAAGATATTTGAGGACAAGATCACGTTTCGCACCAATGCGTACAAGACGTCGGCCGCTTGGTTATTATCTCGGCTATGTGATGGAATTCGAGTCCTTCAAACCGAGCTAACATTTTTAGGACGGCGTTGCGATATGCTGCCATTTTCGGATCCTTGGCGTCAAAGTCTCCATTTATTTGGGATATTGCAAGGTTTGAATCCCCGCGCTGTCGGTGTACTAAAGTAGGGGTACCTTAGTACCCCGAACTTGTGCACGGGCAGTCGCAGCGTCCCGCGGCAAGGCTTGCCGGGCGTCCGCCAAGATCCTTCGTCTTTCCTATTTACTGCCATTCAAGAACAAAGTGTTAATCGAGAAGACAAGGCCCCGCAAGAGGAGCTTGCGGGAAGGATAAGACCCCGCAAGAGGAGCTTGCCGGGAAGGCCAACCAAGGCACTTCAGAAAACTTGCCGCGACGCCGCGCCCCGGCAAGACCCGGCGAAGCGGCAAGCTTGCGGGTGCGATAAGATGACGATCGCGGCAAGGTGCTTGCCGCGCGGTTACCACTCTGCGCCCACGCCCAAACAAGATCCGACGACGTGTCGCCGCAGATCGCTCCTGGTGCACGTGGCGGGTAGCTGCGCAGCCAAGCGGTGCGACGTGGCAAGAGAAGATGACGAGGAGGCCATCGTGGCGATCGGTGGCGCCCTAATGGTCGCTTCTCGACTGCTTGACGACCGGACGGGCATTAAATGCCCTTGTCCCCCGCCACGAGTTAGGTAGGGCATCGTTGATAGCGGTTGTACCAACCCCGCTTTTACGCTTTTATCCCTCTCTCGTTGTTGCCACTGTCGGTGACCCCTTTAGACTATAAAAAGGAGGCCCATGCGCACGAGAAGGGGTTCGACTCATTCGAGACTACAGATACCCACGCCGAGCAAGAAATGAATAGAAACACAAAGCAGCAGAGGAGTTTTATCTCTCCGGAGAGCTCCGGCTGGGTAAAATCCTCGCGTGCTCGACCTCGACCGCTCTTTGTGCGCCCTCCGCCTCGCCGACCGAGAAGGGCCCCGCCCCATAGGTGCTCGCTTCCACGACATCTTTGGCGCGCCATGTAGGGGCGCCGAGGTTGTGCGAACCTAATCCGGTCTTCGCTGCTACATCAACATCTTCATCAACATGCCACCAAGAAGAAGCCTTCGGAGGTGGCGCCCGCCCACGCCGATTCCACCGCCGCCGAGCAAACGGGCGGAGGAGTAGACGCCCGGAGGAGCGGTGCCCATGGTGGGACTCACGCCGTCACCAGTCCAAGGACAAGGCCCCGCAAGCTTCGCTCAGACATCCACCGCACTCCTCCTGTGAGGTGCAGGATCACCAACGCCATGGTGCTCCTAGCACCGTGCTCGCTGGAACAAGGCCAAGCCGGCGGATCGCGGACGCTCAAGACCAGCGGCACGCCAAAGATGTCGGCACGAGTGAGGTGCGGTCGCTCGACAGTACTACTACCTTCCAACCTAGTTGGGAGTCCGAGCATATCTCGCCTCGCCGCCGCCGCTGCCAAAAACTCCAGAGGAAGCGCCGCCCGAGCTCACTGCTTTAGATTACCCTCGGCGCCGCATAAGATCGACGATCGAGGGCCATGATTCGAGCCTCATCGGCTTCGCTTAACGGCGATAAGCCCCGCAACCGAAAGCACATCGAAGCCTCGCCAGACGCCCAGCGCGAGCCGACGCCGACAAGACCGCTGGGTGCTACCACTCGGCACTCCCCGCCCAAGGCCAAGATCGCCGACTCTGGGCTAACCTCGACATCGACTCCACCGCTGTTGTCGGACCCGCGAACTCGCCGCGATCAACGCCAAGTTCTCCAAGAACGACGACACGAAGACGCCGCAGACTCGCGACGGCGTCGAAGGGAAGCGCGACGTCGCCTAACCAGCTTGGCCGGGCCCATTGTCGATATGCATGCACCGGGGAACCAGCGACTTGTCAGACGCTGTAGGTTGCCTGCGCTCACCCGTGAGCTGCGGCGGGTCCAAAGGGCTCAAGACCAAGAACTTCAAGCCGATGTACCGAGAAGTATGATGGCAGGATACATCCGTCAGAGTTCCTCAGCGTCTACACCATCGCGGTGCAGGCTGCCGGGGGGCGCGACGAGAAGATCCTCGCCAACTACTTCCCGCTGGTGCTCAAGCCCAACGTCAGATCTTGGCTCATGCACTTGCCGGACAACTCCATTTCTTCATGGGCGGACCTGTGCCATCAGTTTGTCGGCGCCTTCACATGCGGCCACAAGCCCCATGGCCAGGAAAGCGATCTTCATTTGCTTGCCCAGAGGGAAGGAGAACCCTCAAGAAGTACATACAGAGATTCACCAGCAACAAGAACATCCTGACGTCCACCCCGCCGCGGTTATCGCAAGGCTCCATCGAACGTGCGAATAAAGCAGGATGAGGGAGGAGATGGCGATGTGCAAAATCAGAGATGTCAGCGAGCTATATGCTCGCCGACAAGTGTGCACGGGTCAAGAGGGAGGAAACTCCCGAGAGAACGCAGGAGCGTATGATCTCGACAAGGAGGACACCCTCCAAAGAAAGAAGAACCAGAGGCGGAATAATGAAAGAGGAAAGCTAAGGATGTGCTAGTCGTCGAGCAGTCCGGCAACGGAGGCGGCGCCGACAAGGCCAAAGCTGGTGACTCCAGCGAGGCTGTGGTGCCGCCGACAAGCAGGACGGCTCCGGCAAGCAGTACTGAAAGATCCATTGCACCAAGGGCCATGACCTCCAAGCATGCAAGAAGGTTGAGCAGATGGCAGAGCTACAGAAAGCTGAATATGGGCGTCGCGACAAGGAGAAGGCCCAGGAAGGTGGCGGAGGATCCGGCAAGAAGCGTCCCGCCCGGGGAGGGCGCCGCGGCAAGGCCAAGCAGCGGCAAGGGGACAGACCACCCCGTGGCCGTGACAAGGACGAAGACGAAGATGAAGATGATGAGATGGAAGAGGATGAGACCGACGAGCAAGAGTTTCAGAAGGCGACGAAGGTTTTGTGCGTTGACGGCAGTGCTTCTCTGCACACCTTGCACCGCCAACTCAAACAAAGGTGCGGAGGTGAATGCAGCAGAACCATCCGTCGAGTCGCGAAACCCTCAAGTGGTCCAAGACGCCCATCGCCTTTGATGTTGAGGATCACCCGATCGCATCATCGCGGTCGGTGTTTGCCGATGTTGGTTTCGCTAACTATCCGCAACCTCAAGGTCACAAAGATGTTGGTTGACGGCGGGCCGCCTAAATCTGATCTCTTTGCGGTACTCAACAAGCTCCAAATCCCGACAGCCGAGCTCAAGAAACTGGTACCTTTCAAGGAATCAACCCGGAAGAAGCAAGCCGGAAGGGAAGATCACACCGCCAAAGGACATTTGGCAGTGAGCTGAATTTCGTGACGTAAAGAGTCACATTCGACGTTGTTGATTTCCCATTGCCCTACAATGGGATACTCGGCCGTCCGGGCGCTGCCAAGTTCATGGCAGCCTCTCACTACGCCTACAATGTGCTCAAGATGCCTGGTCCGATAAGCGCCATTTCGTCCAAGACGACAAGAAGGATGCACTTATCTGCACCGACAAGATCTACCGGAAGCAGCAGCCGCAGCAGAGCGCAAACCACTTGTCACCAAGCTCCCGGGAGAAGAAGAAGAAGACCAAGTCCGCAAGAGTAGCTCGATGCCCACTCCGCAAGCGCACGTCTTCGGAGTGCTGCGCCACCGTCAAGGACGCACCATCGAGCTCCACCGGCAAGTGCAAGAAGGCGAAGACAGCTGCACCAGAGACCAAGAAAGTGGCCGCCAAGGAGGACGGCACTGGTGGTACCTTCACCATCGAAGCCACGCTTGACCCTAAATAGGAAAGCGGCGTTGTTTCTCTGCGGGCGAATGTCGATGTGTTTGCATGGCAACCATCTGACATCCCCGGTGTTCCCAGGAAAGTAATTGAGCACCACCTTGCCGTCTGTCCTCACGCGCGGCCCGTCAAGAAAAGAGTCAGAAAGCAAGCGGTGGAACGCCAAGAGTTCACAGCAGAAGAGATCAAGAAGTTGGAAGCAGCAGGCCTCATCCGAGGAGTACTCCATCCAACGTGGTTAGCCAATCCAAGAGTCGCGGCGCAAGGCTTAACGGAAGTGGAGGCTTTGTATTGACTTTACCGATGTTAATAAAGCTTGTCCCAAAGATCCATTTCCTTGCCGCGCATTGACCAGATTGTCGACTCCACAGCAGGATGTGATCCGCTTTCATTTCTTGATGCATACTCAGGATATCACCGATCTTCATGGCGTAAGAGGATGAAGAGAAACCGCATTCATTACTCCATGTGGCACGATCGCTTTGTACGAATGCCTTCGGACTAAAGAATGTTGGTGCGACGCTTGTAAGAGTAGTCATCATGCTTTTGAGCCACAAATGCACAGAATGTAGAAGCATACATGGATGATATAGTGGTCAAGAGCAAAGACAGAGAAACTTTGGTTCAAGATTTGGAGGAAACTTTTGCAAATCTGCGCAAGGTCAACCTCAAGTTGAACCCCGAGAAGTGCGTGTATGGAGTTCCTTCCGGCAAGCTCGGGTTCTTTGTGTCCCAGAGGGGGATTGAAGCCAACCCCGACAAGATCAAGGCTATCGAGCAGATTGAAGCCCCGAAGCGCGTCAAGGATGTGCGAAGGCTTGCCGGCTGTGTTGTTGCTCAAGAAGTTCATTTCTAAGTCTATCGGCGTGCCTCGCCATTTTTCAAAATCTTGAAAAAGGCAGGTCCAATGAAATGGACTCGAAGCGGAGGCTGCGCCACAGACTTAAAGAATACCTATCCTCCACTCAAAGATTTGTCGCACCTAAGCCACAAGAGAAGTTGTTGTCAGATCTAGCGGCAACCAATCAAGTGATTAGTGTTGCGTTAGTAGCGGAGATGGAGGCGGATAATGAGCCAGCAACTGCGGCAAGCGAGTCCAATGACAAGCGGGGCTTCCCGTCAAGCTCCGTCCCGACAAGGATGGATCTATGCAGCCGCAGAAGAGAAAGAAGAAGATGGTGCAGCCCAGTTTATTTTGTCACTTCCTCTTGCAGGGGCTAGATCAAGGTACTGGGTGCAAAGTTGCTTTTCGCCTTCTCATGGCCTCGAGGAAGCTGCGCCATTATTTTCAAGCACATGAGATCACAGCTTGTCACCGCTCGCTGAAGAGGATAACGCAAAATCCGTAGCAAGTGTAGGATTGTCGAGTGGGCACTGGAATTGTCAAGCTTTGGCCTCAAGTTTGAAAGTACTTCAACTATCCAGAGCCGAGCATTGGCAGAATTCATAGCGGAGTGAACGCCAACACCTGACGAAGAAATTCCGGAGAAGAGCATCCCCGTCAAGGAAGCGAGCAAGGAATGGATTATGTACTTTGATGGTGCCTTCTCGCTGCAAGGCGCCGGTGCGGGTGTGCTACTTGTCGCACCCACCGGAGAGCACCTCAAGTACGTGATCCAAATGCACTTTCCCAAGGAGCAAGCAACAAACAATACTGCAGAGTATGAAGGCTTGCTTCCCGGACTCAGGATCGCGGCAGAACTTGGGATCAAGAAGCTTATTGTCAGGGGTGACTCACAGCTTGTTGTCCGCCAAGTCAACAAAGATTATCAAAGTCCGTTGATGGAAGCCTACATTGATGGAGTGAGGAAGCTGGAAGAGCATTTTGACGGCCTGCAGATGGAACATGTTCCAAGAGCTCAAAACCACATTGCAGATGGCTTGTCAAAATGTGCCGCACTTAAGTTGCCTGTGGAACCAGGAATTTTTGTGCTCAAGCTGACACAACCATCTGTGACACAATCAACTGGACAGAGCAAAAAGAGAAAGTTGGTTACTGGCGACTACTTTCCGGCAGAGCTCCCCGAAGCCGCCGCCAAGAAGGTCCCCAGGATCAACACAGAAAGTACTGAGGAGCAGTCTGCTCCGACAAGCCCTAGGGCTTGCTTCGTTGAAGCAGACGCCCCCGACAAGCTGTGTCTCGACACGCTTGCCGGGGAACATCACGCTCCGGCCGAATCTCGGATTCTTGCCGTGGAAGCAGATGTTCCCGCAGCAGCATTTGCGCCTTTAGTCCTTGTCGTCGAGCCACAAGCTCCGGCATGGGCACAGCAGATCGTCCATTTCCTTCAAACAGAGAAATTCTCAAGAGCAAGAAGAAGCGAGAAAGTAGCCCGCAATCAAGTATGTACCAGTTTGTCGATGACATACTGCATGTAAGAAGATTCAACGGAGTGAAATTGAAGTGCATTTCCCGGGAAGAAGGACAAGAGCTGTTGGCGGAAATACATGGAGGCATATGTGGTCGCCACATTGGCGCAAGAGCACTTGCCGGCAAAGCTTTCCGACAAGGTTTCTTTTGGCCGACAGCCCTCCAGGATGCAACTGCACAAGTAACCAAGTGTGAAGTGTGCCAGTTCCACTCCAAACAAATGCATCAACCAGCTCAAGCTCTCCAAACAATCCCTTTATCCTCGCCATTTTCGTCCGGGGCTCGACATCCTCGCCCCTTTCCCGAAGTTGTTGGGGCTTCGAGTACTTGTACGTGGCAATCGACAAGTTCACGGCGGCCGGAAGTGGAAGCGATGAGGAAGGTGATAGCACAGTCAGCAATCAAGTTCTTCAGGTCGATTGTTTGCCGTTTCGGAGTCCCTAGCAGGATCATCACCGACAACGGCACACAGTTCACGAGCCGCACCTTCATGCAGTACGTCCAAGATCTTGGTACCAAGATTTGCTTCGCTTTTGTTGCTCACCCGAGAAGCAACGGTCAAGCGGAGAGGGCAAACGCTGAAGTGTTGCGCGGGCTCAAGATCAGAACTTTCGACAGGCTGCACAAGTGCGGAA
This sequence comes from Aegilops speltoides, assembly GCA_021437245.1. NCBI lineage: Eukaryota > Viridiplantae > Streptophyta > Magnoliopsida > Poales > Poaceae > Aegilops > Aegilops speltoides. The sequence goes on from CM038147.1 coordinate 272,604,864, forward strand.
GAAATTGGATCGAGGAGCTGCCAGTGGTTCTTTGGTCGATCAGGACGACGCCAAATCGAGCCATCGCCGCACACCTTTGCTCTTGTCACGGAGCAGAGGCGCTTCTCCCCACGGAACTCAGATACGGATCGCCTCGAGTGCTCGCTATGATGAGCTTGAGCAAGAGCAGCTACGGCAAGATGACGCGCTCCTCGAGGAGGATCGCCTTCAGTCGCCAGACGAGCTGCTCGCTACAAAGAAGCTTTGCGCCGCTACCATAGCCGCAAATTTAATGCCGAAGCTTCGAGGAAGGCGACCTTGTTCTTCGCGCGCTCAATCCGCCAAGAATTCCAACAAGTTGACGCCGGTGGGAAGTCCTTATCGGGTGAAACGAAGTCACTAGGCCCGGCGCCGTCCGCTTTGACATCAAGATGGCATTCCGTGAGCAACTCTGGAACATAGAACATCTTCGCAAGTTTTACCCATATATAGCGGTTGCGGGACTGTTCCGCAACCACCTTTTGTACAAGCCTTGCCGCTGTAGCATGTAACCCTTTGTACAAAGCCGGGCGCAGATCCCGTGCATAAATAACGATCGTATGTTCAGTACATGTTGTCAAATTTCATGCCTTTTTCTTTTTAGCATGTATACACTGACACTTTGTGCAGAACTTGTCCCCGGTAAGCAATAACGAGCCTTAAAGCTCCATATCTTTATTTTCTCTTCTTTCTTTTGCTCAAAAAAAAGAAGGTTCCTCTGCCCACAAGTTCACCGGGGGGAGGAGAGGATAATGATGTGGACTAGGCGTCGTTCAAAGAAGCATAGCCTTGCCGGGATACAGACGACACAAAAGCTAAGTTACCAAAGTTTAAACACAGTCAGTTTTAAAATTTTAAGTTATATTCCTTGAACGACCGTTCCTTGTATGGAAAACCTGTGCGCGGAGGAACCGACTCGTGGCTAAGTTGCGCCCTTACTTTGTTTCGAGTCCGCTCAACAATGAAAGTGTGCTGCGACTAGCCCCGACAAGGTTTCTTGCCGGAGGCAACACCGCCAAAGAAGGCTTGATGTTCCAGTTCCAGACTCGCGGCAAGTGTGTTTGCGCCGGCAATTTCCCTAAAAGCGTAGGGTAAAAACATACAAGGGATGGAACCGAATAAAGGAAGTAACACAGCAGACAGTACCCAGAATAAAGTTATATTACAATAAATAACTTGCCGCGCTCTAATGGATTGTTCCTATGACATATCTAGCAGCGGCAAGAAAAAGGAGAAGAAGGGTGGCCTAATCCACGCGCTCGCCATCGATCCTCCTGACTTCATTGACCTTGTCCACAATGGGTGCAACAATGGCTTTGAGCTCTTCAAGATCAGCACCCGCCGGCAGCTTCTTGAGGACGCGGGTGAGGTCGATGCCCGGGTTGCGAAAGAGTATCTTCACCAACACCTTCTCCAAGACCTTGGCGCAGATCACATGACTCGTCGGCCAGCCTTCTTGGGATCCTTTCCGGAGCTGCTTTGGAGAGCCGTCACCACACCCTTGAAGAAAAGAGTAAGCTTGGTGCTGGGCTGGAGGTTCTCGTCGGAGGAGTACCCAAAGCCCGCCAAGTCCAGCTCCGCCAGCTCCTCGTCGATGGGTGAAGCGATGTTGACGAGGCCCTCTGTCCAGAGCTCCACCGTGGCCCTGAAGGTGTTCTGGGTCTCAGCGGCCCTCGTCAGCAGCTCCTCGTTGCCCCTGAGCTCCTTCTTCAAGTCATCCTCTCGCCTCTTAGCGGCGTCTAGTGTCTCCGTCAAGGTGGTCAGCTTCATCTCCAGATCAGCGCTTGAGTCCTTAGCGGCGTTCAGTTCCTTGACCTTCTCGGCGAGTTGAACTTGCAGATCGCCATGGGCAAGTGCATCCTTCTCGCGTTCGCGCTGGAGTGCGGCAAGCTCTTCATTCTTCTTTCCCATAGCCGCCTCCAGCTGCGCCACTTTTACCTCTAACTCCTTCTTGGCGGCCTCGGCGGCCGCGGCGGCGTCCTTTGCCTCCTTGAGTGCCCCGCCAAGTGATTGTTACCACGCCTCGAGCTCCTCCTCGTGCTGCCCAGTTCACCTTCTTCAAGGCCACTCACCTTCCCGCTCGACATCTCCTCGGCGGCGAGCCTCTGCGCTCCTCGGCCTCGGCCTTTCCGGGATGAACGCCTTCTTTGCCTCGCTGTTCGCCCTCTCCTCCGCAATGGATCGGAGGGCCTCCTGGTTGCGGCTCTTGAGCTCCGCCGCATGCTTCTTTATGTCAACTCCCGCCCGGGACTCAAGCTTCGCTTGCCGAGCGCGGTAGAGTGACACCAATTTCCGGAGCAACTGCTCCTCCTCGGACTCGCCATCGCCGCTGCTTTGGGCACGCCAACCATCGCCATCCCAAAGCAGAGGCGCAGTACTTCCCGTCAAACTCCTCTCCTTCGACCGGGCGCCCGAGCTCGACGCCTGTGGAAGCTTGATGTATACGCCCTCGCCGGCCTTCAAGTATGCACCTGGCTGGGGCTCCTCGGAGCCCGGCGCTGCGTCAGCAGCGGAGGGGTCGGCGGTCGGTGCAGCGCCTTGCGCTCCTGCGCCCTCCGGTCGTCAGTACGATCGCTGGACACCTCGCCAGCTCCTGCGCCAGCAGCCTTGGCGGCTTCTTCGTCGGCGGGTTCATCAGCGCTGGCCTCTTCCTCATCAGCAGCGGCATCCCCAGTGTTGCCGTGTACGCCTTCCTCGCCGGTGGCCTCAGTTTCCATCGGATCCGCAAGAAGGGGATCTGAAGACAGGAAGAGGAAGGAAAAGTCAAGCAAATATCCAAAAAAAGAAGAAAGAAGATCAAAAGAAGAACCCAAGGGAAGATTTCCGACAAGGAGGGTTACCTGTGCTGGGCTCCGTGACCATGGGCTCCACCACTGGGGGCTCACTGGTTCCGCCCCTTGCCGGGGACCCCTCCCTTGCCGGGGAGCGCTCCCTTGTCGGGGAATCGCCCCTTGGCGGCGAGTCGGGCCGACAAAGACTTCGGGCGGCCTCTGGTTGCTCCTGGTGGGCCTGTTCTGCTCCTACATAAATGAATCAACAATCAAGATGTCAGCAAAAGAAGAAGCACCCATGCGCGCCCCACAATAGGAAGTGAACCAAACACTTACGCTGGGGGCTGCTGCGAGGAGAAGGAACCGGGTCCGTCAAGGTGGTCTCGGACGTGTCCTCTGCCGTCATAGCAGGATCGTCCTCGATGACAACCACGGGGACCTTGGCCCTCTTCGCCGCTCTCTCGGCCAGAGTCCTGAAATGAAACAGGGATTCAGAGAGAAGCAGATCAGATGCAAGACAAGCAACAACAAAAATCAAAGATAAATAAGTACAGTGAGGAGAAAGCCTTACTCCTCCTCCTCTTCTTCCTCCTCGTCGGAGCTCAACGCAGAGAGGTCGAAGTCTGGTACCCTTTCTGCGCGGCGAGGTGGAGGAGTGGGCTCCCTTGGACGTTTGCCGGGGGCTGTGGCAGGATCAGGCGTGGCGGCCCGAGAAGACCCCGCCTCAGTTGCCGGCACAGCCCGAGACTCTCCCACGGCAACGGTGCTTGTCGCGGTAGAGCGTGTCCCACGGCGCCGCGGCTGCTGGCCTGCCTGCCCCCTGCTGTATCTCCAACTCGACGGATGCACCTTCTTGGTTGGAATTGGGGCTGCGCTGGGGCTCGCTGCTGCAAGCTGCTCGAAGCAGTGACCGACCGCGCGCTCGGCGGGCTCGCTCGCTCGGCCTCGGGCTCCCCTCGCCAACGACCTCTCCGGCAAGGTCCTCCCTGTCAGCAAGGCTTGCCGCCTCGGCCACCTCTGCCTCCTCCAACGTGAAGCCGAATTCACCCACGGCGGCGGCTGCTGCCGCCTCTTCGGCCCTGCTGGCGATGTACCTCATCTCGTTGTCGGTGGTGTCGCGGGTGAGGAGCCTCTTTTCGTCGGCGTTGACTGCTACCTCCGTCAAGCCATCGAAGAATTGATGCACGACGTCGTCGGCGGGCTCCATCCAAGTTGGGATTATCCCGTGCGAATCGCACTCTCGCATCATTGCGCAGATACGATCGCGCTGGGAGTTGTTGCACAATGGGATGACGCCCTGCGGCAGCCTGAACCACTCTGGATGGTTGGCATCATGCTTGAACAGCTCCTTCAGATCCCGTCAAGCTCGTAACCGTGAAGTTGAAATTGAGGCCCTGGGGCAGCCTCATGATATCCGTCGGGCCGCCAAACTGCGGGCGGGCCTCCCCTCTTCTGCAGAGGGGCGATGTGTGGCGCGGCGAAATCCGCGCCAATCGCCTCGCTGTGAGCCGGCAAGCTCGAGCCGGAGGATTTGGGTGGTGGCAATCTTGACTTAGCGTCGTCTGGCGACAGAAGCGATCGCCGCCGCCGAACTACCCGAGCTCGGGCGCAGTTGGTGAATGGCTGCGGATTGGCATCACAGATCCAGCACCACTCCGCCCTCCACTCATCCCACTTGCTACGGAGCTCGCCCGCCAGATACACCTCCTTCATGCCGATTCGTGAGGTCCATGCGATTCCGCCAGCCAATGGCTCTCCTTTCTCAGCTCGGGGGGTGAAATAATGGCGAAAAAGAGCAACACTTGGGTGGATGCCAACGAAGTTCTCGCAGAGGTGTGCGAAAACCGCCATTGTCGGAACGGCGTTGGGGGTGAAATCAAGAAGATGAAACCCATAGGTATTCATGATGTCACAGAAGAAATCAGAAAAAGGTGGGCAGAGCCCGCAATAGAAGAACACCGGAAAGAAATAATACCCTTTTGGGCACCGCTTCGATTTGGAAGCCTCGACGGAGAGCACCGGCATGCGCGGATGCGCCCGCGTCTCCGTCGACCAGAAGAGGTAGAACTCCTCCCGCAGCGCCTTCGGGGTGAGCTCGGGGGGGAAAGCACTCGCTCCTTGCGCAGCGCCTCAAGCCGCAACGCCTCGGCCGGCTTGGTGGTCTTGCCGGTCTTCGGAGCCATGGCGGAAGCGGCGGAGGGGGCGCGGAAGTGTTGAGGGCGACGGCGGCGACGGGCGGTGGAGCGCTGCTCTCTCCCTCTCTCTCGGCTTGGGAAGCGGAGGGGAGCGGCGGAGCTTTCGGAGGAAGAAACTGCAAGTGGCAAAGGTGGGGGGAACGGCCCTGTTTCCTCTGCTTATAAACAGGGGAGGCGAACGTTGCGCATTTCCTGGATTAAAAACTACCCACGATCTCTCCCACGACGCCGCGATTGACGCGTGCCGTTACGGGAGGACGCGGTGGATACGAAGTGGATTTGGTTTGGACCTAGGCCGCGCGTGCCCGTGCCCTATTTTGGGCCTGGCCCAACAGCGCTCGGCACCGTGTATGGCCCAGGCCCGGGGGCTCTGTCGGTGTACTAAAGTAGGGGTACCTTAGTACCCCGAACTTGTGCACGGCAACGGTAGTCCCGGCAAGGCTTGTCGAGGCGTCCGCCAAGATCCTTCGCTTTTCCTATTTCCGCCATTCAAGAACAAAGTGTTAAGCGAGAAGACAAGGCCCCGCAAGAGGAGCTTGCCGGAAGGACAAGACCCGGCAAGAGGAGCTTGCCGGAAGGCCAACCAAGGCACTTCAGAAAACTTGCGCTGCGACGCCGCGCGTCCGGCAAGACCCGGCGAAGCGGCAAGCTTGCGGGTGCGACAAGATGACGATCATGCAAGGTGCTTGCCGCGAGAAGCCACCACTCTGCGCCCACGCCCAGCGCAAGATCCGACGACGTGTCGCCGCAGATCGCTCTGGTGCACGTGGCGGGTAGTCACAAGCAGCCAAGCGGTGCGACGTGGCAAGAGAAGATGACGAGGAGGCCATCGTGGCGATCGGTGGCGCCCTAATGGTCGCCATCGCGACTGTTTGACGACCGGACGGGCATTAAATGCCCTTGTCCCCCGCCGCCGAGTTAGGTAGGGCATTGTTGATAGCGGTTGTACCAACCCCCGTTTTTACGTTTTTATCCCTCTCTCTGCGTTGCCACCTGTCGGTGACCCCTTTAGACTATAAAAAGGAGGCCCATGCGCACGTAGAAGGGGTTCGACTCATTTGAGACTACAGCATACCCACGCTTTCGAGCAAGAAGAGAATAGAAACACAAAGCAACAGTAGGAGTTTTATCTCTCCGGAGAGCTCCGAAGCTGGGTAAAATCCCTCACGTGCTCGACCTCGGTCTGCTCTTTGTGTGCCCTCCGCTCCCTGCCGGACCGAGAAGGGGCCCTGCCCCATAGGTGCTCATTTCCCCACGACACGCGCACCTCTAGGCGTTGAATACCCATGGAGACTGCCATCCGGAGACCATGTAATAGGGCCTCGTATTCGGCTGCGTTGTTGGAGTCCGTGTACATTATTTGAAGTACGTACTGGACTGTGTCCCCGGTTGGGGACGTCAATACGACGCCAGCCCCCGGTCCGGCCAACATTTTAGAGCCGTTAAATGCATAACCCAATTGGAGTATGTGCCGTACTTTTAGGGAGTTTGGCTTCGGTCCATTCAATGACGAAGTCACCAAAACTTGTGACTTTATAGCTCGCCGAGGTTTGTAAGTTATGTCGAATGGTAAGAGCTCAATGGCCCATTTTGCAATCCCGCCTGCTTCGTCGCGGTTATTTATAATGTCATTGAGTGGTACTTCAGAGGCCATCGTTATCGAACACTCTTGAAAGTAGTGCCGGAGTTTCCGGGACGCCATGAACACCGCATATGCTATCTTCTGATAGTGCGGGTAACGGGACTTGCAGGGGGTTAACACAAGTGGATACATAATATACTGGTTTTTGAAGAGGGAATTTCTGCCCTTCTGTCGCTCGTTCGACGACGAGGACCGCGCTTACAACTTGATGCGTTGCTGCGATGTATAATAACATTGGTTCGCCCAAAGTGGGCGCAGCCATGACCGGATTTGTTGCCAATATGACCTTTATTTCTTCAAGCGTCCAAGAAGGGCAGATCCGCCCACTCAAAGTGTTCGTGCTACCGAGGAGGCGATAGAGGGCAACGCCTTTTCTCCTAGAAGGAGATAAAGCGGCTTAAGGCTGCCACGCATCTTGTTAATTTTTGTATTTGTTTGAGGTCTTTGGAATATCCAACTGTGATGAGCTCGGATTTTAGCCGGTTTGCTTCAATTCCTCTACCGGATACAATGAAGCCCAGCAGACTTTTCCGGCTGGTACGCCCAAAACGCATTTTTCCGGATTCATTTTGACGTCATATGCTCGAGGTTGTCGAATGTGAGCCTCAAATCGCCTACTAGAGTTTCGACGTGTTTTGTTTTGACGACACGCCGCTCACGTATGCCTCGATTGTTTTGCCGATCTAGGTGGCGGACATGTTTGAATCATGCTACCGATATGTTGTGCCGCATTTTTAAGTCCGAAGGGCATCGTGTTGAAGCAGAATGGTCCGTATGGAGTGATGAATGCCGTTTGCGGCTTGGTCTGCTTCCGCCATCTTGATTTGATGATTGCCAGAGTATGCGTCTAGGAAGCACAACGAATCGTGCCCTGCGGTAGCATCGATAATTTGGTCGATGCGGGGGAGAGGGAAGGGATCCTTTGGGCAAGCCTTATTGAGGTCTTTAAAATCGACACAGAGGCGCCAGGATTTATCCTTCTTGGTACCATTACCGATTTGCTAGCCATCCGGATGTTTGATATCTCTAATGAATCCGCCCAAGAGTTTGGCTAGCTCTTCTCCCATTGCCTGTCTTTTGGGTTGGAAAATCGTCAAGAGCCTGTTTGATGGCTTAAATCCTTTTAGGATGTTTAGGCTGTGTTCTGCCAACCTGCGTGGGATTCCGGGCATATCCGAAGGATGCCAGGCAAAGATGTCCCAATTTTCCCGAAGGAATTCACGCAGTGTCGTGTCTACTTCGGGGTTCAATTGTGCCCCTATGGAGGCCGTCTTTGTTGGGTCCGTTGGATGGACCTGGAATTTTATTATTTCATCTGCTGGTTTGAAGGAGGTGGACTTGGATCTTTTATCGAGTATCACATCGTCCCTGTTCACCGTAGAGCGCAGTGATGTGAGTTCTTCTCGCCGCTAAGGCTTGGATAGTGCCTCGTAGGGCTAGTGCAATTGTCTTATTTTCGGCGCGAGTGCTATGTCCGGATCACTAGCGAGGGTGATTATTCCGCGGGCCCCTGCATTTTGAGCTTCATGTACCCGTAATGAGGTCTTCGCTTGAAAATTGTGAATGCCTCTCGTCCTAATATAGCGTGATATCCGGTGTTGAACGGGGCCACTTGGAACGTGACTTCTTCGGATCTGTAATTGTCCAACGAGCCGAACACCACATCGAGTGTGATTTGTCCGGTGCAGCGTGCCTCCCGGCTAGGGATTATTCCTCTGAAGGTTGTGCTGCTTCACTCAATACGGCTCCAATCGATTTCCATTTTCCGCAGAGTTTCCTCGTAGATGAGGTTTAATCCACTGTCGCCATCCATGAGGACTTTTGTCAGTCGAAAGCCGTCCACTATGGGACTAAGCACTAGTGCGGCCGGTGCTCGCTGTTCGGAATTTAGGCTCACATCCGGCAATCAAGGTGATAGCTGTGTCACCCATGGATTTTTGTTGCTATTTGGTAGACTTGGCGAGTCCATGGATTGTTCGCTTTCACATATTGTTTGACGCGAAAGTCTCGAAGATCGCTGATACTGCATCGGTATTGTTGGAGTTGTTTTATGGGCTAGAAGCTCCTCGCCACTTTTGGCCACCGCCGTAATATCCAACATGCTCGAAGGCTATGAGTTGGGACGGCTCCTCTCAGACTATGAAGCTTACAGGTCCATTGAGCCATCCCTCCAAAGACGGTTCCGCTCCCTTGTTGGGTTTTTGTTTTTCGTTTTTGCATCCGGGGCCCGAGTGTAGGCGCCTTTTCTCATGGATTGGGTTTGGGGTCGGATTATCCCAAAATTGATTTTCGGTTTTCCGAAACTCTCCATCGCCTGAGATTTCGTACTATGGATGCCGGATCGGTGAAGCGTAATTTTTGCGACGATCAATGGCGTTTAGTATTCCTTGTCCGTGCAATTATTGCGAAGATTGAGATTGCATTTTCCTCTCGGCAGTCCTTTATCCTGCCCATAACCGGGAGGAATCGCCCAAGAGTGATGTCTTTGTTTGATGGGCTCTTGCCGTATTAGAGATAGATCGCATATGTCCGGGCGGGTGGGTGAACTAAAATCCGAATCCCTGCCCATCTTGGGGCTTAAAGGCCGAAGAGCTTCCGAATTCGGAAGCTTAGGTTGCTGGACACAATCTAGCGAGTCCGGAGTGATGCATGATTTTAAGTTCAATGCTTGATCGAAGCCCGTCCCTCCGCGGAAGTCCGGCATGGAGGGTTTGGGAATCCGGACGTGACTAGTTTTTAATATAGGCAAAGAGTCGCCGCATTGTTCCTCTACCACTGCGACGTGGTGGGTGGCCTGGGGAGAGTTAATCTCTCTCAGATCGGTTTTAAGCCCAATCTGATCGTAGTCCGTGGCGACTCGAGGCGGCGATGCGATCCAAGAGCTCGCTGATGACGAGAGCTCTATTGATCCAAGCCTTTCGGCAGATTCCGAGCTGACGTGAAGATTGCTTCTGACGACTTGAGAAGTCATTGTCGAGGCAGTGGCCGGACAGGCGGTCATAAGAAAACCACCTAGCCGGATAGTTTGGCCGATGGCCAAGGCCCCTTCAGCGAAAATACCGTCTTTGAAGACGGGTGGAGGCATCCTTCCTATCGGTGACGACACAGAGGAACTCTCAATGAAAGCACCAATGTCGGTGTCAAAACCAGTGGATCTCGTGTAGGGGGTCCCGAACTGTGTGTCTAGGCGGATGGTAACAGGAGACAAGGGACACGATGTTTTACCCAGGTTCGGGCCCTCTCGATGGAGGTAAAACCCTACGTCCTGCTTGATTAATATTGATGATATGGGTAGTACAAGAGTGGATCTACCATGAGATCAAGGAGGCTAAACCCTAGAAGCTAGCCTGTATGATTGTTGTAATGTATGTCGTCCTACGGACTAAAGCCCTCCGGTTTATATAGACACCGGAGGAGGCTAGGGTTACACAGAGTCGGTTACAATGGTAGGAGATCTACATATCTGTATCGCCAAGCTTGCCTTCCACGCCAAGGAAAGTCCCATCCGGACACGGGACGGAGTCTTCAATCTTGTATCTTCGTAGTCTTGGAGTCCGGCGGACGATGATAGTCTAGCTGTCCGGACACCCCCTAGTCTAGGACTCCCTCAAGGGGGATAACAATCGATGGGGAAGGGAAACGATGGGATTTCTTTCCTCCCACCTTTGCCAACGCCCCCGATGGACTTGGAGGGCAAGAAACCAGCCCCCTCCACCCCTATATATAGTGGGGAGGCGCATGGGAGCTTCACCCCTTGCCCCTGGCGCAGCCCTCCCCCTCCAACTCCTCCTCCTCCTCTGTTGAGCGTAGCGAAGCTCTGCCGGAGAACCACGAGCTCCACCACCACGTCGTTGTGATGCCAGAGTTCTCCCTCAACTTCTCCTCTCCCCTTGCTGGATCAAGAAGGAGGAGACGTCCCTGGGCTGTACATGTGTTGAACGCGGAGGCTCCGTCCGTTCGGTGCTTGGATCGGATCTTCCGCAATTTGAATCGCCGCGAGTACGACTCCATCAACCGCGTTCTTGTAGCGCTTCCGCTTAGCGATCTTCAAGGGTATGAAGATGCACTCCCTATCTCTCGTTGCTAGCATCTCCTAGATTTATCTTGGTGACATGTAGGAATTTTTTTGAATTATTACTACGTTACCCAACATGGAATGCATCAAAATCTCCTAATATGTATGAGGATACATGGGGGTCTCCTCGTGAGCATTAGTGGAAACATCACATGGAGAACATTGACAACAGAAAAAACAAAGCATATGCAGAACAATGTGATCATGGCATGGCATAGTAGATGAATTGCACAAATCATGTAAAGCAAGCATGGCAATATCATCACAAGAGAAGCACATTCCAATAACCATGACCTTGTCATCTATGCCATAAGTGCAAATGGGATTTACTTTAATGGGGCATGCACAGGTACTATGTTGAGATTGAAATGATGCAATATGGGAGATTTCACTCATAGCACATGACAAGTTTAAAGGGTTGTCGAACATGATGTGACCAAAAGAACTTTCACACGATATCCTATGGAGCATAGCATCACATATAGGCAACTCAACATGCTCATCATCATATTCATCATAAATTGGTAACTCATGACATGAGGAAGTCGCACTAGCATGAAGCATGGTAATAGGTGTGTCAACATCATGCAAGCAATCATTGGTAAGATAGTCCACTAGTGGGACAAGTGAAGCACCATCACATATGTTACCTTTGGAGCGTCGCTCGTGTGTTGTAGGTGAGGTTGCAACTTGATGGTACCATGTGGGAGGTGCATCTTCTTCCATCATGGCCATCGGTTTTCCCATTGAAGGTATGTATCGTCGAGGGTAGGCTCGTTGCATGTATGATACCTTGCACCAAAGAAAATACACTCGGAGTAGAGGTTAAGTCGTTAGAAATCATAGTGGCCTCACATGCCCTCTCAACTACCTCACTCACTAAGTGTTGTGGCTCACTCCCCCCCTCTTGGATGCTCCCACTCATATGGTTGGTGGAGTCACTCAAAGGGCTCTCAACCTCACATAGGATGTGTGGCATGCTCTCGTGTGTGGGGCTAGTGGTGGTCACGCTCATCCTCTCATAGGAAATGCACTCAATGTCACATATGATGGAGTCACTCATATCACTCATGGTGGGGTGGCTCTCCTCACATGGGAATTGGGGCATCTCGTCATATATGGGTGTCGGAGATATGTAGGTGCAAATGTCTCCATGCTCAACTCCTATCACCGCCTTGGTTGAAGGGATAGTCCCATGCTCAACCTCCTCATCCATAATGCCTCCAAAGATGAATGTCGTAGGATGTGGCAAAACATCACTCTCCTTCGAGACCGAAGATAAAGTCTCACGCGCGTTCGCGTAGCTTGACTCGGAGTAGGAGACATATTGGGGCGCCGTCTTCATGTTGTTAAAGAGGTTCGTGCTCATTGCCGTGGTCAAAGGGGATGTCCCTAGCTCGACCTTCTTGTCACTGTCTTGTTGTTGGAGGCCCATATGATGTGGCACCTCGCATCTCATCTCCATGACCGAAGGGAATTTCCCATGCTCGGTCATCTTCCTTGAGGGGCTTCCGAATATGGAAGTGTCGCCCTCACTTGTAGGTCTGCCTTGTTGTTGCAGATGTCGATGTAGGCAAACTCACGGGAAGTAGGCGAAGATGTTGTACGTCCAAAGGTGAAGATGCCTTGATAGCACTTGGCAAAGATGCCGAAGTGGTGGTGGTTGCCATAGCTTCCTCTTGGTGGTGCTTGTCTCGCGGTCTTCTCTTGTGCTCATGAAGTTTGTCCGTAGCTTGATGTAGAGCTTGTTGGGACTTGTAGATTTGCATGTCTCGAGCATCTTCATGTGGATGGTGTCGTTGTCGTACTTGAGATCGTAGGATATGTCGTTCGTCGTCGTCGTGAACATGATGCTTGGAGGTGACTTGCCCTTCATGACGATGTGGATCACGAACGTGATGGTGATCGCCATGGAGATGTGGACGTGGATGAATTGCGCTTGCATTGCTTGGGTGCTCCGAAGATAACCGACTTGCTCACTGCCGCCTGGACGAAGACGATGGGGAAGAACGGTTGGCCAATAAGGCCCGAATCTCCTCCATCCTTGCATTCCTCCTTTTCTGCGGAAAGCTTGTTGTCGAGGTAGTCTCTTGTACATAGCTCGAAGTGTCGTATGTCGATGGCGAGGTTGTCAATGCGCTCTCGCAAGCTTGATTGTGCGGCTTGCATTTGTCGTTGTAGATCGAAGATGGATGTTTTGGTGATGTAGTTATTCGCGCCATCGTTGTCGTGGAAGACCGGAGATGAAATGCCTTGCCTATCCATCACAAGACTCGAGCGAATGTGAGTGGGAGAAAGAGAAGAACAAGACCAAATGTACCTTATCCAATGTTGAAGATGGATCAATAATCACTCAATAGTGTAGCAAGGAAATAGCACAATTGGTACCGGATCTTGTCAATTCTCACACCTACCCAAGTAAAGCTTTTGGTGGAGCTCGGCGAGGATAGTGGCACAAAAAATTGATGCAAAATGTTAGCAAGAGTCAATAATGTTGAAAAAGATTCACAAATTCGCAAGTGTAACAAGTATACCAATAGCAATGTGGTACACAAAAACACACATAGATAGATAGATGGGGTCGTGCGACCAAGGGATGAGCTCAAAATATGTAATCCACGGAAAATGCTCTTGTTGCACAACTCTAGAGAGACGCTAGCACAATTGCTCAATAGGCGGACACGACACTTGTGCACAACCTATAGGAGACAAAAATGCAACGACTTCTATCCCACGTATGTTATGTATATATGGTTACCGGTGATCCTCTCAAGATGATCCAAGATGATCGAATATGACAATCTTATATGCAATGTGGTATGATGCTATGGCTATTGCTTACAAGCTTGTTTGCTCTCCTTTTCTTTTGCTTAAAAGCTTATTGATTATTATTTTTGATATATGACCATTGACCACTATGCGAAATGCACAAACAAAGAGAGCAATTGTGTATATGCGGGAACAATCTTGTGGCACAAGAGATGATATGATGATACCAATATGATTTGGTACGTATGCAATGGAAGGTGTAGATCAATGATCACTAATGTGCACAAGTTACATTACCGTCAATACTCAAATGGCTAGTCTCGATAGGAAAGTGACACAAAATGGGCTAGGGGTTAACAATGCAATTGCAAGAATGTACAATGATGGGATACCACGATACCAAGATGATATGGAGGTTACCGTCCGTGAGGATGATGAGTGACGGTGTTCTTGATGTAGATACCAAGATGATGTAGACCCATCCTGATGCGGAGCATCCCACGATCATCCCCATAAATGCATGTACATCTCCTACAACACCACTTGGACCTATGACTAGAGCACGTGCAAGAGCTCTCGAAACCGAGGTGACATCACTCCTCTCACAACTCCCTTTCGATTCACACGAGACATGGCTACTACCTCAAACGGAGACGCTTTGCATACTCAGGTACCAAGGAGTTAGCCATGGAGAAGAAAGGAAGCAAGGAGAACCGGAAGTGGAAGACATGAGTGAAGACGGAGAGGGAAAGCGCCAAGTCCCAAGCTCGCCGGATGATCCAGACGTGGGCCCGAACGATCCGGACAGAGCCCGGACGATCTGGACCCCGGTCTGGACGATCCGGCTAAATCGCCCCGAAGACACCCGAAGCTCATCCCTGAAGTCGGACCATCCGGATGCCGACCCGGATCATCCGGACATCGCCCAGACATTCGGACCCCCAGACGGACATCTGGACCTGCACCGCCACTGCCTGCGTCAACAGATCATCCGGGCCTCCTCCCGGATCATCCGGCCAGAGCCCGGATCATCCGGCTCCTCACCGGATCATCCAGACCCCGCCTGCGTGCGTGTGTTGGGCTGAGCCCATGTACCCCTTCGGCCCCCTAGCCTATATATAGGACTCCTCCTCCTCCTTTCGAGACTTAGCATTGTTTTAGCTCATTTGAGATAGAGCATTGCTCATCCGTACGGATCTACTCCTCGTGAGGGACCGCACCTCTTCGGAGAAGATCCACCCGGATTCAAGACCTTCATCCGGAGAAGACCATCAAGACCTCCTCACGGAGAAGAACGACTACCTTTGTATCGTCCCTTGTTGACTTTGGATCTCGTGTTACTTTGTGCCTCGATGATCTAGCACATGTGTGATCATATTCGTGTTGGTTGAGTGTTTTCTCTTGCGTTTCCCCATGTTTTCCCTCGTTCCCCTCCGCCCGTTCTTCGTGTTCCTCATAGGGATCCGCTCCAAACGTGAAAGATCGGCCCCTAGGGTTCCGCCCTACATCATCTTGGTACCATGAGCCACGTTGATCACATTTTTGGAGCCCCTACCCCGTGTTTACTAGCTTGATTTTGTTGTTTTCGTCCTAAATCCGAAAATCCCAACCAAAAATAGCCCCCAATTTTTTTTGTGATTTGTTGGTTTTGATGATGTTTTGTTGATTTTGATCCATTGATTCATTGTGTAACTCGTGGATCTTACCTTTCCCCACCATCTCACCCTCAAAATCCATCCAAAATCCATGAAATCTTCAAATTTCTCCCTGTTTTTGAGTTCATCCCGAGCAGCCCCCGAGCGCAGTTGACCTGCCCGGATCATCTGGACCCTGACCCGGATCATCCGGACCCTCCCGGATCATCCGACTCCTGGCCCGGATCATCCGGCTTCGTCTGCCGAAACTGCATTTTCTGCAGTTTTCTTCCACCACCACCTACGCCTCCGCACACACCCCACTTCAACCACCACCACCTTAACCCGCCAACCCCACGACATACCCCTCCATACCACCATTCTACTTTGGGTTTGAGAATTTGAGTTGTGGTTTCCCGTGACCTATTGTGCTTCGGCTATTTAGGTACGGCGCGACATCAACATCACCACCGCTCATCTTCGTCGACTACTCATCATTGCTACGGACGGTAACCTCGATGGCATATTTGTCTGCGCCTTACTATTGCATTGATAACCACCATGACCTTACTTTTGCGTTGCTTACCCATCGAGACTAGCCATTGAGTATTGCCGCCAACGTGACTTGTGCACATTAGTGATCATACTCCATAGCATACATACCATACCATAGTGGCGCATATCTTGGCATCATCTCTTGTGTCACAAAGTTGTCATCGCATACACAATTGCTACCTTGGTTCGTGAAGTTTTGCATGAGAAAAGAGCTCAAAAGTGAAAGAACCAACCAAGCTTTTAAGCAAAAAGAGAAAGATAAGCAAAGAGCTTATAAGAAAGAACCATAGCATCATACCTCATTAAGATTGTCATATCTGATCATCTTGGATCATATCACCGAAATACCATACATATAGCATACTTGGGATAGAGATCGTTGCATTTTTGCCTAGTAGGTTGTGCACAAGCTTCGTATCCGCCTATTGTGCAATCGTGCTAGCGTCTCTCAAGTATTGTGTAACAAGAGCATTTTCGTGGACTCCACATTTTGGCTCATT
The DNA here is from genome assembly GCA_021437245.1 of Aegilops speltoides. Lineage (NCBI taxonomy): Eukaryota > Viridiplantae > Streptophyta > Magnoliopsida > Poales > Poaceae > Aegilops > Aegilops speltoides. Next base: position 272,621,023 of record CM038147.1, read on the forward strand.
TTTGGTTTGCACAATCCCATTATTCTATTTGCTTGTGTGTTTCCATGTACCACTACTTGCTTGGTCTACTTGTTGCATTTGCGAATCTTTTTCAACATTTTTTAGTCAAACTAACAATTGCATCAAATTTTGCGCCACCATCCTAACCAAGCTCCACCATAAGCTTTTACTTGTGTAGGTGTGAGAACCGACAAAAATTGGTACCAATTGTGCTATTTCATTGTCCGCATTTGAGTGATCTTGATTCATTGTCAACGTCGGTCAAGGTACATTTGGTATAAGTTCTTCTCTTTCTACCACTCACATTTTGCTTGGAATGATGGATAGGCCAAGTACTTCTACCAACCCACTCTTCATCGAGCAAGACGACGACATGTCATCATTCGTCACCAAGAGCCACCTCTTTGGTGCACAACGAGCGTTGCATCAAGAGCAACAAGCAATGACCGACCGCATCGACAACCTCGCCACCGACTTGCGACTCTTCGAGCAACATACAAAGGACTACTTCGACAACAAGCTCGATGCTCACAAGCAAGAGAATGATGCAATAATGGATGAGATCCACGCCTTGTTGGTGAACCGTCCTCCTTCAACTTCTTCATACTCAAGACGGAGCCGCTCAAGTCGACACTCCGACGACACCTTCTCCGGCTCAAGTACACCGACATCGAACACTCTTCGACAAGCCGCGCGTCAAGACCGTCATGCATCTCGCAATCCTCTACACAACAAGCATTCACAAGAGCAAGTCAATGAGCAAGTACTTCGTCCTCAACCACACCAAGTTGCTTTTGCACAAGCTCAAGAATGACAATGTCAACGGTGCCAAGAGGAAGAATGAGTGCGTCTACATCAAGAGGAACAAGACGCCGAGGCTCAACGTCTTCAACAACAACAGCATGAAGCACAAGCTCTTGAGGCGCAATGTGCCCTTCAAGAATCAAGTTGAGCCATCGCCAAACGCAACTGTGATAAGTGAAATCAAGAGGAAGCACTTCGAGAAGAGATCCAAGAGCGGAACTACCAACCGCGAGTGCAACGTCAAGTTCCTCAAGCTCTGCCTCAAGCTCTACAAGCTCCTCCTCAAGCTCGACAAGCTCCTCCACAACCTCAAGTTCAACATGAGCAAGAAGACGACGGACATCCTCCATGCCAATAGCAACATGAGGTTGACTATCCTCCACGTCAAGGGCGTCATCATCACCCTCTCCAACAACACAATGAAGAGCAACGCTACGGCAAGCTAAAATTCACTATGCCCAAGTTCAATGGAGGCAATGATCCCAAAGATTACCTCTCATGGGCATTGAAGGTCGACAAAATCTTTCGTTTGCACAACTATGAGGATGATAATAAGATCGCTATGGCATCACTTGAGTTCCAAGACTATTTTCTCATATGGTGGGAACAAGTCCTTGAGCGCCGAGAAGCAAGAGGTGAACCTCCAATCACCACTTGGGCTCAAATGAAAGATGTCATGCGAGCACGTTTTGTGCCCACCTGCTACAACCACGATCTCTTCAAGAAGATCCAACTCCTCAAGCAAGGAACAAAGAGTGTTGAAGAATGCTACAAGGAAATGGAGATAGCCATGATACGAGCCAATGTCACGGAAGATGATGAGCAAACCATGGCACGTTTCTTGAATGGACTCAATCATCCCATCAAGAAGATTGCCGACTTCCAACCCTAATCCAACCTCATTGAACTCGTGCATCAAGCTACCAAAGCCGAACGCTAGGTGCAAGATGACTTCAAGTACGCCAAGTACTCATCCAAGACCTACGGCTTCTCAAACACCCAAGCTTCAACGACTCCTCCAATTTCTACCTCAACCAAGCCATCTACAAGCAACGACGACAAGTCAAGTTACAAGAAAGCTTCGACAACCTCAAGTCGTCCTCCTCCTACTACAAGCAACTTCAAGCCGCGCGCTTCATCATCTACTCCGACCGATGAGACCGTCAAGACAAGCTCCTTCAAGTGTTTCACTTGCAGCGGCCGAGGCCACTAGTCTTTCCAATGCACAAACAAGCGCACCATGATCCTCAACGATGATGGAACCTATGACTCCATGAGTGAAGAGGAGATGGAAGCCCTTGAGCAAGTGGCCATGCACCGGCGCGTGAATGAGGATGAAGATGATCAAGTCTTTTGTGATGAGGATTCGAGCCCTGCTCTCATTGTCTCCAAAGTCTTGACTCTTCAACATCAACAAGAAGAAGACCAACGATGCCACATCTTCCACACAAAGGCCAACATCAATGGAAGGTCCGTCAAGGTCATCATTGATGGAGGTAGTTGCCACAACTTGGCAAGTGAAGAACTATGCTCCAAGCTACAATTGGTCAAGATGAAGCACCCGCACCCCTACAAAGTCCAATGGCTAAGCGATTCCGGCACTATACGAGTTGAGCATACGGTCCTAGTCTCCTTCAAAATTGGCACATATGAGGACACTTTGGAGTGTGATGTCGTCCCGATGTCGGTTTGCCACCTCCTTCTTGGTCGACCATGGCAATTTGACCACGGCGGCATCCACAACGGGCGTACCAATCACTATAGCTTCAAGATGAAAGGGAGGGAATATGTGCTACGACCTATGTCTCCTAGTCAAATGATAGCCGACAAGCAAGCCACCCATCCTGGAGAGAAGAGTGAGAAAGTGATCCACCCAAAAGAGAGTGAGAGCCACAAGCCAAAACCGAGTGCCTCCACGATGAGCGAAAAGAAAAAATTAGTCATATTCGCCACCAAAAGTGAGATGAGAAAAGTGTGTGAGAACCCATTGAGTGTTATGCACTTTGTCCTTGTGTGCAAGGACGGGGACCCAAAAACTAACACCTCTCATGATCTACCTTTAGTGTTTGTTGGGGAACGTAGTAATTTCAAAAAATTTCCTACGCACACGCAAGATCATGGTGATGTATAGCAACGAGAGGGGAGAGTGTTGTCCACATACCCTTGTAGACCCGAAGCGGAAGCGATCACAACGTAGAGGAAGTAGTCGTACGTTCTCCTCGCGATCCAACCGATCCCGGCGCCGTTACTCCGACGCCCCCGAGTTCTTGACACACGTACAGCTCGATGACGTCCCTCGTACTCCGATCCAGCCGAGTGTCGAGGGAGAGTTCCGTCAGCACGACGGCGTGGTGACAATCTTGATGTTTCACCGGCGCAGGGCTTCGCCTAAGCTTTGCGGACAGTATAACCGAGGTGGAATATGGTGGAGGGGGGCACCGCACACGGCTAAGGAACGATCTCACGATCAACTTGTGTGTTCCAAGGTGCCCCCCTGCCCCCGTATATAAAGGAGCCAGGGGGGAGGGGGCCGGCGGCCTAAGGAGGTGCGCCCTGGGAGTCCTACTCCCTCTGGGAGTAGGATTCCCCCAATCCTAGTTGGACTAGGATTCCTGAGGGGAAAGAGAGAGGGGCGGCCCCTTCTCCTAGTCCTAGTAGGACTAGGGAAGGGAGGCGCGCCTCCCTAGGGCTGCCCTTCTCCTTTCCACTAAGGCCCATCGAGGCCCATTTACCTCCCGGGGTTCCAGTAACCTCCGGTACTCGGTAAATTCCGTTTTCGCTCGGAACCATTCGAACTCCAAACATAGGCTTCCAATATATTAATCTTTATGTCTCGACCATTCCGAGACTCCTCGTCATGTCCGTGATCACATCAGGGACTCGAACTCCTTCGGTACATCAAAATACATAAACTCATAGTAAGCATCATCGAAACCTTAAGCGTGCGGACCCTACGGTTCGAGAACAATGTAGACATGACCTAGAACTATTCACGGTCAATAACCAACAGCGGACCTGGATGCCCATATTGGTTCCTACATATTCTCTGAAGATCTTTGTCGGTCGGACCGCATAACAACATCGTTGTTCCCTTTGTCATCGGTATGTTACTTGCCCGAGATTCGATCGTCGGTATCCAATACCTAGTTCAATCTCGTTACGCAAGTCTCTTTACTCGTTCCGTAATACATCATCTCACAACTAACTCATTAGTTGTAGTGCTTGCAAGGCTTTGATGATGTGCATTACCGAGAGGGCCCAGAGATACCTCTCCGACTATCGGAGTGACAAAACCTAATCTCGAAATCGCCAACCCAACATCTGTCTTTGGAGACACCGTAGTACTCCTTTATAATCACCCGATTCGTTGTGACGTTTGGTAGCACCAAAGTGTTCCTCCGCAAGCGGAGTTGCATAATCTCATAGTTACAGGAACATGTATATGTCATGGATAAGAGCAGAGCAACATACTAAGCGATCGTGTGCTAAGCTAACGGAATGGGTCATGTCAATCAGATCATTCAACTAATGATGTGACCTTGTTAATCAAATAACAACTCCTTGTTCATGGTTAGGAAACATAACCATCTTTGATTAACAAGCTAGTCAAGTAGAGGCATACTAGTGACATTCTACATTTGTCTATATATTCACACATGTATTATGTTTCCGGTTAATACAATTCTAGCATGAATAATAAACATTTATCATGAAATAAGGAAATAAATAATAACTTTATTATTGCCTCTAGGGCATATTTCCTTGATCTCCCACTTGCACTAGAGTCAATAATCTAGATCACATCACCATGTGATTAACATCGATAGTTCACATCATCATGTGACCAACACCCAAAGGGTTTACTAGATTCAATAATCTAGTTCACATCGCTATGTGATTAACACCCAAAGAGTACTAAGGTGTGATCATGTTTTGCTTGTGAGAGAGTCTTAGTCAACGGGTCTTTCACATTCAGATCCGTTATGTATTTTGCAATTTTTCTATGTCTACAATGCTCGCATTTAAGCTACTCTAGCTAATTGCTCCCATTTTCAATATGTATCTAGATCGAGACTTTAGAGTCATCGGATCGGTGTCAAAACTTGCATCGACGTAACCCTTTACGATTTAACCTTTTGTCACTTCCATAATCGAGAAACATATCCTTATTCCACTAAGGATAATTTTGACCGTCCGATGATCTACTCCTAGATCACTATTGTATTCCTTGCGAAACTCGGTGCAGGGTATACAATAGATCAGTACACAACATGGCATACTTTATAGAAACTATGGCCAAGGCATAGTGAATGACTTTCATTCTCTTTCTATCTTCTGCTTTGTGGTCGGGTTTTGAGTCTTACTCAATTTCACACCTTGTAACACGTGCAAGAACTCTTTCTTTGACTGTTTCATTTTGAACTACTTCAAAATCTTGTCAAGGTATGTACTCATTGAAAAACTTATCAAGCATCTTGATCTATCTCTATAGATCTTGATGCTCAATATGTAAGTAGCTTTACCGAGGTCTTTCTTTGAAAAACTCCTTTCAAAACACTTCTTTTATGCTTTGCGAATAATTCTACATTATTTCCGATCTACAATATGTCATTCACATATACTTATCGAAATGTCTGTAGTGCTCCCACTCACTTTTTAGTAAATACAGGCTTCACCGTAAGTCTCAGATAAAACTATATGCTTTGATCAACTCATCAAAGCGTATATTCCAACTCCGAGATGCTTGCACCAGTCCATAGATGGATCATTGGAGCTTGCACACTTTGTTAGCTCCCTTTGGATCGATAAAACCTTCTCGTTGCATCATATACAACTCTTCCTCCTAAAACCCATTCAGAATGCAGTTTTACATCCATTTGCCAAATTTCATAAATTGTGGCAATTGCTAACATGATTCGGACAGACTTAAGCATCGCTACTGCTTGAGAAAAACTCATTGTAGTCAACACCTTGAACTTTGTCAAAAACCTTTTTGCGACAAGTCGAGCTTTGTAGATAGTAACACTACTATCGGCGTCCGTCTTCCTCTTGAAGATCCATTTATTTTCTATGGCTTGCCGATCATCGAGCAACGCCACCAAAGTCCACACTTTGTTCTCATACATGGATCTCATCTCAGATTTCATGGCCTCAAGCCATTTCGCGAATCTGGGCTCATCATCGCTTCCTCATAGTTCGTAGGTTCATCATGGTCTAGTTACATGACTTCCGAGCAGGATTACCGCACCACTTTGGTGCGGATCTCACTCTGGTTTACCTACGAGATTCGGTAGTAACTTGATCCGAAGTTACATGATCATCATCATTAGCTTCCTCACTAATTGGTGTAGTAGTCACAGAACAGTTTACGTGATGAACTACTTTCCAATAAGGGAGAAGGTACAATTACCTCATCAAGTTCTACTTTCCTCCCACTCACTTCTTTCGAGAGAAACTCCTTCTCTAGAAAGGATCCATTTATTAGCAACGAATGTTTTGCCTTCGGATCTGTGATAGAAGGTGTACCCAACAGATTTCCTTTGGGTATTCTATGAAGACGCACTTCTCCGATTTGGGTTCGAGCTTATCGGGATGAAACTTTTCACATAAGCATCGCAGCCCCAAACTTTAAGAAACGACAACTTTGGTTTCTTGCTAAACCACAGTTCATATAGTGTCGTCTCAACGGATTTAGATGGTGCCCTATTTAACGTGAATGCATTTGTCTCTAATGCATGATCCCAAAATGATATTGGTAAATCGGTAAGAAACATCATAGATTGTACTATATCCAATAAAGTACGGTTATGACGTTCGGACACACCATTATGATGTGGTGTTCGGTGGCATGAATTTGTGAAACTTTTCCACATTGTTTTAATTGAAGACCAAACTCAGAACTCAAATATTCATCTCCACGATCGATCGCAGAAACTTTATTTTCTTGTCACGATGATTTTCTACTTCACTCTGAAATTCTTTGAACATTTCAACTATTTCGGACTTATGTTTCATCAAGTAGATATACCCATATCTGCTCAAATCATCTTGTGAAGGTCGAAAATAACGATACTTGCCACGAGCATCAACACTCATTGGATCGCATACATCGGTATGTATTATTTCCAATAAGTCGGTAGCTTGTTCCATTGTTCCGAGAACGGAGTTTTAGTCATCTTGCCCATGAGGCACGGTTCTTAAGTGCCAAGTGATTCATAATCAAGTGACTCCAAAAGTCCATCAAGATGGAGTTTCTTCATGCGCTTTACACCGATATGACCTAAACGGCGAGTGCCACAAATAAGTTGCACTATCATTATTAACTTTGCATGTTTTGGTTTCAATATTATGAATATGTGTATCACTACGATCGAGATCCCATGAACCATTTTCATTGGGTGTGTAACCATATAAGGTTTTATTCATGTAAAGAATAACAGTTTATTCTCTTACTTAAATGAATAACCGTATTGCAATAAACATGATCAAATCATATTCATGCTCAACGCAAACACCAAATAACATTTATTTAGGTTCAACACTAATCCCGAAAGTATAGGGAGTGTGCGATGATGATTATATCAATCTTGAAACTACTTTCAACACACATCGTCACTTCACTCTTAACTAGTTTTTGTTTATTCGCAACTCCGTTTGAGTTACTACTCTTAGCAACCGAACCAGTACCAAATACCGAGGGGTTGCTATAAACACTAGTAAAGCACACATAAAACACCAGTATATCAAATATACCTTTTTTCACTTTGCCATCCTTCTTATCCACCAAATATTTAGGGCGATTCGCTTCCAAAGGACCATTTCCTTTGCGATGTAAGCACTTTCGGTTTGAGCTTTGGTTCAGCTTTGGGTTTCTTCGTGGGAGTGACAACTTGCTTGTCAATCTACTTGAAGTTCCCTTTCTTTCCTTTGCCCTTTTCTTGAAACTAGTGATCTTGTCAACCATCAACACTTGATGTTCTTTCTTGATTTCTACCTTCGTCGATTTCAACATCACGAAGAGCTCGGAATCATTTTCGTCATCCCTTGCATACTATAGTTCATCACGAAGTTCTACTAACTTGGTGATAGTGACTAGAGAATTCATCAATCACTATCTTATCCGGAAGATTAACTCCCACTTGATTCAAGCGATTGAAGTACCTGACAATCTGAGTACATGCTCACTAGTTGAGCGATTCTCCTCCATCTTTTAGCTATAGAACTTGTTGGAGACTTTCATATCTCTCAACTCGGTATTTGCTTGAAATATTAACTTCAATTCTGGAACATCTCATATGGTCCATGATGTTCAAAACATCTTTGAAGTCCCGATTCTAAGCCATAAAGCATGGTGCACAAAACTATCAAGTAGTCATCATCTTGAGCTAGCCAAACGCTCATAACGCCGCAGACCGCTCTGCAATAGGTCATCACCTAGCGGTGCATTAAGGACATAATTCTTACGTGCAAGAATGAGGATAAACCTCAGATCACGGATCAAATCCGCATCATTGCTACTAACATTTTTCAACACAATTTTCTAGGAACATATCAAAATAAACATATGAAAACAACAACGCAAGCTATTGATCTTACAACATAATTTGCAAAATACTACGGGACTAAGTTCATGATAAATTTAAGTTCAATTAATCATATTACTTAAGAACTCCCACTTAGATAGACATCTCTCTAGTCATCTAAGTGATCACGTGACCCAAATCAACTAAACCATAACCGATCATCACGTGAGATGGAGTAGTTTTCAATGGTGAACATCTTATGTTGATCATATCTACTATATGATTCACGCTCGACCTTTCGGTCTCCGTGTTCCGAGGCCATATCTGCATATGCTAGGCTCGTCAAGTATAACTGAGTATTCTGCGTGTGCAAAACTGGCTTGCACCCGTTGTAGATGGACGAGAGCTTATCACACCCGATCATCACGTGGTGTCTGGGCACGACGAACTTTGGCAACGGTGCATACTCAGGGAGAACACTTCTTGATAATTTAGTGAGAGATCATCTTATAATGCTACCGTCAATCAAAGCAAGATAAGATGCATAAAAGATAAACATCACATGCAAATCAATATAAGTGATATGATATGGTCATCATCATCTTGTGCTTCATGATCTCCATCTCTGCAGCACCACCATGATCACCATCGCCACCGGGCGCGACACCTTGATCTCCATCGTAGCATCGTTGTCGTCTCGCCAAACTTATGCTTCTACGACTATCGCTACCGCTTAGTGATAAAGTAAAGCATTACAGAAGCATTGCATTGCATACAATAAAGCGACAACCATATGGCTCCTGCCGATTGCCGATAACCGGTTACAAAACATGATCATCTCATACAATAAAATATAGCATCACGTTTTGACCATATCACATCACAACATGCCCTGCAAAAACAAGTTAGGCGTCCTCTACTTTGTTGTTGCAAATTTTACGTGGCTGCTACGGGCTTAAGCAAGAACCAGTCTCACCTACGCATCAAAACCACAACGATACTTCGTCAAATAGACTCCGTTTAACCTTCTCAAGGACCGGGCGTAGCCACTTTCAGTTCAACTAAAGTGAGAGAGACAGACACCCACCGGTCACCTTTAAGCAGCGAGTGCTCGTGGCGGTGAAACCAGTCTCGCGTAAGCGTACGCGTAATGTCGGTCTGGGCCGCTTCATCTCACAATACCGCTGAACCAAAGTATGACATGCTGGTAGGTAGTATGACTTGTATCGCCCACAACTCACTTGTGTTCTACTCGTGCAAAACATCAAACCATAGAAAAACCTAGGCTCGGATGCCACTGTAGGGGAACGTAGTAATTTCAAAAATTTTCCTACGCACACGCAAGATCATGGTGATGTATAGCAACGAGAGGGAGAGTGTTGTCCACATACCCTTGTAGACCCGGCGAAGCGATCACAACGTAGAGGAAGTAGTCGACGTTCTCCTCGCGATCCAACCGATCCGGCGCCGTTACTCGACGCCCCGAGTTCTTGACACACGACAGCTCGATGGCGTCCCTCGTACTCCGATCCAGCCGAGTGTCGAGGGAGAGTTCCGTCAAGACGACGGCGTGGTGACAATCTTGATGTTTCACCGTGCAGGCTTCGCCTAAGCTTTATGACGGTATAACCGAGGTGGAATATGGTGGAGGGGGCACCGACACGGCTAAGGAACGATCTCACGATCAACTTGTGTGTTCAAGGTGCCCCCTGCCCGTATATAAAGGAGCAGGGGGAGGGGCGGCGGCCTAAGGAGGTGCGCCGGGAGTCCTACTCCTCTGGGAGTAGGATTCCCCCAATCCTAGTTGGACTAGGATTCCTGGAGGGAAAGAGAGAGGGGCGGCCCCTTCTCCTAGTCCTAGTAGGACTAGGGAAGGGGGGGGTAGCGCCCTCCTAGGGCTGCCCTTCTCCTTTCCACTAAGGCCCATCGAGGCCCATTTACCTCCCGGGGTTCCAGTAACCTCCGGTACTCATAAATTCCGTTTTCGCTCGGAACCATTCGAACTCCAAACATAGGCTTCAATATATTAATCTTTATGTCTCGACCATTCCGAGACTCCTCGTCATGTCCGTGATCACATCCGGACTCGAACTCCTTCGGTACATCAAAATACATAAACTCATAGTAAGCATCATCGAAACCTTAAGCGTGCGGACCCTACGGTTCGAGAACAATGTAGACATGACCTAGAACTATTCACGGTCAATAACCAACAGCGGACCTGGATGCCCATATTGGTTCCTACATATTCTACGAAGATCTTTGTCGGTCAGACCGCATAACAACATACGTTGTTCCTTTGTCATCGGTATGTTACTTGCCCGAGATTCGATCGTCGGTATCCAATACCTAGTTCAATCTCGTTACGGCAAGTCTCTTTACTCGTTCCGTAATACATCATCTCACAACTAACTCATTAGTTGTAGTGCTTGCAAGGCTTGATGATGTGCATTACCGAGAGGGCCCAGAGATACCTCTCCGACTATCGGAGTGACAAAACCTAATCTCGAAATCGCCAACCCAACATCGTCTTTGGAGACACCTGTAGTACTCCTTTATAATCACCCGATTCGTTGTGACGTTTGGTAGCACCAAAGTGTTCCTCCGCAAGCGGAGTTGCATAATCTCATAGTTACAGGAACATGTATATGTCATGGATAAGAGCAGTAGCAACATACTAAGCGATCGTGTGCTAAGCTAACGGAATGGGTCATGTCAATCAGATCATTCAACTAATGATGTGACCTTGTTAATCAAATAACAACTCCTTGTTCATGGTTAGGAAACATAACCATCTTTGATTAACAAGCTAGTCAAGTAGAGGCATACTAGTGACATTCTGTTTGTCTATATATTCACACATGTATTATGTTTCCGGTTAATACAATTCTAGCATGAATAATAAACATTTATCATGAAATAAGGAAATAAATAATAACTTTATTATTGCCTCTAGGGCATATTTCCTTCAGTGTTATCTTCTCTTTTGCAGGAATTCCACGATGTTTTCCCCGATGAGCTACCTCCGGGTCTACCTCCACTACGAGGCATTGAGCACCGAATCGACCTCATCCCGGAGCACCCCTACCAAACAGAGCTCCATACCGCGTCAACCCCGAAGAAACTAAGGAGATCCAACGGCAAGTACAACAACTAATCGACAACGGACATGTACGTGAAAGCTTAAGCCCTTGTGTCGTTCCCGTTATACTTGTGCCCAAGCAAGACGGTAGTTTTCGCATGTGCTCGGATTGTAGACACATCAATGCTATTACCGTTCGTTATAGGCATCCCATTCCTCGCTTAGATGATATGCTTGATGAACTTAGCGGTGCCACCATTTTCTCAAAAATTGATCTTAAAAGTGGCTATTATCAAATCCGCATACAAGAAGGTGATGAATGGAAAACCGCTTTCAAAACCAAATTTGGCTTGTACGAGTGGTTGGTTATGCCTATGGGTTTGTCGGAAGCTCCCGGTACTTTCATGCGTCTTATGCACTTTGTGCTTCGACCTTATATTGGAGTGTTTGTTGTGGTTTATTTTGATGACATTCTTGTTTTTAGCAAATCCATGAAAGAGCATCTAAAGCATGTTAGGGCTGTTTTGCAAACTCTTCGCAAGGAACGTCTTTATGCCAACATGAAAAAGTGCATGTTCGGTGTTGACAAGCTCGTTTTCTTGGGTTTCGTTGTCTCTTCCAAGGGTGTCCATGTTGATGTATCTAAAATTAAAGCAATTAAAACTTGGCCCCAACCCACCAATTTGCAACAATTGCGTAGCTTTCTTGGCCTTGGTTTTTATCGTCGCTTCGTGAAAGATTTTAGCACTATTGCCGCTCCTTTGCATGCCTTGAGTAAGAAGAATGCTCCTTTTGTTTGGGGATCTTTGGAATCCACCGCTTTTGATGAGCTCAAGTCTTTGCTTACTCATGCTCCGATTCTTGCTTTGCCCAACTTTGATAAATTTTTTGAGGTTCATTGTGATGCAAGTGGTACCGGAATTGGTGGAGTTTTGATGCAAGAAAAATGAGCCATTGCATACTTTAGTGAAAAACTCTCCGGTGCTCAACTTAACTATCCCACATATGACAAAGAGTTGTATGCTTTAGTGTGTGTGCTACATGTGTGGGAACATTATCTTAGACCTCATGAGTTTGTCATACATACCGATCATGAAACGCTTAAGTACTTAAAAGGCCAAACTAAGTTGAACAAGCGTCATGCCAAATGGAGTGAATTTATTGAGTCTTTCCCCTATGTGATCAAGTACATTAAGGGTAAGGAAAATGTAGTTGCGGATGCACTTTCACGCATATGCACGCTTGTCACTAAACTTGAGTTGAGTGTTATTGGCTTTGAGCACATCAAAGACTTGTATGCTAATGATCCATCTTTTGCTACTCCTTATGCTAAATGTTTGACGCATACATCTTGGGAACGATATTACATCAAGGATGATTATCTTATGAGAGCTAACAAACTTTGCATTCCCGAGTCTTCTCTTCGTTTGCTCCTTTTGCAAGAGGCTCATGGAGGCGGACTAATGGGACACTTTGGACGCGACAAGACATTCGCCACGCTCTCCAAGAACTACTTTTGGCTTAAGATGTTCCGCGACGTCTCACGCTTCACAAACCGATGCTCTACATGTCGCAAAGCTAAGTCTAAAGCTCAATCCCATGGTCTTTACATGCCTCTTCCTATCCCTTATCAACCTTGGGAAGACATTAGCATGGATTTTGTACTTGGTTTGCCTAGAACTCAAAAGGGCAAGGATTCCGTCTTTGTTGTTGTGGACCGATTTTCTAAGATGGCACATTTCATTCCTTGCAACAAGATAGACGATGCTTCACATGTTGCCAATCTCTTTTGTAGGGAAATCTTGCGACTCCATGGAGTACCAAAGACAATCGTCTCCGACCGCGACGTCAAGTTCTTGAGTTACTTTTGGAAGACGCTATGCGCCAAGCTCAGAATCAAGCTCTTGTTCTCATCCGCATACCATCCTCAAACCGACGGCCAAACGGAGGTGACGAACCGTACGCTCTCCACTCTACTTCGCGTGTTGATCAAGAAGAACATCAAGGAGTGGGAGGCATGTCTACCCATCACCGAGTACACCTACAACCATGCAAGACATTCGACTACTGGCAAGTCCCCCTTCGAGGTCGTCTACGGCTTCAACTCGTTGTCCCCATTGGACATTCTACCTCTTCCACTACAAGAGCGCACCAACATGGATGCGAGTGCACGTGCAAGCTACATCAAGAAGATGCATGAGGATACAAGGCACACCATCGAGCGCCAAATACAATGACTAGCGACCAAGCTCAACATCAACAAGCAACCCATGATATTCAACATTAGAGATCTTGTGTGGCTACACATTTGCAAGGACCGCTTCCCCAACGAACGCAAGTCCAAACTTCTACCTCGAGCCGATGGACCCTTCAAGGTGCTAGCCCGCTACAACAACAACGCTTACAAGATCGATCTCCCACGCGATAAGTACAACATGAGCGACATCTTCAACGTCAATGATCTCTCCCCGTACCATGGTGATGAGGATTTCGATCCGAGGTAGGATCTTTCCCAAGGGGGGGAGATGATGCAGAGCATTCCACGATCATCCCCATGGACGCATCTACATCTCCTACAACACCACTTGGACCTATGACTAGAGCACGTGCAAGAGCTCTCGAAACCGAGGTGACATCACTCCTCTCATAACTCCCTTTCGATTCACATGAGACATGGCTACTACCTCAAACGGAGACGCTTTGCATACTCAGGTAACAAGGAGTTAGCCATGGAGAAGCTAGGAAGCAAGGAGAACCAGAAGTGGAAGACATGCATGAAGATGGAGAGGGAAAGCGCCAAGTCCCAGGCTGGCCGAACGATCCGGACGTGGGCCCGGACGATCCGGACCCCGGTCCAGACAATCCGGCTAAATCCCCGAAGACACCCGAAGCTCATCCCTGAAACCGGACCATTCGGACGCGCGACCCGGATCATTCGGACATCGCCCGATCATCCGGACCCCCAGACGGACATCCGGAGCTGCACGGCCACCGCCTGCATCACCAGCTCATTCGGGCCTCCTCCCGGATCATCCCCGCCTACGTGCGCGTGTTGGGCTGAGCCCATGTACCCCTTCGGCCCCCTAGCCTATATATAGGACTCCTCCTCCTCCTTTCGAGACTTAGCATTGGTTTAGCTCATTTGAGATAGAGCATTGCTCATCCGTACGGATCTACTCCTCGTGAGGGACCGCACCTCTTCGGAGAAGATCCACCCGGATTCAAGACCTCCATCCGGAGAAGACCATCAAGACCTCCTCACGGAGAAGGACGACTACCTTTGTATCGTCCCTTGTTGACTTTGGATCTCGTGTTACTCTATGCCTCGATGATCTAGCACATGTGTGATCATATTCGTGTTGGTTGAGTGTTTTCTCTTGCATTTCCCCGTGTTTTCCCTCGTTCCCCTCCGCGCGTTCTTCGTGTTCCTCATAGGGATCCTCTCCAAACGTGAAAGATCGGGCCCTAGGGTTCCGCCCTACATCATGTCCCTAATTAGCCTAAACACCTTAGGCAACGGAAAAAACCGCGAACTCAAAATCTCAAAGGCAAATGTCAAATGGTGGTAGCGGAATGTGGTGGTGGTTGCAGAGTTGGCAATGCGGAAGTGGAGTTGTTGGGTTATGCGAGTCGGAGTTGAAAGCACCGTCCCTAAGTAGCCGAAACACCTTAGGAGACACAACCCACAGCTCGAACAAGCTCAAACAAAATTTGGTTAAGTTGGGGTGGCAGAAGTGTATGGAGGGCAAGGTTATGCGGAAGTTATGGTGGTGGTTGATGAAGAAGTAGTCGTCCCTACATAGCCAAAACACCTTAGGAGACTCGAATCACTACTCAAGCAACCACTAATGCTATGGGGAACAAAATGGGTTAGGTTGCGGAAGTCGGTGGTGGTATAGTGGATGATGTGGTGGAGGATCTAGGCAAAGATGCCAAAGTTCCAAAAATTTGATGGAGTCAAATGATGTTGGAACCTATCTATATGGAGGGCGATGTCAATAGCTATCCAACGAGCTAAAGAATGTCAAAATCGGACTCCGGATGGATTAATTATGAACAAAATGGTCAACCAGCGAGGGTGAAACTGGGAGGGGCGGTTGTACCGCTCCTGGAGAGTCCCGGGGTTCCAGCTTTGGGCTGGCAGAAGTATCAGGGGATGGGGGAGCGGTTGTACCTCCTTAGAGGCCGGTTGTACCGCTTTTGTCGGAAAAATTTCCAAATCTGAGTACTGGATGGACTTGGGGTGGAAATGGATGATTTCAGGGAAAAATTACGAAGATTTCGTGGATGAAAGATGGGGAAACTTGAGGAGATGCTAGACCCACTCGAAACAAGCAAATCCATGGATCAAAATCAACAAAACATCATCAAACCAACAAATAACAAAAAAATCTAGGGGCTATTTTTGGTGGGGATTTTCGAATTTAGGACGAAATCAACAAAACAAGGCTAGAAAGTAGGGGGGTAGGGACTCCAAATTCATGATCAACCTTGGCTCATGGTACCAAGATGATGTAGGGTGGAAACCCTAGGGCCGATCTTCCACGATTGGAGCGGATCCTACGAAGAACACGAGGGGAAAACACGAGGGGAAACACGAGAGAAATCACTCAAACCAACAAGATTCGTTTACACATGTGCTAGATCCTCGAAACACAAAGAGATACACGATCCACGATCCACGATCAACAAAGGACGATACAAGTAGCAAGTTCTTCTCCGTGAGGTCTTGAGGGGGTCTTCCCGTGAGGGGTCATGAATCCACTTGGGGGATCTTCTCCGAAGAGGTCGTGAACTCCAATGGAGAAGGGTATCAAGTGGATGAGCAAAGCTCTATATCTCAAATGAGCTAATCCTTTGCTAACCCTAATTCGGAGGTAGGAGATGAGTATTTATAGTCCAAGGGGTAAGTTTGGGGTTACAGGGGTCATTGACTTTTTACTACGCGCATGCAGAGCGGTAGTACCGGTCATGGGAGCGGTTGTACCGCCTGGAGCTCTTGTACTGGTTCCTGGAGGTGTCCCCGGAAGTCATTAGCGGTTGTACCGGTGGTTGAAGCGGTTGTACTAGTCATACGACTGTTACGGGGACAAACCGGGGCGGTACCGACCTTGCACCGCTCGATTACAGAAGCTGGACAGGTAGTTGGGCGGTAGTCGAGCGGTTGTACCGCCCGGGCGGTAGTTGGGCGGTACATGGGCGGCTGTACCTCTATCTCTACGCTGGGAAAACCCCTCTCCATGCTCTTGGTGTCCATCTTGCACCATTCCTTCTCCTTGTTGGTTCCTTGGTACCTAAGCACACAAAGTGTCTTTGTTTGAGGTAGTAGCCATGTCTCATGTGGGTCCAAGGGAAGTTTAACAAGAAGAGAGTTCACCTTATGTCCAATGACACATGCTCGAGCTCTCATCGTAGGTGCACTTGGGACTTGGGGAGTAGTTGAAGTGTACATGGGGATGACCGTAGGATGCTCTGCATCAATCTTTCATTGGGTTCAAATCATAGAGCCTTTGTTTGCATCTCTCTTGATAGTACAATTGTCCTATAGTCAACAGGCATCTCGGCGAAGCACACAACAGACCATCACGGCGCCATTCTGTTCCAAGCACCAGGATGACCATCGACACGCCTGCAATTCAACCATCTTCCAAGGAGTTGGTCAGCCCAGGTGGGGAATGACGGGATCCAAGAGCAGCATGCGGGGCAACCTTGGGCCAAGCTTCAGTGCACCGGAGGAGGGCGGCGATAGGATTCCAATTAATTAGCAAGAACAAAAAATATATCTATTTACTCGATGATGGGCCTACCAGGACACGTGGTGGCTGCCAATTGGCCATACGCGTGCAGGGCTCGCAGCAAGACAGAGGAGAGCGAAAAATGGCCAGCGCTAGGCGCCGGCGCACCGGCCCAAACGTTTCGGCCGGTCCCCGCGCAGCCGCACGATTAGTGTCCCCAGGACCGCACGATTCAGCGAGCTATCCCCACGCGCGTCCCTTCTTTCTCGCTTCAGATCCACAATATCCTCTGCGGTGGTTTCGCAGTAGCCCCACCCGCCGCCGCTCATTGGCTCACCGCCACCGCTTCGGCTCATCATGCTGCCGCCCGGCCGCAAGCGAGCACGCCGTGGGTCGCCGCCTACCATTGGACAACTGCAAAAAAAAATCTGTTTTGGCGTGTTCGGCAAAATCAAATGTTGTTTCAAACAAAAAACTACCGATGGTTCAATTGTTGTTTCAATTCTTCTTTGGTAGAAGCAAAACTACCCGATGGTTCCGGCATCCCCGTTGCGGTTCAAAGACGGTCACCATCCCCACGCCCGTTTCAGCAGTAACAACCATAGCAAACAAAAATCGAAAAAAAATCCGCTTGTAGCAAAGGAATAGTCGGTTCCAAAGAAAAATTGACACTAGTTCCGGCAAAAATAAACATAGCAAACAAAAATCCCAAAAGTCCGATTGTAGCAAAGTAACTAGCCAATTCCAAAAAAACCACATCGCCGGTGAGCGCTCTGACTCCGGCTCAATGGGCACGTCGTCTTGCGGTTGCGAAAGAATCGCAGAGCTTGTTCAAAGAAAAATCTGGCGGTCGTAGCAAAATCGTTAGCGGTTCCAAAGCAAAATACTGATGGGAGCAGATTTTGGGTGGGGTGGGTGGTAGCAAAAACATGAGCCGTTTCAAAGAAAAATTATCTTGGTTCCAACAAAATCATAACATGGTTGTAGCAAAGTCAAATGCTGGATCCAGCAAAAATCAAAAGTGGTTCCAGCCAAAATTTGATGTAGCAAAAATCATACGGCGATGGCACCACCATCTTCGCAATTTGCAGCAACACCGAAAGCTGGTTCCAGCAAAAATTAAAAGTCCAGCGCCGCACCTCATTGGTTGCAGCAACCCCCGTCCCTCACGTCGCCACGGCCCCAAAGATTTGTCGTCTTTGGGCCGACGCACCTCCGTAGTGGACCGCCGCCCATCGCCGGTGGCGCCGCTTCGTAGTAGTGCGCGACGCCACAGCCCCGTAGCACCTCGGTAGCGTCCCCATCGTCGATCGACCGTCAGGCGGCTCGCCCGCTTGTCGCAGTAGTGGAATCGGGCGCTGCCGCTTCGCAGACGAGCATCAGGCTCGTCGTCGCCACACGGCACAGGAAATCAGCGAGCTCATGCACGCCTCCTGTATGGGTGCTCATGCGTAGTTGGATGTGTGAATGAGGCCGCAGGGCGCGCGAGATCGAGGGATGCCATGGCAGAGTGAAGAAGAAAAAAGGAGATGTGAAGGAGACGATAGACTCACATGCTCAGTCGTGAAAGAGATAAGGCAGTGAAAGAGATAAGGCAGGAAAGAGGGAAAGCGGTGGTTGGCCCCACAAGATGCGTGTGTGGTGGGAAGCGACCGGCGCAACGTTTCGGCCGGTGCGCCGGGTCTAAACATTTACCGCGAAAAATTGAGTGCTCACCGGAAGATGAGGTGGAATCCACCCCCCGCCTCCCCGCCTCCAAAACCCTATTGCGCGGAGCACAAAACCCACACAAGACACGCGCCTCCTCACCGACCCCAATCCCACCTCCCGGACAGGGCCGCAACAAAAGCAGCCTCCAGCGCTGCATTCTTGTTTTGCCGCTGCGGTTTCGCTATCTCCCCACCGCTTCCCGGCCACCTCAGACCCCGAGCCGCCCCCTCCCCCCACCCCATATGGCGCCGCCTTCCCGCCCCGTAGCCGTCCTCGCATGGTGACGCCCCCTTGCTCGCCCCCTCCGGCCGCTCTGTCCCTGAGATGGTGGCCCCTGATTTCGTTGGGTTTTGCAGGGGTTCGGGGGAAGACGGGCAGCTGGGCATGGGCCGATGCGACGAGAAGGACTGGGCCCGCTGCATCGGCGCTCTGGATGCGTACGCCGTCTCCGCCGTCGTAGCCGGCAGCCGCAACTCCCTCGCCATATGCAACGACGGCAGCGTACGCTTCCTCCTTGCACTCCTTTCCTTTCTATACAGTACAGTGTTTGTTTTGATGTGGTTTCTCGCTGGCGGCCGCCGTTTCTCTGCAGCTCTTCACTTGGGGGTGGAATCAGCGGGGAACGCTCGGGCACCCGCCGGAGACCAAGACAGAGAGCTCCCCGGCGCATGTCGACGCCCTCATCGGGGTCAAGATCGTGCAGGTGAGCGCAGGATCACTCTTTTGAAATGCGATTCGCTTCTTTTGTAATGCGTGTGTCATTGGGTTTTGGTGCCAGGCAGCGATCGGCGGGTGGCATTGCCTCGCGGTGGACGACAAGGGCCGGGCTTACGCTTGGGGTAAGGGGACTCGGTTTCTTGAATTGGTTGTGGTTTTTTTCTTTTCGGAATTGGTTGATTACATGACATGTGCGCCCATGTTCCAGGGGGCAACGAATATGGGCAGTGCGGGGAGGAGCCTGAGAGGAAGGAAGATGGCACAAGGGCACTCAGGAGGGACATCCCCATCCCACAGCGATGCGCTCTCAAGCTCAAAGTTCGGCAAGTGAGTGGAATGGAATCAGATTCCTATCATGTACTACTTACACCAGTCCCAATGTTCTTGGGATTTTAGTCATTTTTATGCATGTTTTAAGGATTGGGACTAGCAATTTTTTGCATCTTAGTGTCAACATCAGCATATGCTTGTTGCCAACATGTGTTAGGCTGGGAGAACACATAGGATAACTTTTTGTTAGAACTGTTACAGTATGTCATCTCCAAATGAAATACTGATGTTCTAGTAAAATGATGCTAGAACTTTTCAGTCCTTCACTCCTGCTCTCCATTCAACATCATTAACTTCTGGTTTACTGTTTTCTTTCATTGACTCTAGGTCGCTGCGGGGGGGACTCACTCAGTGGTTTTGACACAAGAAGGCCATGTCTGGACATGGGGACAACCGTGGCCTCCGGGTGATATGTATGGCGCCTGTGACTTCAACTGAAATCATCAACCATTTTTATATTTTTGGTGTGTTTGTCCTCGTATCATAGTATTGACGATGTTAGTCTTCTTTTCAGCAAAAAAATATCTACGCCAGTACGTGTGCAAGGGCTTGAACAAGTGAGCATGATTGCTGTAGGGGCATTCCATAATTTGGCACTGTCAGTAGACGGAATCTTGTGGGCATGGGGTAATAATGAATATGGCCAGCTGGGGATTGGAGATACCCAACCGAGATCACAACCTATCCGTGTTGAAGGGCTGTCTAACCTCTCATTGGTGAGCCACACTGGATTGTTGCTTCTTATTTCCGACATCCTTTCTAAATCAAGTTGAACATTAATGAGGTGTATGAAGATGTTACCTAACAAGCCTGGTTCAAGGCTTGGTTAGACTCTAGCTGAGCAAAAAAAAAAGGTTGGTCCATTGGATCCCAGGTTAATTCATGTTGACTCGCAGTAAGTTAAGCATCTAGCACCTCTGGTACTGATCGTTGAATTTCTGCCATTTTTGTGGAACTTACATTTGTTCGATGTTGCCTATGTAAACAATTTCATATTGATTATGGCCTACCAGGCTACCACTAGATGCTGATAAATCACAAATACTTTTGCACACATATTTTCCTTACCAGGCCTATGAATCCTAAAAGTCCTGTTTCTGTTTCTTGTTTCTTGTTTTATATTTTCCACGTCTATTTGCAGGTTGACATTGCTGCTGGAGGTTGGCATTCAGCCGCATTAACTAAAGAAGGAGAGGTATTTCCTTTTTTCTTTCTTTCTGTAAACTGGTTTATCATCATATGATAAAATTTATTTACTCTAACCGAACCGCCGGTGCATAACGGAAGGATAAAGCATTCTGATAATGTCAAGAGAGATCGGGGTAGACCAAACTTCACATGGGTGGGTCCGTAAAGAGAGGCCTGAAAGACTGGAATAACACCAAAGAACCAGCCATGGACATGGTTGCGTGGAAGTTAGCTACCCACGTGTCAGAACCATGTTTCGAGATCTTATGGGTTTCAACTCTACCCTATGCCAATTTGTTTGGGACTGAAAGGCTTTGTTCTCTGACCGAACGGCCAGTTTTGACACAGTTCTATTTCATTTTATTTTGATGAAAGACGGCACGGCTACAGGGAGCAACAAACTGTTCTCGCGTACTAGTTCTCGCATACTAGGATTATTCATGAAGGGTGTTGTCCACTGTTGGCTGGTGTGTGTGTGTGTGTGTGTGTGTGTGTGTGTGTGTGTTACCTGGCCCATGTGGCCCATATACATTAGCATGCAAAGCAAGAGAGAAGAATAGAGAAGGTTGACTGATTCTAGATATTTCCTGAACGACAAGATTGTGTCAGAGCACAGGTGGGAGAAGATGTTGGGTTCTGCAGGTCGCCCGTGGTGAATCAGTAGCATGGGGTGGAGCTCCGGGCGCCCAGGGTGTCAGCGCAGCGGGGAACAAGCTCCGGGAAAAGGCCAACAGGCCCAGGCGGAGTAGTTGTGCGGGAATGGAGCCGGCGGCCGGCAGTGTGAGAGAGTGGGTCTGCCGGAGGAGACGGCAGCACTTGTCTTGGCAGTTGGCAGCGATGCTAGGTCCTGGTGGTCGGATGGAAGCAAGAGTAGGAAGTACGAAGGTGGCGGCGACCGAGAGGATGAAGCTGCAGCAAAGCCGGTGGAGAAAGAGGAACCATCGAGAGTTGTGATTGGTACAGTTCCATGTCGTATGAGTGAGGAAAGATTCAAAAAGGCAAACGAGGAAGAAACTTTGAGGGTGTATACAAGAAGAAAACCTATGAGTGAAGAGAGATGGAGAAAGCCAAATGAGGAGTCAAATTTAGTGGCGTATGCAAGGAGAAAATTGCAACATGAACAATAAATTCCAGTAGTTGGCGAGGTCCAATTGCAGGGGGAGCAACATCAGCGACATCAGATTCCAGTACTTGATGAAGTGGACTCATCTAAGAGTCAGTTGCGTGTCATAGATGATTGAATGAATGTGCCTATTGCCTTCAGGAAAGAACCATGAGCTGGGGCAGGAAATCCTCTTGGAAGGTACGGTTTTGAGCATGATACTGAAAAGTGAAAACTATGCGTCATATGACTCACCGTCACCTAGGTATAGAGCCTTCATTGCCTCCTAACAATCGTTGGTAATCCCAACTGATTGGAGAGCAGCAACGCAAGATCCTGAGTGGGATGAAGCGATGATGGAGATGCCAGCCCTTTAGAAGAACTAGATGATACCCCGCGCGTTGCTGCGGTAAATTATGGTTATATATTGATTAAAATAAAAAATAAAACATAACTACATAAAATGGATAGCTCTTGGTTGTGGATGGCAACGGGAATAATAAGTGAACAATTGTACAGAGCCTCTTAATGTGAAAACAAATGGCATTGATAATGTGTCATTGTTGTGGAGTTCAACTGCAAGCACCAATATACTACATCTAAATATGCCAAAATATATATACATTAAAACTACATCTAAATATGCCAAAATATTTATACTGCAAGGAATTCAAGGCAAGAAAATCAAGTTGATACATGAGAAACACAGCCAAATAAGACTCTCCGACAAATTACTTGAAGATTTGTTAGTTTGCTCCTTTGGTCGGAGGCGCTAGGACCCTCTAAATATAACCTCCTAGGAGGCATGTACTCTCTCACCTTTTCAGTGCAATGAAACGCAAAAATCACTTTGCGTTTTCTCAAAAAAAGTTTGCTCCTTTGGATGTTGCCTACCATGTCTTTGCTTTTCTGCTTTGTTGTACTAACTTCCTGTGTAGAAAACAACTTGGCAATGAGAAAGAAGCACAGCCTCTAACATTTATGTATATTAACATGTATGGTTATAGAAATCATGCTAGTACATTATTTTATAGCTTTCTTACATGAAACAATAATAATGTTTAAATCACAGAGTAAAAAAATTGACTAAAACATAACATATGTAGAAACAACATGACGGACATGGGATTATTCTTTTGATTACCTTATAAAGATTACATTGGTCCACCTTACTTGCAGCCTGCTTGAATTGAATTTTCATTAACTACCTTGTTTGACATGACAAAACAAAATCTGCACAAACAACATGAGAATGGGTTACTTCATTTTAGTAGACGTATGCAGCGCCAAGATGTTGGTATTACTAATTAAATCAAAACAAATAGTCAAAGAATAATCAAATTTTAAATAAGCAGCAGCAACACAAATCATCCAAACAAATCTATATCCAACCAGCAAAAAACAATTAGTGTGTGACAATGCCTACAACGCGGACGATGGCTGGATCCTGTGTAAGGGATGGCGACCTGCTCACTCGCCAGTGCAACGGAGAGGACATAGTGCGACGTGTGATAGCTGATAAGGCAGGCAGGTTAATTGTTCAGATAGAATAACATGCAAATTCAGATATTTCAAGCAATTAGGATTCAGAGATCTACTTCACTCGAGATCATCAGATCGTTGATTACCTGGAACGTCCTTGAAGCCACAATGTAGAACCAAAAGTAGTACAGACTCTTTTTTAGTTAGGCTGCTCCTTATCTGAAAGCAGTACCTCATGTCCATGTACACTTTCCCGTCAGCTTCCATAAACTGCAAACAAAATTCAGACATACATACTCCGGCATAAGATAGAATCACTGGGACAAAATAACTGCACACCATCTCCTTGTAGAAACTATTTTTATGTCTGGTACATGCCGTACGTTATGATCTTTGATTTAGCAGAAGAGGAACCCGGTGCAAAGTTACCAGTCGGAGTGGTCTATTCTTCAGCCTTAAATGTGTATAAGGCTCCTGCCAAGGTTGAATGTCCTAATTACAAAACGAATTAGGGATATTATTTACAGATAACATATAATCTAGCTTGCAGTCAATGAACTAATTTCTTACTGAACAATCCTGGGTAGGCGGAAGGAAGGAGAGGAAGTAGGAGCAGGTACCATGGCCTTTTTCTTGCGAACAGCGACGGATAATCTCCGCCTTGGCCTCATGGCCAGATGCTGACGGATCACATGGTATTGGATGCTATGTCCCCACAAGGTTTAGGTGGGACAGCTCGGCGGCGGTGGCGGCGGCGTGGAGGAGCGCCAGCAGGTCCACCTCCACGACCAGTGCCTCACCGTAGGTGAGGTGGTGCTCGGTGAGGTGTACATGGAAATTCCACCTGGTTTTGGTACATCTCAAACTCATTGAAAGTTCCTTAGGTTGAGAAAGTCATTATATGGGCTTAAGCAATCTCCATGGGCATGGTTTGATCAATTTCATTGTGCTATGTGTGGTATGGGATAGTTACAGCGCAACTCCGGCAGGCATATCACAGTTCTTGCAGTATATGTGGATGATATCATTATTATAAGGGGTGATACTGTTGAGATGTCACAATTAAAGCAGACGTTAAGCAAAGAGTTTGAGATTAAGGACCTTGGCCAACAGAGGTATTTTCTAGGCAGTGGAAACTGCAACGTCCTCGAAAGGATAGTTCTCTTGCAGCTGAAGTATGTCTTGGACCTTAGTGGTGCATGAATACTTGGGTGTCGAGCTGCTTCAACTCCTATCGAGCCAAATCATCAATCGTATGCACGATCTGGAAGTCCAATTGTAGGGAGAGCTACAAATGGCTTGTAGTCTGGCTCATCTATTTGTGCCACATGATACCTGACATCCTATGCAGTGAGTGTGGTCATCCGCTACATGCGTGGCCCAAGAAATCAGCACACTGTATATTGCCCTATCTAAAAGGGAGTCATGGAAGAGGTCTATTGTTTAAGGCCAATGGGCACTTAAATGTAGAGGGCTACTGTGATGCTGATTGGGCTAGTTGCATTGATGCCAGAAGGTCAACATTTGGCTTTTGTGTCTTTGTTGGAGTAAACCTTCGAGGAGGATGAAGCAGCCGGTGGTCTCCTGATCTACAACTGAAGCAGAATATAGAGCAATGTATTTTTGTTTGTGCGAGATGCTGTGGATGAAAGGCCTCATATCAGAGTTAAGGCTACTAAGGAGAGGACCACTGAAGCTCGGGTGTGATAACAAGTCAGCAATCAACATCGCAAATTATCTAGTTCGGCATGACCGAACAAAGCATGTCTAGATCGTTTTTTTCATAAAAGAGAGGCTTGACGAGGGAACACTGAAGCTAATCCATGTTACTTCCGTGGAAAAATAGCTGATTGCATAATGAAGGGGTCAGGAACAAAAGAGTGTTTGTCAGCATGTGACAAGACGTGGATTATGGATATCTATCGTCCATCTTGAGGTGTGCGTGTGCGTGTGCGGCCCATATACACTAGGGGGAATATCAGGTGTTCCAGCATCGTAGGTGATACGAGCTTCCGGGTCATCGGATCCCAGATCCAGCGACATCTGAGGGGCTACTACACTTGCACGCGATTCTCAGACTTTCGAAGGGCTTTTTTGAGAAATGTTCAGAGTCCCCTAGGTGCATTCGGATCTGAGATCCAATGGCTTCCGATAGCTCGTATCACCGGAGCATCTAAGGCGCTGGAGCACCTGATCTCTCCCTATACACTAGTATGTATAGCAATAGAAGAGTAGAGAAGGTTGATTGATTCCAGATAGTTCTTGACCGAGAACATTCATGTCATAACTTTTAACGGGCTTGAGAATCAATATAATCTGACAAGTTTGTTATTCCTTCTGTTCATGATCAAAATATGTCCATAAGAAACTCCGGCAAAGATATAAAGCTAACTAGACTTGAGCTTTGAAGAAGTTGAGCTCATCTGTTGGCTCAATGTTGGCGGACATGCAAATAACTGACTGGCTCAATGTTGGCTGCTCAGTTAGGTCACACCTAGTTCGTTCCAAATTTTCTGCATAAATAGTAGGGCGGACATGCAAATGTGTATGGATGCAGGAAGCTATTAGTTGTGACCACTGGAATAATGATGAGAAGAGAAGCACAATGCAACTGTCATTTGGTGTGGTACTGCCATCAGAGCAAGAAGGCTAAGAGATAACAGCGAATTGACATGGTGAATATATCAGTTGAAAACTAAATTTAGGAAGCATGTATTTACTATTCTGAAGTTTTGTTCAATGGGCAATTGCGAATCTTCTAGGTTTGAAACAAATGTATTTTGGTAATTGCTATGCATAAATTAGAAGAAATGAGTCCGTTTCCAAATTCGTGATTGTTAAACTGATGAAGGAAAATGTATTTTTAACTCTTTAGTTGGAACTACCCATTTTCCATATATGTGCTGCTCGAGCTTGAATATGCTTTGGCACAATCATCTGTTTTGCGGTCTCTGCAGGTATATGCTTGGGGAAGAGGAGAACATGGGAGGCTCGGCTTTGGGGATGATAAGAGCAGTCACATGGTGCCGCTAAAGGTTCAGCTTCTAGCTGGAGAGGATATTGTTCAGGTAGTTTAACATGGGCCTGAAATGTTGTATTGAATTTCTTGATTGTCTGTCGCCTATAAGCGTCTGACTGAGGTTTGTTTCCAAGTTCAGCACCAGGGTTCACTCTTCTAAATGCTTGCAGGTATCATGTGGAGGGACCCATTCAGTTGTGCTAACCAGTGATGGCCGAATGTTCTCTGTAAGTAGAAAATTTGGAGTTGCTTACATGCACTACTTGTAAATATCTTTTTGGATATGTCAGCTAGAATAAGCAACTTTTGGAGGTGTTAGCTATGCAGATAAAATAAATTAAACATAGTTTTAAAGCTATTTTGGGTTTACCAGAACTAGGACAGACAAAATATGGTTTCGCACGAAGATAATGCATTGTTATTAATTGATATTGTTTCACTGACCATTGTAACCAGTCGAAATGGGTACCTCTATTATAGGCATCGCACGAAGATAATGCATTGCAGCTCTTAGGTGCCACACACCCCTATATGAGTATAGCATTAAGAAAAAATATCAGAAAATTTCAAAAAATTCTGAAATTTTGGGATATCAAACCTGGGTGCCCGTTGTACACCCGTATTCCGTTTCGCGGAGAATGGGTGCCCGTGGTAGTATCTGTGGCGAAGGAAATACGGTCCATTCCCTACGAAACTGAATACGGGTGTACAATGGGCACCCAGGTTTAATATTCCAAAATTTCAGAATTTTTTGAAATTTCCTGATATATTTTTTAATGCTACGAGAGCCACAAATCCTCCTCGTATGAAGCGGCTATCTGCGCTAGTAATATGAATTGCTTGAAGAATTTTCATATTCTCAGGGTCATAGATATGCTTTGAAAACATCATGATTCATGTGATATCCAGAGGCCGGGTATAATCCTCCTTTTTGGAAAAAGTTGTATAATTATCACCCGTGTCACAAGTTAGTACTGCTTAGGTTAGGTACTACTCCCTCCTTAAACTAATATAAAGAGTGTTTGTAATCTAAACGCTCTTATATTAGTTTACGGAGGGAGTAAAGAGCAAAACGTGTATGTTTTAAAAATTATTTTCTTTACCATGTTTGTTAGAAACCCCACTGTTTTCTTTAGCTTCGAAAGGTCATATTGCTGACAATGCCAATAATGTTTGCTGATAAGCCCTCCTCTTGTACGAACATTTGAATAGTACGTACATTACTGTATGTATCCAGTGGATTTCTTTATTAATGAGCTTTATTTATGCTCATCCTTTTTCCCTTTCTTTGTTTGCAGTATGGGAGGGGCGATCATGGCCGTCTAGGCGACGGTAGGAAGGTGACTACGGGTCACCCAATGGAAGTGCCCATAAACTTGCCGCCACCAAAGACCAGCACCAGCTCCGAAGGGCTATGGCAAGCGAACTACGTTGCCTGTGGCGGACGACACACACTCGCCATCGTGACATGGACCGATATGTAACAGGGCATGATCACTTGAGTGTGTGAATTGAAATTGTGGTAACGGTAATGGAGAATAAGAACTAGAAGTTGTGCACTTCAGGCTTCAATTGAATGTTCCGATTAACAAATTCTGTGCCGACTTTCCAATGTTGTTTTCTCCTTTGCATGTCAACGCAGCTATCTTGAGTCGGTTCAAATTGCAAAGATTCTATAATGCTAAATGTTATTAGCTATAACACGGGTTAAGTATGTGAACCCAATGTTGTGTTTACAACAATCTCTCCCTAATCTCTCCCTAATAATAAAGCACGGATTTGGTCTCCGGGTTCACCGTCATAATGCGCTTCTTTCTATGATTTTACGCTTTCAGTTTGAATTTAAAACATATACGCGAGGTGGTACTAATGTTGCCATCATGGGCTTTACCCCACATGGGCCGAGATTGTGAGCAGCGACTTTGCCATTGCATATGGGTCGAGATTTTAGAGGAGCGCAGCAAAAATTAGTTGACTTTCATGGAATCGAATTGATGACCTTCCGTTTGATCTCACGGTGCAAGACCAACTGGGCTAAAGTCGTGTACGTGTTAGCTTATGAATTCTCCGAAAAATAAGCAGAGCTGCCCGAGAATCTAAGAAATAAATGATTATCTGCAATTAGAAAGACAAGAAAGGAAGGAATAACGCCATGAAAAAAAAGGCAAATGAAGAAGTTGACTCCACGGGAAGGCAATGATTTAATTAGTGCAGCTTGATTGCTTTCCTACTTAAAAGCGGAGATGCAGATCTAAAAAAAGCAAGATGCACGCGGGGATAATTATTGTCGCTGATTGCCTTCCTATTTAAAAGGCGGGCATATATATGCATATCACGAAATTAATTAGTAGGAAATCAAACATTAAATAATTTTATTTTATATTTGAACTTTTTGTTATTAATATGATTTTTAGATAAAATAAAGATTTTTAATTGTACAATTTTGAACAAAAGTTTCTAAGTTCCATAATTTTCTTCCTCGGTTCCTGATTTTAGCTAATTTTTTGTTTTTCCTGTTTTAGTGAAATACAATTACATTATGTTTACTCTATCACAAGAACAATCACTAGAGGGGAAAACTATAACTATCTGCTTACAATTTATCAAAGGTAATCTGCCAGCGACATGAGAAGTATGTTCATTGATTTCATGTGGACTAACTTACTGGATGATTTTATTAATTTCTTATAGCTTCACTCAAATAATTCTCCCTATATTTTTGGGTAATTCATTTCATCCAATAGTTGATAGTTGCTTCATTATTACAAAAATTGATCAGACCAGGAAAAGAGATCTTATGATAGTTTTTTTGTTATTACGAAAAATTCATCGGAGAGAAAAATAAATCTTATCTGATAGTTTGATCTTTTTCCCCATTATCTGAGAAAAGTTCTCCCTAGATTGCGGATGCAATCGTGGCATGAGATTGTTAAGAGTGAAGACATGTATATGGGTACTTTCCACTGGCGCATCACTAATGAAAAGAATAGCATCATATTTT
Organism: Aegilops speltoides; assembly: GCA_021437245.1. NCBI lineage: Eukaryota > Viridiplantae > Streptophyta > Magnoliopsida > Poales > Poaceae > Aegilops > Aegilops speltoides. Next base: position 272,650,716 of record CM038147.1, read on the forward strand.
ATTTGCCCAACTATTGTTCTAAAAAATAATCATATTATTTGCTTTCTACTGGTACTATGTAGAGTATTCGAAGAGGTCATCTTCATGAAACTAGCAGAGGATAGACATTAGGAAAAATGAGAGATGAGGTGAGTTTTTGTTGTTCACCATCCAATTCAAGCATCACACAAATTAAGCATTACTATTCAAAGGATGCATAGTTAACCTGTTCATCCTTTCTAGAGGAATTAATAAGTTATTAAAATTTGTGTCCCGTTGCAACGCACGGGCTCTTTTGCTAGTTAATAATAAAGCAGGGATTGACTTTGTCGGGTTCACCATCACAATATGCTTTTTTCCTGTGAATTTATGCTTTCAGTTTGAATTTAAAACGTATAAGCGAGGCGTAGATGCATCCTCATCCTGGCGACGACGGCATCACAGCCGCCATCGTGCATGCGTGGTACATACATGCATGTATCGGTACGTAGAACATCACCATCAAGATATGCTCGCGCGGCGGCCGCAACAACCAATTCAGGGAGTGCTCGAGAGGATACTCTCTAGCTCCACTGTTAGTTCCTGCTCTGCAACAAAACTATTTTGTTTCTACCCATAAGTCATTGGTCTCGGTCAATCCATGCCATGGACACTGTCGCCGTCATCAAGCACAAGGATTCCTCGTCATTGACAGACTGAACAGCGAGGCTTCATCTAATTTGTCATCTTAAGTCATTTTTTATATTTGTCACATCTGGGATCTTCATCATTCAGTTCGTATCGATCTCCATCCTAATCGGATCAGCCGGTTTGTTTTTCTCAACAGTCGTTGATCGTTTGGTCATACATTAGAGTATTGATGTTATGACTTATACGTGAGGCAATTCTGTACTGTAAGCTGATGCAATTGTGCAATCAATTTCTCCGGTCTAAAACAATGCGAACAGCTTGGACTGCCTATAATGATTGCCTGAGTTGATGCTGCTGCACTGCCAACGGCTTATACAGGGTCACTGATTTAATCTTGGTGTGTACTACTCATGGCATCTTTATTCTTTAATAAATAGCATGACTTGGTTATCGCCTTTCAGTACTGTTCATCTTTCATGTTGATTAAAATTTTCCTTGCACTGTTTGGTGGCCGTAATTAATTTACAAAAGTGCAGAGTAATTGTGCTAATGTGAAAGTCTGAGCACTTTTATTTTGGATCTAAGCACTTTAAATTTAGTTATATGGTGCAGATGTATTTATTATAGCTTTAGTTAAGGTATACCCATTTTAATATACACATTTTTATTCAACTTATCAGTCTATTTTTTGCACTACCAACATTAAAGCAATACAAGGGAAGGAGCTTTTATAAATGCTTTCATTCATTTATTTGGTTTAATTAAGTGCTATTATATTCAAACTGATTCCTACCGCTGGGGCTGCACACGAATGTGTATATTGCCAATACACCCTCCTTGATGTTGAGCATCGGCGCCACATCCTCCTACGCTATTGCAAGGCAGCGACGGGGGCACAACGGCCATTACATCTCCATGGAGATGCAAGCAAGGAAGAAGAGAATCCCACAGAACAAAGCACGAACAAGTAAGTACGACTTAGTTCCAAAAGGACAATCATGGTTTTTATTTTGATTTGTTGTAGTCCATGCATCTGTCATTCATGTATCACTGATTCAGATTAAAACAATTATGTAATAATCAGAAAATAACCATGCACAAATGTGATATGTTTCTCAAGCAAGTTCGACTAATTACTAATGCATGCATCAATAACGAAAACACGATTTCATATATATCTTTTTTTTAATGCAACTTTTGTATCTGGGATGGCTTATTTGATTGAGTTGTGATTCCTTGCTCCAGCAATCAGGTCCTTTAGTCGCAAGACTAACAATTATTTCAATTTCACTTAATCATCATTCTAACTTGAAACTTATCAAAACAATTCTAACTTTACAATATGTAAATGCAAGCTCACGATGTAATATAACTCATAGTGAAGCAGCCAAGCGCCGGCACGACTGGGGTGGCATGTTGAACTAGAGAACTTGGACCTGTGGGTCTTGAGCCCCCCCCCCCCTTTAACACATCTTGAGCCCTTCTTATATTGAGCTAGATGCATGTAATTTTATTATCCCGATGCAACACACGGGCATATTTACTAGTTAGGGCATCTCCAGCCGTTGCCCCCAGACGATACAAATCGCCTCGAAGGCGAGCAATGATACACTTCTCGGCGCTGGGGCGGTTTTGTGCCCGATCGTTGCCCTAGCTTCGCCCCAGCGCCGAAATTGGCCCACTTTGCAGCCCAATTTCGGCGAATAAACGGCCCATATGGGCGAGAATAGGCCCATATTCGGCGTGGTTTCGCCGTGTCTCGGCGTTCAATTATCAACACAATTATTCCTTATCACATATTTCATCACGGAAAAATCAAATACTTCAACAAAATACTACAACAACAAATAGTTCAATACAAATTATATAGTTCAATAAATAAAAACTCGTATTTCATCACGCAGCGTCCCCTTGAGCCTCCATAGGTGCTCAATCAGATCTTCTGCAGCTTGATGATGCACTGTGGGTCTCGGATCTCCGACGATACCGAGATAGGCAGTCCAAGTTGCGGTAGCTGGTGATCAACTTCGCTAGAGGACCCCGCCCGTAGTATGGTTCGATGTCAAACATTGGGTCTTCTTGCTCGCTCTCGATGATCATGTTGTGCAAGATGACACAGCAAGTCATGATCTCCCACATTTGATCTTTCGACCAGGTCCGAGCGGGTCTTGAACAACGGCGAATCGAGATTGGAGCACACCAAATGCCCGCCGACATCCTTCTTGCAAGCCTCCGAAGCTTCGCAAACCAGCGTTCTTGCCTCCCGCCACGTGGTTTGAGATCGTCTTCACAAATGTCGACCATCTCGGATAGATGCCGTCACTAGATAGTACCCTTGTTGTATTGGTGCCCATTGATCTCAAGTTCACCGGAGGAGAATAGCCCTTAACGAGCTTGGCAAAATAGGAGAGCACCGCAAAGACGTTGATGTTATTGTGAGTTCTGGCATACCAAAGAAGGAGTGCCAAATCCAGAGGTCTGTGTGGCTACCGCCTCAAGCACCACATCGCAACCGCCTTTGGCGCCTTTGTACATCCCCGCCAACCAAATAGGCGGTTCTTCCATTTCAATGCATGCGATCGATGCTTCCAAGCATCCCAGAAATCCTCTTGCTGCATTCTCAGGCTAGGATCCGGCGGTGTCTTCCGCATTGGATGTTCTCAAGTATTGTGGCCCAAACACCGCCACCATCGCCCGACAGAACTTGTAGAAACACTCTATGCTGGTGGACTCGGCCATGCGCCCATAGTCGTCGAGTGAATCATCGGGCGCCCATATGCAAGCATCCTCATCGCCGTCGTGCACTTCGGATGGAGGTGAATCCAAGAGCGCCAAAGGCAATCCATCTTGCACTTGAAGTAGTTGTCGAACTCCGGATGGAATTCACAATCTCGAGGAAGAGCTTTGCTCATTCGATAACGGCGCCAAATGTTCTCTCGCTATGAAGTGGAGCATCGGTGAAGTAGTCGAGTAGAGCATGCAAGAGCCTTGCGAGCGATGCGGTTCTTTGCTTTCACCCGCCCGCGCCGAGCCACCTCGACGCTGCTTTTCATTGCTCGCCAAGAACTGGCGAGGGCGGCGAGCACCATCGATGCTCTTCTTCCGGACGCCGCCGCGCTTCCTCCTCCAAAGCAGCGGCGAGCTCTTCCTCCTCATCCGAGTCCATCGTCGAGACAGTCAAAACGCCAACACCATGCGCTCGGTGGCGGTACCGCCGTTAAACCGCGCCTCCATGGCGGAACGGCGGCCGAAACGACCACCGCTGCGGAGGGCTGTCGCGCGGTTACCGCTATTTTCCGACGGGAATGGCTATATAGCGGAGTAGGCGGCGGCCGCCGCCGGATATAGCTAGTGGTGGCCGAGGGCGCGGGGGGTGCGAGGCGAGTCGGGGGAAGAAAAACTTGACTTTTCCCCTGTCGGTGTGGGCCAGGTGTGCTTTTCCCTAGCGCCGGAGCCCCCAACGGCTCCCCAGCGCGCCGGTTCGGCCTGTGACCGCCGGGCGGAAAAAAGGTCCGAACCGGCGATTTTTGGCATCCTGGGGGCGCGACTAGGCCGTTTTTTCAGCGCCGGCGCCGAAAAAGTGGCCTGGGGGGCCTGGGGGGGGGGGCGCGGCTGGAGATGCCCTTAAGTATCACTAGCAAATATGCCCGTGCGTTGCAACAGGAGAAAACAGCCCCCATACGCCTTACCCACCGAACATGGCTAAAGACATCACCCTTATGCCCCTGACATAATAAACATGACTAATACCCTACCTTCAGGTACACATCATCCATTTCAGTATGACATCAGACCCATGCTTTCGCTTGTCCTCTTTATCGTCCTCGTCATCGGTGGTCACGGTACCAGTTGTCACTAACCAAGGTTGGCCAGGTCCAATAGCTGGATTGTTGAGCCTCCTTCGTGTCCAGCGAGATCAAGAGTGTTGAACAAAGATGTTTGTATATGCCGCTAATATAATAGGGAAAATCACCCCACTAATGTATGTCTATGTTACCATGTAAATTGTGTAGTTTGTGCTAAAATAGACAATAAAACCTTAGTTGGAGTCTTCATGCATTATGATGGGTGTCACTTGGCCAAGCGAGGCTAGTCGTACGTGAAGACGCGATGGAAGATTCCTTTTTATTTCTTTCTCTCTTCTAGTTATTTCATTCCTTTGTCACGTCTCACGGCGACATGCAGTTGTCTAAACTAAACTTCCCTCCTTTATTTTTTTGTCATGTTGCTCCTTACCCTTGGCCTATTGATTCCCAAGTTAGCTCCTTCATACCTAAAAATTCCAAAAAAGTATATCAACTCAAAGGATTATCTATAAGAAACCAAGCTGGGACTATTTACAACACAAAACAACCTTCGCCTAAACACAAACATTGATCGCCTAGGCTGGCTTGGGCAAGTTTCACTGGGCCACAACGCAGGCCGAGGCCAAGCGAGACACCTGAGACATTTTTCTTTCGCGGGGAACAAAAGGCGTTTTTCCTTTGCAGGAACAAAAGGCGTTTTAAAAATGTTCAGGTTTCAGAAAAAAATAAAAAGAGAAAAATTGTTCTTTTGAAAAAAAATGTTCAAGCTAAAAAATTGTTTAGAAATTTGCAAAGATATTCACGTTCTAAAATATATTTACTTTTTCCAAAAAAATATTTTTCTTTGCTCTTAGTATATGCCGCGACTGTTCACTTTAACATGTCGCGATGTAACTTGAACACAACGTCTTGTTTAGGCCAGTGGCCGTCGTTATGATCCGTCCAGCGTGAGCTCCTGGGTTCGATCCCTCGTGACGCTTTATTGTTTTTGTCTTCGACTATTTTTACTGGCACGAGCCGTTGGCACAACATCCGCTAATGGGCCGGACCATCGCGGCTCGGCTCCGTGCGTCATGCGATTTTTCTGGCAGAAACGAATCGTGACGAACGGAAATCGACTAGTCCGACGGACGAAGAAAACCTGGGTCTCATGGTAAACCAAAATAATTGGAGAAACAATCCTCCCTTTAATATTAGGTAGAGATAAGTACTAGTGGGTATTCCGGACTCCATGAGAACATTTATGTATCCCTATTGCAGCTTTAATTCTTGCCTTCACGCACTTGCAATATTTCCAACCCAATTCTGATAAACCTTAATGAAGAGTATTGAATTCTGAATATGTATTAGGGCCTCAAAGGGCTGTTTATATAAGTTACAAAACTTGGGGGCCAAGAATAGTAGAGATAGATTACAATTTGAATTACCAAATATACAAACCGAAGATATACTCTAATACCCCCCCGCAGTGTCAACATCCGGTGTAACAATGTTGAGCCTGGATCGAATGCCAGTGAATGTTGCAGTAGGAAGCCCCTTGGTGAAAATATCAGCAAATTGCGCAGTGGTAGGAACATGAAGCACACGGACCTCGTCAAGAGCCACTTTTTCATGAACAAAATGAATATCAATCTCGATGTGCTTGGTGCGTCGATGCTGAACAGAATTGGACGCCATGTAGACTGCAGAAATATTGTCGCAATACACAATAGTTGCACGCTCGATTGGTCGATGAAGCTCAACCAAAAGCTGACGGAGCCACACCGCCTCGGCCACAGAATGAGCAACAGACCTGTATTCAGCTTCTGCAGACGATATGGAAACTGTAACCTGCCTTTTGGAAGACCAAGAAACAAGATTGTCACCCAAATAAACACAAAAGCCGGATGTAGATCGTCGAGTATCTGGGCAACCCGCCCAGTCTGCATCAGAATAAACTGTCAAGCTTGTTGGAGAGGAAGAATTAAGGAGAAGACCATGATCAATAATGCCTTTGAGATACCGAAGTATTCTCTTGACATGAGAATAATGAGGAACACGAGGATCATGCATATATAAGTAGGCTTGTTGAACAGAATAAGATATATCAGGGCGAGTGAGGGTGGCATACTGGAGAGCATCAGTGATACTGCGATATAGAGTAGGATCAGAAAAGGGTTCACCGTCGGCCGACAACTTAGTACCAACGTCGACCGGCGTACGACAAGGTTGACAGTCAGTCATTCCTGCACGAGAGAGTAAATCAAGAATGTACTGACGTTGAGATAGAAAGAGTGTAGATGAAGTGCGGGAAACAGTGATCCCAAGAAAGTGATGAAGAGGACCGAGATCAGTCATGGAAAATTCACGATTAAGAGAAGATATAATGTGTTGTAAAAAGGAATCAGAAGAGGCAGTGAGAATTATGTCATCAACATATAAGAGAAGATAGGCAGTATGGGAGGAGGAATGAAAAATGAAGAGAGATGAATCAGATTTAGACGCGGTAAAACCTATTGTGTGAATAAAGGTGGTGAAGCGATGAAACCAAGCACGAGGGGCTTGTTTAAGACCGTACAGAGATTTGTGAAGAAGACAAACAAAATCAGGAGAAGAGGAATTCTCAAAACCCGAAGGTTGTTGACAATAGACAGTTTCATTGAGAGTGCCATGGAGAAAGGCATTTTTAACATCTAACTGATGGATCGGCCAAGATGAGGAGACAACGAGACTGAGAACAACATGAATGGTACTAGGTTTTACAACTGGAGAAAAAGTCTCATCAAAATCAACACCGTGTTGCTGAGAAAACCCACGACAAACCCAACGAGCTTTATAACGAGCGAGAGTACCATCAACATGAAATTTGTGACGGAAAACCCATTTGCCGGAAACAACATTGACACCAGGTGGTTTGGGAACGAGAGTTCAGGTGTTATTTTGCTGAAGAGCATGAAACTCATCACGCACAGCAGAGTGCCAAAGAGGATCAAGAAGAGCACGTTTATAAGATGTAGGAATAGGGGAGATAGTTGGAACGGCAGTGAGATTAAGACGTCGTGTAGGGAGGTGAAAGCCACGCTTACCACGAGTGCACATGACATGATCATTGACTGGAGGTATGATAGGAACGGCTTTAGATGGAAGAGGCGGTGTGGAGGAAGAAGTGGAGGATGGAGAAGCAGTAATTGGGGATATAGGCGTGGGAGGTGAGGAAGCTGCTGGCAAAGGAGGAGTGGTGGGCGTGGAAGGCTGTGGTGAAGGAGAAGTGGGCGGTGTGGAAGGCTGCTGTGGTGGTGATTGTTGCTCCAGGACAATAGGAGTAGGAGCGAGACGAGGGAGGAGAGGAGATGAAGAACGAACAGAGGAAGGTTGGGTGGTAGAGGATGTTTGTGTGGCAGCGTAGGGAAAAGTATATTCGTCAAAGACGACGTGACGAGAAATAATGACACGACCGGAGGAGGGATCAAAGCAGCGAGAGCCCTTATGATCATCGGAGAGACCAAGATAAATACAGGGTAAAGAGCGAGGTTCTAGCTTATGAGAAGTTGTAGAAGTGATGTTGGGAAAACAGAGACAACCAAAAACGCGAAGAGAAAGATAGTCGGGATTGGAAAGAAAGAGGGATTGAAAGGGAGTGTAGAGAGGACATGTTTTAGTTGGTCTAATATTGAGAAGAAGTGTGGCAGTGCGTAATGCTTCAACCCAAAAACGGGGAGGAAGAGAAGCTTGAATAAGCAAGGTGCGAAGAATATCACTGATGGAACGAAGAGATCGTTCTGCTTTGCCATTTTGAGGAGATGTATAGGGGCAAGAAAAGCGAAGAAGGATGCCGTGAGAAAGAAAGAAAGTGTGATTGCGAGTATTATCAAATTCACGTCCATTGTCACATTGAATAAAGCGTATGGGAAGACCAAAGTGGGTGAGAACATACTGACGAAAATTGAGAAAAATTGGGTGTACATCGGACTTGGCTCGGAGAGGAAAGGTCCAAACATAATGGGAATAATCATCAAGAATTACAAGATAGTATTTGTAACCAGAAACACTAGGAATTGGAGATGTCCATAGATCACAATGTAGCAATTCAAAAGGAAAAGTACTAATAGTAGAGGATGTACCAAAAGGTAATCTAACATGTTTGCCACATTGACAGGCATTACAAAGAGAGGAATCATGAGGGACACTAGAACTAGGGATACTAAATTCCTGTAACAATGATGACAGTGTAGCTTTATTAGGATGGCCAAGCCGACGATGCCATAGATGAACTGATGCAAGCATGGCACGAGGAGTGGAAGTGGGGGCGCCATGAAGTGGATAAAGATCACCGGTGCTATTGTACCGAGCTAGAACCTCCCCCGTTGTCAGATCCTTCACAGATAAACCAAAAGGGTCAAAGGCCACAATAACTTGATTATCAATGGTAAATTGACGAACAGAGATAAGATTAGTAATTAAGGATGGAACTACAAGAATATTACGTAAGAGAAATTTTTTGGAAGAATAGGGGATGTAAGAATCACCGGTGCAAGAAACGGGAATAGTAGAACCATCACCAATGGTAATGGAAGAAAAAGAAGAAGGGAAACAAGCTGACAAAAAATTCAGAGTTGAAGACATATGCGTAGATGCACCAGAATCGAAAATCCAATCCGTACCTTCGTTGTTGAGGGTGAAATTGTTCATGGCGGCGATAAAAGCAGCCTGATCCCAACTTGGCGATGTTCTCGTAGGAGAGGGAGCAGGCATGTTCATTGGTGCATGCTGCCCGTATGCGTACGGAGCCGAAGGAGCACCAGGCGCATAGGGAACCAGGGCGTAGCCGGGCGGAATCATGGGGGCGCTGGGCGTGGTCGGTGTAGTAGTGGCGGTGTAGACGTGAGCCGGCGGTCGGGGTCCGAGGAGACCAGGTGAGCCGGTGGCAGGACGATGGCCCGGGCTCTAGGCGCCCGTGTATGCTGGAGGAGCGCCGTAAGGAGACGGAGTAGACCAAGGCATGGGCCACGCCTGAACCAGCCCGGTCCAGGGATCTTGCTGCTGGTGCCATGCCGTTGGAGTAGATGCCGTTGGAGTAGATGCCGGTGTAGACGATGATGATGCCGAGGAGCTGGCCGAGCGAGGCTGGGGCGGCCGGTAGACGGGATTCTTCCCGCGGTAGTTAGGGCTCGGGCGCCAGCCTGGAGGTGGCTGGACAGGGGCCGCCGACGGAGTGGATGGAGCTGGCGCCGAAGACTTGGTGGTGGCGTGAAACACTTGCGGACGAGTGGCCTTGCGAGCTTGATTCTGAGCCTCGAGCTGAAGGAGAGAGCGCACCTCGCCGAAGGATGGGTAGGGCCGCAACATGGGGATGAAGGCCACCTGTTTCTCGAATTGCTCGCCAAGACCAACGAGAAGAGCGTTTATAAGAACGCGGTCGTCGACGTGATCACCAAGTTGCCGGAGTTCATCACCGATCGACTTGATCCGCTGGCAGAAGACGGTGACCGGGGAGTCTCCTTGGGTGATGGTGCGGAGCTCGGTGTGAAGAGCGTTGATGCGGGCGTCGGAGTTGTCTTGAAACAGTTGTTGGAGGGCGGCCCAAAGATCGGCTGCAGTGGCGTCGTCGTTGGAGACAATATTGAAAAGCTCGGTGGAGATCCGAGTATAAATCCATTGGATGATCGTAAGATCGTCCTTCACCCAACGAGGATTGGCAGGCTGCGGGACAGAGGATGGATGAATATGGTGGCGTAGACCGCAGCGGCCAAGGTGGATGTGGAAGAGATGGCGCCAATGGTAGTAATTGTGGGCAGCCAGATCAAGCGAGATGGGTATGAACGGCGCAACATCGGCAATTGTATCTGCTAGAGAGATTGGTGGTGGCGGAAGGGCATATTGGTGGTGGGTAAGGGAACTAGGGTTGGAGGAGGAAGAGGAGGCAGAAGGCGATCTGGCGGCGTTGAACTCGGCTGCGGTAAAGAGAGGCCGCGCCGGGAGAGGTGGAGGGGCCGGCGGAGAGGCCATGAGGAAGGGAAAACCTAGGCGACGGATACCATGAAGAGTATTGAATTCTGAATATGTATTAGGGCCTCAAAGGGCTGTTTATATAAGTTACAAAACTTGGGGGCCAAGGATAGTAGAGATAGATTACAATTTGAATTACCAAATATACAAACCGAAGATATACTCTAATACTTAATAAAGGGAAAAGGACCATTTCCTCATCTCTTCATGGAATCGATACTCTTATTCAGCTATCACTAAACCGTGTGCAATTCCAGGACGCCGGCCATATGCGAGAGCAACAGGCAGCGGCATCGCCCAGATGTGAGGGAGTAGGAGTGGCACCCGTGAGATGTAGGAGAGCAACACCATGGGCACCGTCTCCCGTTCCACCTTCGCAAGGGCGCTGCGAGTGTGAGCTGAGGTGGGAGACATGATGCTAGGAGGGGGGAGATGTCACTGGGGGAGACATCAAGGGCAGAGATGGGGTGGGGTTGCGCCTATGATGCAAAGATGATGGAAATCGAGCGTCGCCGAGCACCTATTGGACAATGCGGCGGCGAGCTCATAGTCCGCGCAAAGTTGCAAGGTGGCCATCGATGGCATCTACTACTAGTCACCGTGGCCGCGAACAGCGGTCCACTAGACGTCGAGGACGACAAAAACAAAGGTTAAGCGGCGTGTGACTATCTCAGAGCAAAAAGGAGCAATGGCCGGCACGGTTGACCTCAGAACGTGAAGGAGCTCTAGCCGGCACGGTCGACCTCGTGGCGGCGATGACCTACAAATGCCCTTGACCGGAGAGTTTCTTCTTGATGGACCACCGGTTGCGATAAAAGAGGGACTCAATCATCGTGGGTGCTACCGCCTCCTGCCCTCCGAGGCAACGCGACCACTCCTCTTCCGTTCTAGAGAAACACCACTAAGTTAACCTTGCCAACCACCCCACCGAATCGGACACAACCACCCCACCGAATCGGACATGCCATCGCGGGAGGAGAAGACAAAAGGCACTCCTCCATGGCGATTACGTCTTAGAGCTAACGTCATCTCGACTCCCTCCGCACTCCGGCCACCCCCCCTCCCATCCTGGACGTCAACGGTAGAGCAAACCACCAATTATGTTCTACTCCCTCCATCCCATAATATAAGAACGTTTTTTGACTAATGTAGTGTCAAAAACGTTCTTATATTATGCAACAGAGGGAGTACATTTTTGCTACATCAGCTCTATCTTGTCTACTCGGATGCAACGTCACGCAAAAAACAACCTTCAAATCGTCTATAATGTGAACTCATTGCTGGTTCAAATCCACATTAGCTCTAACTACTATAAAAAACACTCTTATATTATGGGACGACGGAAGTATGATGCAACGTCGCGTAAAAACACTTCAAATCGTCTACTACCTCCATTTCAGTTTACAAGTCCTACACGTATACCTAGGTTGTCAATTTTATCACCCTAATATAAACTATATAACACAAAAATTATACTTTTTGAAAGTAGAAACTCCGAAGTTTATGTTGGTATATTTTTTGTAATATATGATTTGTATTAGGTTGGTCAAATTGACGACCTAGGGGTATGCGCACGCCCTGTAAACTGAGAGTAAACTGAGAGAGAGGTAGTATAATGAAAACTCGTCTTGATGGTAACATTAAACTGTGTCGATAGGTCGAGGATGGAATTTAAGGTGGACTTAATAATGAAATCTTATGTTGTCAACGCGCGCACGCACTTATTTTTGAAGTTTTTCACGACATTTTGGCAAAGCAGCACTCGCAGTGGTGCTTGTAGAACTAGAACCTTCAATACAATTTATCTGGTAGGAACAAAAAGAATAGTCACTCAGCGACCATCTTTCGCCGGCCTCTACATGAGTCACAAGCTAAAACTTTCAGGAGTGACGACTTCGAAGCACAACCCAGCGTGATGAATACAAAGTAACACGTATTTTTCAATTCCCGGAAGTTCACGAAGTTTTGTGTGTGTCTATCAGCATCGAATAAACTAAGACAGCAAAACATGGATAGCCATGAAAAGGCAGGATCGACTTCATTGAAGTTGGATGTCAAAGATGCTTTTTCAGACCCCAAAACCGAACACTGCACGTATCCTCTGGAAGATGAGCTCTTTCCAGCCTCTCTCGGTGTTCTCCACCACGGTTGAGTTCCCATACCTGCAGTAGGAAATGGCAACACAGGACTTTCATATACAAGAGCCGAAACCGGTATATAGATTATAACCAATTCAAAAGTTTAAAGCACAATAACTTGAAGTACCTGTCTTCCTCTGGCACATCAGTTTGTTTGAGCTTTATTATTGTCACTCCTGACTCAGGCTCATCAAACACCAACCTGACCTGCATTACAGCACAATGAGGTTATGTTCCTGAACGAAAAATGTGACGTTTTATATCTACAGAACATCACTAGCAAGATGAAAAATATCAGCTGGCCAAGCATATTAAGCACTAGTATCATTAGTAAGGCAGCTAGGAAAAGAGACATGGAGCAAGTAGGCAAATAACCATATGCATATTACGGCACGGAGATACAACTGCAAGGAAGGAATGTTAGGCCACTGTGGCTACTCTGACATCCCTTGATAAGTCAGAGGATCTCGTTCCCAAGAATTTACACCGCCCACATTGAATCAGTATTAATACAGTACAAGGTCAGCATTAGTAGTTCATTGCAAAAAAAAAGATACAATATGAAGTGAAACCATTCTTCTAGCTAGGACTCATGTTCTAAAAATGGTAGACTGGACTCATTAGTCCTTGGATCACTCCACATTGCTGATAACAGACTGTGGCAACAGGCAGACATTCCTTACGCAAGGCCTAGCATTCAGTCCACCTACAAGGCTACAAGGCTAGAATCTGCGAAGATTTCCATGGTAATTGGTACGATATATGAAAATCTCTCCTCTCATCATAAAAACAAAATAGTACTGATCATATGCTGAATTATATCAACCTCAAATGCCATACTAGAGATGCCCATTTTTGCTGAACATGGCGCTACCCACAGATGGTACTTGGCAGGAGGTACAAAGGAGTGAAAAGTAAATTGTAACTGTAAATAGTCAACAGCTCAAGTTCTATGCTTATTACTAGAATTCGCAGATGGCCCGTTCTTACCAGCGCGTCTAACTGTATGAAAGTAATAATTCATATAAGCAAACATCCAATCTTGTTCATTCATTGTTAGATGAGCCCAAGCTAACTTGGTTCAGCGTGAGCCGATTTCATGCATCCCTATCAAATACCTAACGGATGGATCCCTATCAAATACCGAACGGTGGAGCGGTAAAACTACATAACACAAGCAAGCACAATACCATAATGATGTCTTTAAGCATAGAACTTACTGTAGAATGGACGCCATCAGCCCAGCTCCCAAACCGCCATTTCTGCACGATCAGCTTCCCTTCCTGCAGCTCCTCATTAACACCTGTGATGGACCCATCAAAGAGGCTAAACTGCCCACCAACATCCTTGCTGATCCTCGCATTGCTCTGTGTGAAACCCTTCCACCTGTTCTCATCCATCAAGATCTCATAGATGTCCTTGGAGCGGCAGTTGAACTTCTCTGTCATCTCGATAGTCTTGAATCCTTCCTTATCCTTGCCATTCGCCTTCTTCTCCTTAGCTGCTGGCGCCTGCACTGGCGCTGCTGTCACCTTCACTGAAGGAGCAGGAGCAACAGCTGCGCCACCGGCCGCCGGGGCGGCCTTGGTGGAAATCTTCTTAGAATCTATCTCGTCCTTGGCGGGGCCACCATTCGCCATGGCGGCGACATAATCCCGGATCTTCGCAATGACCAGAGGCTTGCCATGGGCGATGAAGGCATCCTTGGCCCGGCGCGCGAGGGGGCCGTCGTCACCGCGAACAGTGATGCGGAGTTCGGGGTCCTCGTCGGCGTTCTCGTCAGCGAGGTAGGGTACCTCAGCGGTGCCAGTGACCTTGACGACCCCCGACTCCGTTGTGGCATCGGCCTCCCAGGCGAGCGTGAGGGAAAGCTCGTACCCTGGGATGACCTTGCCCTTGCGGATGTTGACGTAGGCCTCGCCATCAAGCTTGTCGAGGGTGGTGGTGCGGAGGGTGAGGCCGCCCTCTCCGGAGAGGACGGGGAGGCCCGCGAGGAGCTTGGAGAGAAGCGCGCGAGACCAGTCGAGACAGTCGCGCTCCGCCCAGTGCCAGTTGTGGACGTTGGCACCGTCGGCGCGCTCCTGCACGATCCACCGTGCGTCGCCCTCGCCGAACTTCGCCATGGGCTGGGGAGGGGGCTAGGGTTTGGTTGGGCACGATTTGCTTTTCTTTCCTCGGATCTGCGCGTCGTCTGAGCGTACGAAACTGATGTCTAGAGACGGGGAGCTTTTAGAATTGGGGAAGAATTAGGGCCACGGCTGAATCTGGACGGTTCGGCCGTGCGGTCGAATTGTCTGGAATTCTCCTTTTATATGAAACAAATAAAATATACTAGTGGGTGGCGCCGCCTGAGAGAAAATTATATGCACACGTTTTTATTTTAAAAAATACATAGAGTCCTCGCTTTCATCTAAGAAAACATCTCAGAAAAAAATCCTCACCTTCATCAGGAAAAGAAGTAAAAAAGAAAAAAATACCACCGCAGCCTACCTGCGAGTGCCATTTTGCATAACCCTTCATTTAAAAATACCAGAGATCCTCAGCTCCATCTAAAAATAAAAAAAAGACATTTAAAAAATAATCCATACCTTCATCTAAAAAGAATTCCAAAAGATTTTTCACTGCGCTCAACCAGTTTGCGCCACGTGGCATAGCTGGTTGGCCGCCCTTCACGCGTAGCTTAATGGGTTTTAATTCCACTGATCCTAGCCATATTGTTTTTTTCCATATCGCTACTCACGAAACCAATAACAATATCGGGGCACCGCCATCTGCCAAAACTGAGAGCGGCAGAACAACCTTCAACCCGTGTTGTGCGAGTAGATGCGCAGACCGTTGGAGTATAATATACGGTCATCTCTCACAGTTTGAACTTTTGGATTAGTTGGCTGGATCGTGCCAACGCAGTATTGAGTTCAAGACCTTGCCGATGCAATATTAAAGAAAGATTTTGCGGCCCACATCATCTCACCTCTAAGGTTCAGAGTCAAAACCCAGTAGACATACTAAATAATTGCGGCCTGTCCCCGCTTTCGCTTCCCACGTCATAAACTCCAAAGGAGCATAGACATGAGGGAGAATTGGAGTATAATGTCTGGCCCTTTCTTATAGTTTTGACTTTTAGAGCAATTGAATGGCGCATCAATTAATACAGGCTTATTACACTTCCGATGACAAAAGACAAAATTGAATTTTGCAAAGTCCATATGGCATATAAGCTACGTCCCTTGCGCACGGGACCCCCTACTTTTGTAGAATCATAATCCCTTGACTTGAGAGCTTCAACTTGAACCTGGTAATCGGACTCGAAAATAACATGATTCCTCCAAGATCCACAACACCTCCCATTGCTTTTAATCACGTCATTGCTTTAGCTTGTAGTGGACTACGAACATGATCAAACTTCCCTGTAGTCGCAACATTTTTTTTCTCGAATACGCACGAGTGTGCGTATCATTCATTAAAGGAGGAGGGGGAAAAGCTCCCCAAAGTCACAAGATTACATCATATGTACAAGCGGTCGAGCCGCATCCACCTCGCATGCCTAGGCTAACTACTCCCTCCCTGCCCACTCCACGTTCCTCACCTCGAATCCTTGAATTGTGCCCTTGAGCAGCCCTGCCTTCGCCCACAAAGTTCCCTCCTCTGTCATGTGCTTCGTGAGAATTGCCAGCGATGGAGTCGCGCCGTGGAAGACGATGTCGTTCCGATGTTTCCAGATGAGCCACATGCCAAGGAGGCTTAGT
This sequence comes from Aegilops speltoides, assembly GCA_021437245.1. NCBI lineage: Eukaryota > Viridiplantae > Streptophyta > Magnoliopsida > Poales > Poaceae > Aegilops > Aegilops speltoides. The sequence goes on from CM038147.1 coordinate 272,667,000, forward strand.
GCCCGGATGTTCCTTGTGTCTGGTCTGCTTCGATCCTGCCTGGTGCACCATGCCTGTAGGCTTTCCTCATGCCTTGGTTCAAAAGCATCCCTGCCCGTTCTGACACTCAGCCATCTCCATACCTGCCTCGGAAAAACGCAACCTACCAGAAGGTGCTGGATTGTTTCGTCATGCTGGTCGCAGGAACGGACATGTATCCCGATGGGGTAGGCCGCGTCGAGCTAGCCTGTCTGAGGTCCACACCCTTCCCCGAAGTGCAAGCCAGGCGAAGAAACGACACTTCAGTGGTGCTCGTGATTTCCACGTAAATGTAGCCGTGGAAGAAACCTCTCTTCCCATGAATCGCGCCTCATATGCAGATTTGGCCGAAGCGCCCGCCCATAGTCCAGACTGTAAAGGTGTCTGCCGCTCGCATCCAGCCTCGTCCCCGATACCCCTTGCCATAACAAGAGGAATTGCCCGATGGCCTCCACTGATAGGTCCGGCCCAATATCTCTAGCCCATGTTTCGTTGAACAGCGCATCCTCCACCGTCCTCTCCTTTCTGATCCGGCGCGGAATACGCCGGTAAATCGCCGGCGCAAGGTCGCACATCTGGTATCCATCTATCCATTTATCCTCCCAGAAGAGTATGGATCTGTCGTTCCCCACCGTGGCTCTGGTGGCCGCCCGATATAACTCCCTCGATTCTGCCGGAACTGGTATGGAGAACTCGCTCCATGGCCTATTGCGATCGGTCCGTTGTAGCCATGGCCATCTCGCTTGTAGTGCCTTGTTCATCCACCTCAGGTTTGGGATTCCCAAGCCTCCAGCCCCAGCAGTGAGCACACGGTCTCCTGTGCCACCGAGCATTTTCCTCCTGGCGCCTCATCCTTTCCACACCATAAGAACCCTCGGCAGATCTTTGCCAACGCAGCCACGATCTTCGGCGGGACATCAAGTGCTAGCATGGAGTGTACGGGTATGGAGCATAGCACAGATGAGATGAGGAGGGCGCGCCCACTCTTTGGCATCATTGTTGGAAATATGCCCTAGAGGCAATAATAAAAGTATTATTATTATATTTCTTTGTTCATGATAATTGTCTTTATTCATGCTATAACTGTATTATCTGGATATCGTAATACACGTGTGAATACATAGACCATAATATGTCCCTAGTAAGCCTCTAGTTGACTAGCTCGTTGATCAACAGATAGTCATGGTTTCCTGGCTATGGACATCGGATGTCGTTGATAACGGGATCACATCATTAGGAGAATGATGTGATGGACAAGACCCAATCCTAAGCATAGCACAAGATCGTAGTTCGTTTGCTAGAGCTTTTCCAATGTCAAGTATCTTTTCCTTAGACCATGAGATCGTGTAACTCCCGGATACCGTAGGAGTGCTTTGGTGTACCAAACGCCACAACGAATCGGGTGACTATAAAGGTGCACTACTGGTATCTCCGAAAGTGTCCGTTGGGTTGACACGGATCGAGATGGATTTGTCACTCCGCATGACGGAGAGGTATCTCTGGGCCCACTCGGTAATGCATCATCATAATGAGCTCAAAGTGACCAAGTGGTTGGTCACGGATCATGCATTATGGTACGAGTAAAGTGACTTGCCGTAACGAGACCGAACAAGGTATTGGGATACCGACGATCGAGTCTCGGGCAAGTAACGCATCGATTGACAAAGGGAATTGTATATGGGGTTGATCGAATCCTCGACATCGTGGTTCAACCGATGAAATCATCGTGGAACATGTGGGAGCCAACATGGGTATCCAGATCCCGCTGTTGGTTATTGACCGGAGAGTCGTCTCGGTCATGTCTCAAGATGTCTCCGAACCCGTAGGGTCTACACACTTAAGGTTCGGTGACGCTAGGGTTATTAGGAAGACTTGTATGTGATTACTGAATGTTGTTCGGAGTCCCGGATGAGATCCCGAACGTCACGAGGCGTTCGGGAATGGTCCGGAGGTGAAGATTTATATATGGGAAGTTGTCATGCGGACACCGGAAATTTTCGGGGCATATCGGTATTGTACTGGGGCCACCGGAGAGGTTCCGGGTCCACCGAGGGGCCACCCTCTCTGAGGGCCACATGGGCCGCAGGCAGGGAACCAGCCTGGAGGGCTGGGCGCGCCCCACCTTGGGCCCATGCGCCTAGGGTTGGGGGAAAACCCTAGAGGGGCGCCTGCTTGGGGGCAAGTCCCCTCCCTGCGCCGCCGCCTCTAGATCCCATCTAGAGGGGCCGCCCCTGCCCCTTCCCCTATAAATAGAGGGGTGAGGGAGGCTGTGAACACAACCCAAGGCGCAGCCCTCCCTCCCAACACCTCTCCTCCTCCGTTCACGTGCTTGGCGAAGCCTCGCCGAGATCTTGCTACACCAACACCACCACGCCGTCGTGCTGCCGTTGGGGCAATCTTCCTCAACCTCTCCTTCCTCCTTGCTGGATCAAGACGGAGGAGACGTCGTCCGTCCCGTACGTGTGTTGAACGCGGAGGTGCTGTCCGTTCAGCACTTGGTCATCGGTGATCTGAATCACGACGAGTACGACTCCATCATCACCCTTCCCTTGAACGCTTCCGCACTCGATCTACAAGTGGTATGTAGATGCAATCTCTCTCCCATAACTCGTTGCTTAGATGAACTCATAGATGGATCTTGGTGAAACCGTAGGAAAAATTTTAATTTTCTGCAACGTTCCCCAACAGTGGCATCATGAGCTAGGTCTATGCGTAGTTCTCTATTGCACGAGTAGAACACAATTTTGTTGTGGGCGTGGATGTTGTCAACTTGCTTGCCACTACTAGTCTTTTCTTGCTTCAGCGGCATTGTGGGATGAAGCGGCCCGGACCAACCTTACACGTACGCTTACGTGAGACCGGTTTCACCGGCGCACATGCACTAGTTGCATAAGGTGGTGGCGGGTGTCCATCTCTCCCACTTTAGTTGGAGCGGATTCGATGAAAAGGGTCCTTATGAAGGGTAAATAGAAGTTGACAAAATCACGTTGTGGTTATTCGTAGGTAAGAAAACGTTCTTGCTAGAACCCAATTGCAGCCACGTAAAAGATGCAACAACAATTAGAGGACGCCTAACTTGTTTTTGCGGCAATTGTCATGTGATGTGATATGGCCGAAGTTGTGATGAATGATGAATGATATATTGTGATGTATGAGATCATGTTCTTGTAATAGGAATCACGACTTGCATGTCGATGAGTATGACAACCGGCAGGAGCCATAGGAGTTGTCTTTATTCTTGTATGACCTGCGTGTCATTGAAGAACGCCATGTAAATTACTTTACTTTATTGCTAAACGCGTTAGCCATAGAAGTAGAAGTAGTCGTTGGCGTGACAACTTCATGAAGACACGATGATGGAGATCATGATGATGGAGATCATGGTGTCATGCCGGTGACAAGATGATCATGGAGCCCCGAAGATGGAGATCAATGGAGCTATATGATATTGGCCATATCATGTCACTACTATATAATTGCATGTGATGTTTATTCTGTTTATGCATCTTGTTTACTTAGAACGACGGTAGTGAAAGTGCGTTATATCGACTAGAGGGGGGGCGAATAGGCGATTTTTATGAATTCTTCACTAAGGAATTTGCTGGTGAGGAAATTCCTTAGCGAAGAACTACTTGCAGCGGAATAAGTACTCAGAAGTAAGCATAACAGAATACAAGCATGGTCATCATGATGAAATGAAGACTAGCAAAGAGTACAGAAAGCGTAATCATAGGATAACACAAGATGAAGACAAACAGACTGAAGAAATTGAACTGAGGTTGAGAAAGTCTTCAGTCAAAGTCTTCAAACACAGATATGAACAAACACTCAACACAGTAATGAGGAAATGAAAGGGTTGAGGAAATAGAACCAGTTAGGTTGGTGAAGACAATGATTTGGTAAACCAGTTCCAACTGCTGTCTTAGTTGTACGTCTGGTTGGAGCGGCTGAGTATTTAAACGAGGTAATATCATCGGAAATCGTAGAACTTGCGCTCAATATTCAGTTTGGTGCTAAAACTTTAAAAATACAGATTTATGGTCATCCAACTTGCATTCTCATGCAAATACGGTCACTTTGCTCGTATTTAAATGTAGCCCACACTTTTTGGCATGCCAACGTGGCTATGGCCCACTGTTAGTGACTAAAATAGCTCGGCACATTTTTTTATATCAACAGCTCGGCGTGTTTTTTTCTTTTCAGAAGCAACCTTGCTCTGTATTTAATTAATTTAATTTAGCATTAGCCCCTCTGCAGGCCCCACTTGTCAGCATAAGGTGGTAGCAGAAATGAGAATAAAACGTGCACACGCAAGAATTTGAACTCCATACCCCGGGCTCATGCACAAGCAAACCGCTGCACGCACTACATATTCCTGCCTACAAAGAGGTATACCTGGTTTTATATTAGACGCAGTTTTTTTTTATTCCCTTTTTTTCCTGGGTTCAGCCAGTAAATACTGGATACCGGAAAATCTTGCCTTTTTTTGCTAAAAAACAAATTAAAACTGTCTTTTAATCATCCCGTGAATCCAGTCAAAATGTTTAATGTTTAACCCATTATTTTTTGAGAGGGGGCCAGAAAATCTGGGTTTCAAAATATCTTGGGAATCCAGTTTTTTATCGACCAAAATTTTATGTTCAAACTTTTTGGGTGATATTTTTTTTCGGGGACCACCGAATTTTCTTGGGACCGCTCGGTCATTGAAAATTTGGTCCGTGAGAAAAATAACGTGAATACGAGTAGTTTTCGTGGGCAATATATATAATTCGGCATTTCTCTTACAAATATTGATAGGTACATAGTGTAGTGGTTCATGTGCTTCCACGCTGGAGGTTGAGAGATCCAATCCGTCGGGCCACTTTTTTTCTGCAATACATCAATGCGCCCGGGTTACGAACAGGTAGGTCCATTTACCTGATTGACCGAGAGAAACTTGGTAGCTTTGACAGCAGCGCACGATCCACCAGTCATTCACTTTGCGCTGTGCCTTCTGTTCGTGATTAAATGAATTTTAGTTGTTCATGTTGAACGTCAATCGACACTGGTGGGATGGTGTATGGCGGACTATTTGATTAATAGGTCGCATGTTTGAACCCCATATGCGCCATTTTTTTCATTATCTTTGAGGGCTTTGTGCATAATTAAATAAATTATGAAGGGGTTCTCTGTAAAAAATCTGGCGTGCTATGGTCACCTAACGCCTTGTGCACTCGCAAAAAAACCACTGATAGGTGGGCCTCCACCAGGCTGGCATGCTAGCTGGCATGCTACATGGACAGGCCATGCAGCTGGATACAAGAGGAAGCACCGTATTTGCACGCGGGGACAAGTTATGTGACCAAAAATCCGTATTTTTAAAGTTTTAGCACTAAACTGAACATCGAGTGCAAGTTTTATGACTTTTGATGATATTACCTCTATTTAAACTCAAGGACACGCAGTCCCGGACACCCAGTCGCTGAGCCGCAGCTCAGGACACCCAGTCCTCACCGTATTCTCCTTGAACTAAGGCCACGCAGACCTCGTCCAATCACTCATGGTAAGTCTTCAGGTGACTTCCAAACCTTCAAGACTTGGTCACTCGGCGATCCACAATTCCTCTTGGATGCTAGACCATGACGCCTAACCGTCTGGAAGAAGCACAGTCTTCAAAGGTAACAAGCGTCGGATCCACGCAGGATCAATTTCTTCAGTGATGCTCAATCACTTTGGGTTTGTAGGGGTTTGGTTTTGGGTTTTCCTCACTTGATGATTTTCGCTCAAAGTCCTCGGAGGATGGGTTGCTCTCAAATGACAAGTGTCTAGTTCTCTCGGAGCACCCAACCAGCTAGTGGTTGTAGGGGGCGGCTATTTATAGCCTAGGGAGCAGCCCGACATGATAAGACATAAATGCCCTTCAATGATATGACCGTTAGATGGATAGGATATTTTGGGACAGGTGGCCAAGAAGACAAGAACGGATCGAAATTTGGCTCTCAAATTCCTCGGGGCTATCATGTTCCTCACTGTAGGCAATTCAAGACTTTGGCGGATTCCTAACTCCTCGGTCGAAAGCAAAGTCCTCAAGTGACTGTAAGCTGCGTCTCGCTATTGAAGAAATTGAGTGAATCAGTATGAGATTTCCAATGGCTTCACTCAAAGGGATTGGTAGGTGTAGGATTTTGAGTTGAGCATCACATGGAAATTTTTCCTTAGTATTTCCTCGACCCCTTTAACAAAGACGGTGTTTCCTATGACTCAAGAAAGAGAAAATGAAACTACGAAAACAAAAGTCTTCACGCTTCATGTTCCTCAAATGAATATCAAATCTTCAAGGTCACACCAATTTCTTCACTTTCAAAGTCTTCGGAAAGTCTTTAGAATATCAAAGTCTTCAGTCGAAGAACTTCATTTTTAGGGGTCGACTTTCTCTGTAAATATCAAACTCCTCATAGACTTATAGACCTGTGTACACTCAAAAGCGATTAGTCCCTTAACCTATAAGTCTTCAATACACCAAAATCACTAAGGGCACTAGATGCACTTACAATCTCCCCTTTTGGTGATTGATGAGAACATAGGTTAAGTTTTCAACGGGATAAACATATGAAGTGTAAATACTGATATTGAGGAATTTGATTGCAAGATATAGAAGAACTCCCCCTGAAGATGTGCATAGTGAGGAATTTGCTTTTGAGGCAATGCACATTTGAAGAGTTGAATCATGGAGATCTCCTCCTATATCTTGTAATTCATACACGCATTTGATATATAATAGGAAGAATTTGAAATGCATGATGAAATATGGTGCCTGATGAGATTCAGCATGCGTGCAATAATATTAACAAGGAATAAGCATGCCGAATAAAGCATCAAAAGTATCAGAGCATAATGCAACAAAAGCATCAGGGCACCATCGGGTTTAAGATTACAACTCGATCCAGATAAAACTTTCGGAAGAACGAGAGTTGTAACTTAACAAAATGCCCTTAATATAGACCCGCTTGAAGACTAACTCAGATTTCTCCCCCTTTGTCATCAAATGACCAAAAGGATTGAAACTGAGGACTAACGCCCCTGAAGAATTTCAAGTCGAAGGAGGAGCGCCAAGTGTTGTCGGGTTGTTCGTTGTAGCAGGCCTCGCCGCAGTTGTCGTCCAAATCTTCATACTCATCGGTGTCACGCGATGAAGAATAAGAGCTGGCCACCAGTGGAGGAACTTTGACCCTCTTGAATTTCTTGGAGGAGGTGCGCATCGGTCAAATTCTTCCTTGAGACCCATAGTCTTGCCTTCTTGATGCTATAGACATGAGTGAGGACAGCCAGTGCGCTTGAGGGTTTCATGAAGGTAGTAATGGTTCTTCTTCCTTGCATTGTGTGTTGAGGTCATATTGTGAAGAATTGCACCAAACCGACGCTTTACCCATTTGTGATTGCGATCAACCTTCCGATGAAGATCGAGGAGTAACTCATATCACCATCGCCAGGTCCGTGGGCTTGAGGATTTTGCTTAATGAGGTATTTCTTGGCGGTGTCATGTGTGGCGAGTCGTCATTGGTAGAGTAAGATGTAGCCAGGCGAAATTGACCATCCAATGGACGAATGCCTTCATCGATCACAGCAGCTGCCTTGCCTTTATCATCAGATGATGAAACTGTCCGTTTGAGGACTTCAATGGGAGGCAAGAAGCTACCTTGGTTCAGAGTGTCAGCTTTGTAATTCAATGAAGATCTTGCCCTGATGAATCTCATAATCCATGGAGCATAGGGCTTCAGCTCGAATGGTGACATAGCAATATTGGCCAGAGTCCTCATGAAGAAATCATGGAAGTTGACGGGAATGCCATGAATGATGTTGAAAAGCATATTCTTCATGATGCCAGCGACTTCTTCATCATTTGAGTCGTGGCCTTTGATAGGACTCATTGTCTTCATCAGAATGCGATAGACAGTCCGAGGCACATAGAGTAATTCCTTGACGAGGAATTTGGTACGAGGGCCTGCCTGTGCTTCAAAGGCTTCATGAGCACTTGCATGTAGTGATTTGTCGATTCAGGTCATTATAGATGCAACGTGTAATCGTCATGGGGAGGATCGAGAGGAAGGACACGAAGCAATTCAGTTGCGGTGCCTTGTAGTGAGTGTTTTCAGTCATCCAATCCAACACCCATGAGTTCACATCTTGGCGTCTCCGGTGATATGCAAGTAGCGAGAACTCAAGAATGAGTTCTTCATTACAATCACGGATGTCGGTCAGAAATTGAGTAATCTCGCATCGTGAATAACACCGAGGACTGGCTCAAGCATGGCGTAGATTCCATGTCCACGTGAGGAATATGTTCATGATCAAGATTTTGTCCTTGTCAAACAAAGACCGAGGAATAGAAGTTGGCTTGACTAGCAGTCCGAAATGCCTCTTCCTTATGCAAGCAGAGTCATAAGGGTTGTAGTCGATGAAGAATACATGCTCGAAAAGAAGTCTTCAGCCTTGAACTTCGCTTGCTTGAGAACGGATTCTTCGGCTTGGGCAGAGGGATGTCAGTGAATTGCATCACCACCTCAGGAATCGCGAGCTCAGGTACTTCAGGCTGAGGAATTTCTGGTTCCTCTTCTTGTGCAGCTTGAGGATCAGCAGCAGCAGATTCTTCAGCACTAGTGGCTGGAATTTCTTCATGCACAGAGGGAGTGGGATGAGTTTCTTCAGAGCCCATTTGAACTGTTGTTGTCGGGGACAGAGGAATCTGTTGGATAGGAGTGAAGAGAGGAGTATTGGGATGCTGACTTTCCCAAAAGTCATCATTCATCACAGGTGTGGTGCATCCATATCCACATCTTCATCTTCAATTTCTCAACACCAGCCTCTTGGTGTGAACCGAGGCATAGGTGAGGAAATGACTGTCGTTGAAGGGATTGCGTCCACTTCAATTTCTTCATCAAACTGCTCTGACGAAGCAGCAGAATGATTTTCTTCATCAGATCCGCTTGGGATCTTATAGTCTTCTCCAAAAGGAACAATTTCCTTTGATGACATGGAGGAAATTGGAACAGCATCAATTGGATTTTCGAGTGAGCTGGTCATTTGCTTCATCTTCTTCGCAGCCGAAGAATTTGACGCAGCTGATGCCTTCCTTTTCTTCACTGCAGCTCGCTCTGCAGCCTTGGTCTTCTTCACCTCATAGGCAGATGGAAGAATTGGAGTTGGTGTAGGCGCGGGAGGAGCTGAGGAATTTGGTTGATTTTCTTCAGGAATCGATGCGGTTGCCTGGTCTCTTCGATTTCTTCAGCGCACCACTAGTGGATGCCCCGCAATTTCTTCAGCGGCTGGAATGGAGTCATCAGCCCTGGAACTAGCATTTTCATTAGCAGGCTGATAGTCATCAGCGGTGCTGGCATGTTCTTCAGCAGGCTGAGCAGAGTTTGTAGCCTGAAGATTTTCTTGTTGCGATGGGTTTGCAACACTTGTGATTTTCTTCGTCAGATTGACGAATCTCACTTTGGCTCCTTGCCAATCAGCATAGTAAGCATCAAAGTCTTTGCCGAGGGCTTGAATCTCAGACTGAGCCTTGAGAAGTTCCTCAGGTGTCATTCTGACAACATTTTTCTTCAGGAGCTTCTCCTTTCTGTATTGCGCTTTCTTGATCTCTCTTGCCTTTTCAAATTTCCATTTCTCTTGAGTGATGAAATGGGTCAGCATGTGACTTGACCAGGAGTCAGAGGAAAATCAGGCATAGGGGTGTTAGGATCCTTGTGCCAGAGATCAATGTAGTCGAGGATCTTCTTCGGATCCAAAAATAGTGGCACAGATGTGCCTTTGGCTCTAGCGGCCTTCACTTGTCTGTCTCTGATGATTTCTGCAAGTTCATCATCAGAAGCTTCATCATCAGAGGGCACATGGAATGCGACCTGTTTCTTCCTTGGACTTGGCCGAGGACGCGCCCATTGTTGCTTTAGTCTTCAATAGTGTGGGGCCTGATGAGGAAATTGGTGCAGCTGAGGAACTCGTTGAAACACCAGAGGCAATCGAGAAACCCGTAGTCCTTTGACATGTAGCCAGATGCACAGGAGCTGAGGACTTTGATGGAGCTGCCGAGGAGTTTGGTGAGCAAGAGATGCTTGATCTAAGGAATTTGCCGTGAGGGCATAGCCGAGAACTTGGCCGAGGGTATTTGTTGGTGAAACACTTGGCTTATGAGCAGGCTTCTTTGGCATAGATTTCTCGGCTTGACCGAGGCCTCGAGCTTGGCAAGCGAGGGCGTAATCCTCGCTGAATTTCCTCACCGCCTCCTTGGCTTGTCTTGCCAATTTAGCTTGGCGCTTAGCCCATTCTTCAGAAAGTCCTCACCACTTTTGATCTTTGGTGGGATCAGCTACTTGGCCAGTGCCAATGGAGCTCTTGGGCATGGAGGATTGAGGGCTAATTTCTTCATGTACTTTGGAGTCACATATCTGTATCCTCCATTCTCTTGCCCATCTCCGCTCAATCCTCTGAATGCGCACTTTACGCTGATTTTGTTTTCTTTGCCAAATTTGGCTTCATCAGTGTGCAATAGTCCTTATAAATGTCATCGGGATCTCGGCAGCCATGACCTCGGGCTTCTTTCCTCCTTTCTCGGTCTCTTTCCTTCACCATATTCTTGGATGAGGAATTTGAACAATTGAACACTCAAGAAGTATGCAGTTTTTCTTCGAGGAACGCCGCAAATGAGTTAAGTTGATGAGAACCTAGTGATTCAAAGAAGCAGACATGAGTACCGTGAGAAGAGTGTAGGTGCGAGGAATTTGGAGAGGTCATATCGTTCTCGTAAGGTTTTTCAAAAGACAAGTTTTGATGGATTTGACCAGTTGAGTTTTGAGGAATTTCACTAAGCGTTCTTGTCTTAGGTTCCAGAGTTGTACAGATCGAAGATCCACACAATTGAGGAATCTTGAAGAAAATGATTGCTTAGAGAAATGGATCAAGAGCATACAGTGTGTGAGGTGTTCATACATGTGAAGATTTGAAGAATAAAACACCTTTGAAGATTTTCAGGAAAGCTTGAGAATCAAAGTGAGTAATAAAAGTAACTTTTAATTACCCGAACTGAAGAACGCGACGAATTGAGAAGAACAGACGTGAAGTTCGTCAGGTTAGATCTCCCACGCCCTAACTTGGCAGAGGGAGACAGCTACGGCGGCGGCGGAGTGAAGATTTCCATAACCGGCGCGAGTACGACGGCGACGAGGTCGAGGCAGCAAGCTCTTCCTCACCGGCGACGATGGAGTAGCGGCGGCGCTAGGGTTTGAGGAGCTCGAGCGAGAGAGAGCGGTTGAGCGGAGTAAATGAAGTGAGGAAGGGGAGAGGGGTATTTATAGCCACGGTGAAAACTGTTCGGCTGAAGATTTTGGGACGAACATGCCCCTGCCCTTTCTCCTTCTCGCGACATGTGTCACCCACGTACTGTGTAGTTGAGATCGTGTAAGATCGTGGGTGAATAAAATAATGCATCGTGGGATGCGGAACGGTTTGAGCGGCAAAACCGAAAATCTGGATAAGATTTGTTTTAAAGTTTCGTTCGCAATTTCTTCAGCTGACAAGGACGCAGTGAAGATTTTGAACGAGTTTCAAATAGAACGCACATGAAGAATTTGTGAATAGATTGGGTTGAGTTTTAGCATAGAGGGGGAAGGGTCCGATCACATTCACTTAGCAGAAAAAGCAACTTGAAGAAATAGCCATAAGTGAATGCTATAGAGGACATAAACTCATATATATGTATATATCCAATGAAGAAAAACGATGGAAACAGTGAAGATTTTGCAAAGTTGAAGAATTTGAAAAACTGAAGAATTTCAAAAGCGAGGAAAACTCAAATTGAAGATTTTCAACTTTTGTGGTGGCGTGACCCACCGTATAAGAATGATGATTTCAGACACGCGCACAATTGTTGTAGGGTTCTAAGAATCAAATTCTTCATTAATTTCTTCACACTTAGAGTGTTATTCTTCATTGATTGAAGAAAAACGTTTCTTCATGTGTTGCACATCTAAGTCATCAATTTTGCATAAGTGTCAGGATGTGTGTCCTTTTCAAAGAACATTCGAAGATTCTAAGATATTTAGCTCACATCGCAACTTGCTAAATCTCTTCTCGTCCAAGGGCTTAGTGAAGATATCAGCTAGCTGTTCTTCAGTCTTCACGTGCTCGATGGAGATGTCGCCCTTCAACACATGATCACGAAGAAAATGATGACGAATCTGAATGTGCTTAGTCTTCGAGTGCTGAACTGGGTTGTGAGCAATCTTGATGGCACTCTCATTGTCGCAGAGGAGAGGCACATTCTTCACATTGACGCCATAGTCCTTGAGGGTTTACTTCATCCAAAGCAGTTGAGCACAGCAAGAGCCAACAGCAATGTATTCAGCTTCCGCAGTAGACAGTGATACGCAGTTTTGTTTCTTCGAGGACCAACAGACTAAAGATCGTCTGAGGAAATGACAAGTGCCGATGTTCACTTGCGGTCCACACGATCACCAAAGATAGTCGAGTCGAATATCCAATGAGATCAAAAGCAGAGCCCTTGGGGTACCATAATCCTAGTGTTGGTGTGTGAGCTAGATATCAAAGAATATGCTTCACAGCCTTATGGTGTGATTCCTTGGTGCATCTTGAAATCGTGCACACATGCGAACACTAAGCATTATATCCGCCTAGATGCACATAAGTACAATAAAGAACCAATCATGGAGCGGTATACCTTGTGATCAAGTCAATACCATTTTCATCAATTGCATAGATGGCCATTTGTGGGCATAGGAATTTTGACGCCTTTGCAATCTTGCATGCCGAATTTCCTCAAGACATCTTTGAGGTATTTCTCCTGAGATATGAATATGCCATTCTTGCCGATTTAATTTGAAGACCTAAGAAGAATTCCAACTCTCCCATCATAGACATTTGATATTCTTCACTCATCATATAGGCAAATTCATCACTATAACGTTGGTCAAGACAGCCAAAGATAATATCATCAACATATATTTGGCACACAAACAGTTCACCATCATAAGATTTAGTAAAGAGAGTAGGGTCGAGTGAACCGGTGTGAAGCCATTCTTCACGAAGAATTCCTTCAATGTATCATACCACGCCCGAGGGGCTTGCTTGAGGCCATAGAGGGCCTTATTGAGTCTCAAGACTTTGTCGATTCTTTGGATCTTCAAAACACGGGGTTGAGCAACATATACTTCTTCCTCAAGCTTACCATTGAGGAATGCACTTTTCACATCCATTTGATATAAGATGATATCATGATGGTTAGCATAAGCAAGTAATATGTAATAGCCTCAAGTCTAGCAACAGTGCAAAAGTTTCATCGAAATCAATTCCTTCAACTCGTGTGTAGCCTTGAGCTACTAGTCGTGCCTTATTCCTCACCACAAGGCCGTTTTCATCTTGCTTGTTGCGGTAGATCCACTTTGTGCCAATGATATTATGCTTGCGAGGATCTCAGGCGATTGACCGGTTCGAGACATTGTTAAGCTCGAATCGATGTAATTCTTCTTGCATAGCCCTGAATCCACTCCAGCTCCATAAATGCTTCATCTACCTTAGTGGGATCTGTGATAGAGACAAAAGCATAGTGCCCACAAAAGTTAGATAAATGTGAAGCTTTTGAGCGTGTGAGAGGACTCGTGCGCTAATGTCATCGATGATCTTCTCCACTTGCACTTCTTTTGCAACGCGAGGATGAGCTGGTTGTCGCCGAGGTATTTGATCAAGCATTTTCTTCAAAGACCATTTTCCTCAAAGATTTTCTTCAGTGCATCACCGACGTTCTTCATGAACTGGAATGAATTCTTCAGCAGATTCTTCAAGAGGAATGACATCCTCGGTTGCCTTGAACTTGATAGAATCCTCGGTGCTGGTTCATCTAACACGAAGGTAGGTGCTCTCTTTGCAGCCATTAGTTTCATCGAACCGCACATCTACAAAGGTCGACAATCTTGTGAAGAGCAATGTTGAAGACTCTTTAGGTGTGCGAGTCCTTTCCGTAACCAAGCATAAAACCTTCATGTGCTTTTGGTGCAAATTTAGAGTTGTGGTGAGGATCTCTAATCCAACATTTAGCAATCAAGACTTTGAAATAACTCACATTGGGTTTCTTGTCGTTGAGGAGTTCATAGGCCGTCTTCTTGAAGAATTTGTGAAGATATACTCTGCTGATGATGTGGCACACAAGATCAATTGCATCAATCCAAAACGCCGAGGCGTTTTGTATTCATCAAGCATAGTGCGAGCCATCTCAACAAGAGTTCGTTCTTGCGCCCACGACGCCATTTTGCTGAGGAGTATAGGGAGCAGATAACTCATGAGTAATACCAAGTTCATCAAGATAATCATCAAGACTAGAATTCTTGAACTCAGTTCCATTGTCACTTCTTATGTGCTTGATCTTCACACCAAAGTTGGTTGAAGCCCTCGAGGAAAATTGTTTGAAGACTTCCTGCACTTCATGTTTGTAAGTAACAATGTGTACCCATGTATATCGAGAGTAATCATCAACAATGAAAAAACCATATAGAGATGCATCATTAGTGACTGCTGAGTAATGATTAGGTCCGAAGAGGTCCATGTGAAGCAATTCGAATGGACGAGTAGTGGTCATGATAGTCTTCGCTGGATGCTTGGCCTTGGTCATTTTTCCAGCTTCACAGGCTCCGCATAAGTGATCCTTGAGGAATTTGACATTCTCAATGCCAATGACATGCTTCTTCTTCGCAAGTGTGTGCAAATTCCTCATGCCTGCGTGGCCAAGTCGTCGATGCCATAGCCAACCTTCTGAAGCTTTTGCAAGTAGGCACACGGCTGGTTGTGGTCCTGTAGAGAAATCAACAATATACAAATCTCCTCTCCTAAAGCCTTCGAAGACTTTGGAATTGTCAGCTTCCATGATCACAACACAGTGATACTTGCCAAAGACAACAACCATATCAAGATCACAAAGCATTGAGACTGACATGAGATTGTATCCTAAGGTCTCAACAAGCATGGCTTTGTCCATGTGTTTATCCTTAGAGATTGCAACCTTACCTAGACCCAATACCTGACTTTTGCCTTTGTCAGCAAAGATGATATGCTTCAGATGTGACGGTGATAAGGGAGCATCCATCAATAGATTCTTGTCACCAGTCATGTGATTTGTACATCCACTATCGAGGACCCATTCAGTGGTTTTGGGTTGATCATCCTGCAGATGAATTAGTGTAGCTTATAATCTCATATGCTTCATCGCTGAAGAATATGATATCAAGTTCATCGATGAATTTCATCAAGCAAGAAGCAGATATAGCAAGATGAGGACGTGTGAAATGAAGGTTCATTTCATCATGATTCGCTGCGGCCCTTTCAGCTGTTTCGTCAGGGTCCAAAGAAATTCTTCAGACGTTAACGCACGTCTGGAGACCTGACCCTGCAGAATAGATTAGTTCTTTTTCTTCACCACCCACATCTGGAGGGGTGGCAAAGAATTCAACACTCTGCGAGCACCATATGAGAAAGGTGGCAAAGATGCCAAACCATTTCGATTCACATAAGAGGGGTTAGGGTAAGCATATGAATAAGCAGAGAAATTCTTCGAGGACTTATGAACATAATGGTTTGAAGAATAATGCACATATTCATAGCCCTTAGCTCTACCCTGCGAGACAGAGTTGTTAGCACGATGATAATCATATGAGGACTTTGATCCTTTTGAGGAATTTGATCCATGTGAGGAGTTTGGTCCATATGAAGAATTTGATCTGGGGTTCCTGTTCTTCACAGGTGGTGTCATAAGGACATTCACCTGAAGACTTTCAAGGCGCTTCTTGGGAACCCAAATTTTCTTCATAGGAGAACCATTCCTGCAGTTAGTGCCAACATACCTAGCAAATACTTCACCATTCTGATTTTTGAACAGTTTATAGTTGAGTCAAATGACTCATCGGAAGAATGAGGAGATTCACATGTAAAGCCAGATAAGTTAGATGGATCAATGGAGGTCCCTTTGCAAAGAACCCATGAGGTTTTGGGGTACCGCTCAGCTTCCAATATGTTCCATCGGCATTAAGTTTCCTCTCAAAGGCAATACCCTCTTTCCTAGGGTTTCGTTGAGGATCGCTTTTTAAGCACATCGCAAAGAGTCTCGATGCCCTTTGAGACTTTTGTACATGCTGTCATGTACAATTCCTTCACCCTGCATTGTCAAGGATACTAGCAATGTCCTCGATGAGGAATTAGTGATAGCAGAGGCGGTGAAGAATTTGTAATAGTTGAAGCATTTGAACATTCTGTGAAGAATTAGCGATTCACGCTCAATGCACTTTAAGCATGGAGGAACAAATTCTTCCTGAGAAGCGCTGATTTGTTGAGCTAGTAATGAATCGCGCTCCTTCTGAAGATCTTCATAACTCACTCTTAGCTTCTCAAGATCTTGCTTTCTTTGAAGAAATTCATAGGAAAGTTTCTCATGATCAGATAAGAGAGAGTTATGATTACCTTGAAGGTTATCGAACCTAGACTGAAGTCTTTGAAGATTTTTAGTCAGGGCTTTAGTGCGATCCATTTCTTCACCCAACATATCATCACTTTTGTCTAGCATGTTTTGAACCTTTTCAAAAGCCCTTTGTTGTTTTACAGCAATCTTAGCAAGTTTAGAGTAGCTGGGCTTGAGATCCTCATCAGATTCATTTTCACTAGATTCAGAGGAGTTGTATTTGAGTACCTTTGCACCTTTCGCCATGAAGCAATAGGTGGGAGCGTAGCCATCATTATCTTCATCAGGCTTGTTGGTGGGGTCAGTTTCTTCAGTGTTGAAGATGGACTTGGTAACGAAAGCAGTAGCGAAAGCTAGGCTCGCCACACCAGATTCAGATTCTTCAGACGCCTCCTCTTCCTCATTTTCCTCAGATCCAGCTTCAGAGTCCATTTCCCTGCCAATGAATGCCCGAGCCCTCTTGGAGTTGCTCTTCTTGTGAGATGAAGACTTCGAGGATTTTGATGATGAAGATTTTGACGATTTCTTCTTCTTCTTTGCATCATCAGAACTGTAATCCTTGTATTTCTTCTTCTTCATTTCCTTTTCCCACTGAGGACAGTCTTGAATATAGTGACCAGGCTTCTTGCATTTGTGGCACAACCTTCTCTTATAGTCACTTGATGAGGAATCACTGCTTCTTGAGGATTTTCCAAAGCGACCTCGTCTTGAGAACTTTTGGAATTTCTTCACGAGCAGTGCTAGCTCCTGGCTCAGTTCTTTAGGATCACCAAGGCTACTACCGTAATCCTCACATTGAGTGAGTCGACATGCCTTGGCCTTGAGGCACGTGGTTTGCCATAGCTTGAACCATAGAGATCTCTCTTTTCAAAGAAGTCGAACTCGTGAGTATTTAGCCTTTCGAGGATATCGGCAGGATCAAGAGACTTGTAGTCAGCACATTCTTGTATCATTAGTCCCAGAGTATCATATGAGGAATCAAGCGATCTCAACAGTTTCTTCACCACTTCATGATCAGTGATGTCAGTGGCATCGAGGGCTTGAAGCTCATTTGAGATGTCAGTGAGGCGATCAAAGGTTTGTTGGACATTTTCATTGTCGAGTCTTTTGAAGCGGTTGAAGAGATTTCGAAGAACATCAACTCGAGAGTCACGCTGAGTTGAGACTCCTTCATTCACCTTGGACAGCCTATCCCAGATAAGCTTAGCAGTTTCCAAAGCACTCACTCTTCCATACTGTCCTTTGCTCAGATGGCCACATATGATATTCTTCGCTTGAGAATCGAGTTGCTTGAATCTCTTCACATCGGTAGCGTTCAGTGAGGGTGAGAGAGAGGGAACACCATTTTCCACAACATACCAGAGATCGTTGTCAATTGCTTCAAGATGCATTCGCATCTTGTTCTTCCAGTAGGGGTAGTCCATCCCATCAAAGGTAGGACACCCAGCCGAGACCTTGATCATACCTGCGGTCGACATAACTAAAACTCCAGGAGGTTAAACAAAAATCACACAGAACAAGGGAGTACCTTGCTCTGATACCAATTGAAAGTGCGTTATATCGACTAGAGGGGGGGTGAATAGGCGATTTTTATGAATTCTTCACTAAGGAATTTGCTGGTGAGGAAATTCCTTAGCGAAGAACTACTTGCAATGAATAAGTACTCGAAGTAAGCATAACAGAATACAAGCATGGTCATCATGATGAAATGAAGACTAGCACAGAGTACAGAAAGCGTAATCACATGATAACACAAGATGAAGACAAACAGACTGAAGAAATTGAACTGAGGTTGAGAAAGTCTTCAGTCAAAGTCTTCAAACACAGATATGAACAAACACTCAACACAGTTGAGGAAATGAAAGGGTTGAGGAAATAGAACCAGTTAGGTTGGTGAAGACAATGATTTGGTAAACCAGTTCCAACTGCTGTCTCAGTTATACGTCTGGTTGGAGCGGCTGAGTATTTAAACTCGAGGACACACAGTCCCGGACACCCAGTCGCTGAGCCGCAACTCAGGACACCCATTCCTCACCATATTCTCCTTGAACTAAGGCCACGCAGACCTCATCCAATCACTCGTGGTAAGTCTTCAGGTGACTTCCAAACCTTCACAGACTTGGTCACTCGGCGATCCACAATTCCTCTTGGATGCTCTAGACCATGACGCCTAACCGTCTGGAAGAAGCACCGTCTTCAAAGGTAACAAGCGTCGGATCCACACAAGATCAATTTCTTCAGTGATGCTCAATCACTTTGGGTTTGTAGGGGTTTGGTTTTGGGTTTTCCTCACTTGATGATTTTCGCTCAAAGTCCTCGGAGGATGGGTTGCTCTCAAATGACAAGTGTCTAGTTCTCTCGGAGCAGCCAACCAGCTAGTGGTTGTAGGGGGCGGCTATTTATAGCCTAGGGAGCAGCCCGACATGATAAGACATAAATGCCCTTCAATGATATGACCGTTAGGTGGATAGGATATTTTGGGACAGGTGGTGGCAAGAAGACAAAGAACGGTCGGAAATTTGGCTCTCAAATTCCTCAAGGCTATCATGTTCCTCTTTGTGTAGGCAATTTGCCTTTGGCAGATTCCTAACTCCTCGGTCGAGCAAAGTCCTCAATGACTGTAAGAACTGCGTCTCTCACATCAAGAAATTGATGAAGCTGTATGAGATTTCCAATGGCTTCACTCAAGGGATTGGTAGGTGTAGGATTTTGAGTTGAGCATCACATGGAAATTTTTCCTTAGTATTTCCTCGACCCCTTTAACGAAGACGGTGTTTCCTATGACTCAAGAAAGAGAAAATGAAACTACGAAAACAAAAGTCTTCACGCTTCATGTTCCTCAAATGAATATCAAATCTTCAAGGTCACGCCAATTTCTTCACTTTCAAAGTCTTGTAAAGTCTTTAGAATATCAAAGTCTTGATCGAAGAACTTCATTTTAGGGTCGACTTTCTCTGTAAATATCAAACTCCTCATAGACTTATAGACCTGTGTACACTCACAAACGCATTAGTCCCTTAACCTATAAGTCTTCAATACACCAAAATCACTAAGGGGCACTAGATGCACTTACAGGTAGTAAATAAGATGATCCCTTACAACAATTTCAAGAAGTGTTCTCCCCTAACTGTGCAACGTTGCTAAAGTTCGTTGTTTCGAAGCACCATGTGATGATCGGGTGTGATAGATCCTTACGTTCACATACAACGGGTGTAAGATAGTTTTACACATGCAAAACACTTAGGGTTAACTTGACGAGCCTAGCATGTACAGACATGGCCTCGGAACATACAGACCGAAAGGTCGAACACGAGTCGTATGGAAGATACGATCAACATGAAGATGTTCACCGATGATGACTAGTCCGTCTCACGTGATGATCGGACACGGCCTAGTCGACTCGGATCGTGTAACACTTAGATGACTAGAGGGATGTCTAATCCGAGTGGGAGTTCATTATAATAATTTGATTAGATGAACTTAATTATCATGAACTTAGTCTAAAACCTTTGCAAATATGTCTTGTAGATCAAATGGCCAACGCTCATGTCAACATGAACTTCAGCGTTCTAGAAAACCAAGTTGAAAGATGATGGCAGCAACTATACGGATCGGGTCCGAACACGAGGATCATCCTCATAGCTGCCAGAAACAATATGTCCTAGAAGGACCGCTAGGTGACGCCCCATCCTGAGAACCAAGACGTTATGAACGCTTGGCAGTCTCGCTACCGATGATTACTCCCTCGTTCGAGTGTGGCATGCTTTACAGACTTAGAACAGGGGCTCCAAAAGCGTTTTGAGCAACACGGAGCATATGAGATGTTCGAGGAGCTGAAACTAGTTTTCCAAGCTCATGCCCGGTCGAGATATGAAGTCTCCGACAAGTTCTATAGTTGTAAGATGGAGGAAAACAGTTACAAGGTGAGCACATACTCAAAATGTGCAGGTTGCACAACCGCCGACCCAGTGGACATTAACCTCCCCGATGAGGCGGACATTGACATAATCCTTGATCGCCCCACCAAGCTACAAGAGCTTTGTGATGAACTACAATATGCGAGGGGATGGTGAAGACCATTCTGAAGTATTTTCAATTTCAAGTCAGCAGAGGTTGAGATCAAGAAAGAACATTAAGTGTTGATGGTCAATAAGACCACTAAGTTCAAGAAGGGCAAGGGCAAGAAGAACTTCAAGAAGGACGGCAAGGATGTTGCCGTGCTGTAAGCCGATTCTTGGGAAGAAGTCAAAGAATGGACCCAAGCCCGAGACCGAGTGCTTTTATTGCAAGGGAAGGGTCCTTCGAAGCGGAGCGCCCCAAATACTTAGCGGATAAGAAGGCCGGCAACACCAAAGGTATATTTGATATACATGTAATTGATGTGTACCTTACCAGTACTCGTAGTAACTCCTGGGTATTTGATAGCGGTGCCATTGCTCATATTTGTAACTCACAGCAGGAGCTGCGGAATAAGCGGAGACTGGTGAAGGAAGAGGTGACGATGCGCGTCGGGAATGATTCCAAGGTCGATGTGATCGCCGTCGGCACGCTACCTCTACATTTACCTACGGGATTAGTTACAAACCTTAATAATTGTTATTTAGTGCCAAGTTTGAGCATGAACATTGTATCTGGATCTCGTTTGATACGAGATGGCTACTCATTTAAATCCGAGAATAATGGTTGTTCTATTTATATGAGAGATATGTTTTATGGTCATGCCCTGATGGTCAATGGTTTATTCTTAATGAATCTCGAGCGTAATATTACACATATTCATAGTGTGAATGCCAAAAGATGTAAAGTTGATAACGATAGTCCCACATACTTGTGGCACTGCCGCCTTGGTCACATTGGTGTCAAGCGCATGAAGAAGCTCCATGCTGATGGACTTTTAGAGTCTCTTGATTATGAATCATTTGACACATGCGAACTATGCCTCATGGGCAAACTGACCAAGACTCCGTTCTCCGGAACAATGGAGCGAGCAACCAACTTGTTGGAAATCATACATACCGATGTGTGCGGTCCAATGAGCGTTGAGGCTCGCAGAGGATATCGTTATGTTCTCACTCTCACTGATGACTTGAGTAGATATGGGTATGTCTACTTAATGAAACACAAGTCTGAGACCTTTGAAAAGTTCAAGGAATTTTAGAATGAGGTAGAGAATCAATGTGACCGAAAGATAAAGTTCCTACGATCATATCGTGGAGGAGAATATTTAAGTCACGAATTTGGTACACACTTAAGGAAATGTGGAATCGTTTCACAACTCACGCCGCCTGGAACATCTCAGCGTAACGGTGTGTCCGAACGTCGTAATCGCACTCTATTAGATATGGTGCGGTCTATGATGTCTCTTACCGATTTACCGCTATCTTTTTGGGGATACGCTCTAGAGACAGCTACATTCACTTTAAATAGGGCACCGTCTAAATCCGTTGAGACGACACCGTATGAATTATGGTTTGGGAAGAAACCTAAGCTGTCATTTCTAAAAGTTTGGGGATGCGATGCTTATGTCAAGAAACTTCAACTTGAAAAGCTCACCCAAGTCGGAAAAATGCGTCTTCATAGGATACCCTAAGGAAACCGTTGGGTATACCTTCTACTTAAGATCCGAGGGCAAGATCTTTGTTGCCAAGAACGGATGCTTTCTGGAAAAAGGAGTTTCTCTCGAAAGAAGTAAGTGGGAGGAAAGTAGAACTCGATGAAGTACTACCTCTCGAACGGGAAAGTAGTGCAGCCCAGGAAAATGTTCCTGTGATGCCTACACCAACTGAAGAGGAAAATAATGATGATGATCAAGGTACTTGGATCGAAGTTGCTCTTGAACCGTAGATCCACAAGGACACGTTCCGCACTGAGTGGTACGCAACCCTGTCACGGAAATCATGTTGTTAGACAACGGTGAACCTTGAACTATGAAGAAGCGATGGCGGCCCAGATTCCAACAAATGGCTTGAAGCCATGAAACCGAGATAGAATCCATGTATGAAAACAAAGTATGGACTTTGACAGACTTGCCGATGATCGCGAGCGATAGAAAACAAATGGATCTTTAAGAAGAAGACGGACGGATGGAAATGTTACCATCTATAAAGCTCGACTTGTTGCTAAGGGTTATCGACAAGTTCAAGGGATTGACTACGACGAGACATTCTCTCCTGTAGCGAAGTGAAGTCCGTCCGAATCATGTTAGCAATTGCCGCATACTATGATTATGAGATATGGCGATGGACGTCAAAACGGCATTCCTTAACGGACATCTTAAGGAAGAGCTGTATATGATGCAGCGGAAGGTTTTGTCGATCCTAAGAACGCTAACAAAGTATGCAAGCTCCAGCGATCCATTTATGGGCTGGTGCAAGCATCTCGAGTTGGAACATTCTTTGATGAGATGATCAAAGCATTTGGGTTTATGAGACTTATGGAGAAGCTGCGTTTACAAGAAAGTGAGTGGGAGCTCAGAGCATTTCTCATATTATATGTAGAGGACATACTCTTGATGGGAAATGATATAGAACTTCGGACAACATTAAGGCCTACTTGAATAAGTGTTTTTCAATGAAGGACCTTGGAGAAGCTGCTTACATATTAGGCATCAAGATCTATAGGGATAGATCGAGGCGCCTCATAGGTCTTTCACAGAGCATATACCTTGATAAGATTTTGAAGAAGTTCAAAATGGATCAGTCCAGAAAGGGTTCTTGCTCAGATTGCAAGGTGTGAGATTGAGCTCAGCTCACTCCCGACCACGGCAAAAGAGAAAGAAGAGATGAGTGTCATCCCTATGCTTCAGCCATAGGATCTATTATGTATGCCATGTTGTGTACTGACTGATGTAAACCTTGCCGTAAGTTTGGTAGGAAGGTACCAAAGTAATCCCGCAAGGAACACCTGGACAACGATCAAGAATATCTGAAGTACCGAAAAGGACAAAGGACATGTTTCTCGCTTATGGAGGTGATGAAGAGCTCGTCAGAAGGGTTACGCCGACGCTTAGCTTCGACACGATCTGGATGACTCTAAGTCACAAACCGGATACGTGTATATGTTGAATGGTGGAGTAGTGAGCTGGTGCATTTGCAAGCGAAGCGTCGTGGCGGGATCTACATGTGAAGCGGAGTACATGGCAGCCTCGGAGGCAGCGCATGAAGCAATTTGGGTGAAGGAGTTCATCACCGACCTAGGAGTCATACCCAATGCGTCGGGTCGATCAAACTCTTCCGTGACAACACTTGGAGCTATTGCCCTTGCCAAGGAGCCAGGTTTCACAAGAAGACCAGCACATCAAGCGCCGCTTCAACTCCATCCGTGAAAATGTTCAAGATGGAGACATAGATATTTGCAAAGTACATACGGATCTGAATGTCGCAGATCCGTTGACTAAACCTCTCTCACAAGCAAAACATGATCAACACCAGAACTCTATGGGTGTTCGATTCATCACAATGTAACTAGATTATTGACTCTAGTGCAAGTGGGAGACTGTTGGAAATATGCCCTAGAGGCAATAATAAAAGTATTATTATTATATTTCTTTGTTCATGATAATTGTCTTTATTCATGCTATAACTGTATTATCCGGAAATCGTAATACACGTGTGAATACATAGACCATAATATGTCCCTAGTAAGCCTCTAGTTGACTAGATCGTTGATCAACAGATAGTCATGGTTTCCTGGCTATGGACATCGGATGCCGTTGATAACGGGATCACATCATTAGGAGAATGATGTGATGGACAAGACCCAATCCTAAGCATAGCACAAGATCGTGTAGTTCGTTTGCTAGAGCTTTTCCAATGTCAAGTATCTTTTCCTTAGACCATGAGATCGTAACTCCCGGACACCGTAGGAGTGCTTTGGGTGTACCAAACGTCACAACGTAATCGGGTGACTATAAAGGTGCACTACGGTATCTCCGAAAGTGTCATTGGGTTGACACGGATCGAGACTAGGATTTGTCACTCCGTATGACGGAGAGGTATCTCTGGGCCCACTCGGTAATGCATCATCATAATGAGCTCAAAGTGACCAAGTGGTTGGTCACGGGATCATGCATTATGGTA
The DNA here is from genome assembly GCA_021437245.1 of Aegilops speltoides. Taxonomy (NCBI): domain Eukaryota; kingdom Viridiplantae; phylum Streptophyta; class Magnoliopsida; order Poales; family Poaceae; genus Aegilops; species Aegilops speltoides. The sequence goes on from CM038147.1 coordinate 272,691,591, forward strand.
CGAGTAAAGTGACTTGCCGGTAACGAGACTGAACAAGGTATTGGGATACCGACGATCGAGTCTCGGGCAAGTAACGCATCGATTGACAAAGGAATTGTATCTGAGGTTGATCGAATCCTCGACATCGTGGTTCAACCGATGAAATCATCATGGAACATGTGGGAGCCAACATGGGTATCCAGATCCCGCTGTTGGTTATTGACCAGAGAGTCGTCTCGGTCATGTCTGCATGTCTCCCGAACCCGTAGGGTCTACACACTTAAGGTTCGGTGACGCTAGGGTTATTAGGAAGACTTGTATGTGATTACCGAATGTTGTTCGGTGTCCCGGATGAGATCCCGGACGTCACGAGGAGTTCGGGAATGGTCCGGAGGTGAAGATTTATATATGGGAAGTTGTCATGCGGACACCGGAAAGTTTCAGGGGCATATCGGTATTGTACCGGGGCCACCGGAGAGGTTCCGGGTCCACCGAGGGGCCACCTCTCGGAGGGCCACATGGGCCGCAAGGCAGGGAACCAGCCCTGGAGGGCTGGGCGCCCCCACCTTGGGCCCATGCGCCTAGGGTTGGGGGAAAACCCAGAGGGGCGCCTGCTTGGGGGCAAGCCCCCTCCGGCCCCCCTCTAGATCCCATCTAGAGGGGCCGGCCCCCCTTGCCCCTTCCCCTATAAATAAAGGGGTGAGGGGAGGGCTGCTGGACACAACCTAAGGCGCAGCCCCTCCCCTCCCCAACACCTCTCCTCCTCCGTTACGTGCTTGGCGAAGCCCTGTCGGAGTACTGCTACACCAACACCACCACGCCGTCGTGCTGCCGTTGGAGCAATCTTCCTCAACCTCTCCTTCCTCCTTGCTGGATCAAGACGGAGGAGACGTCGTCCGTCCCGTACGTGTGTTGAACGCGGAGGTGCTGTCCGTTCAGCACTTGGTCATCGGTGATCCGAATCACGGCAGTACGACTCCATCATCACCCTTCCTTGAACGCTCGCACTCGATCTACAAGTGGTATGTAGATGCAATCTCTCCCATGACTCGTTGCTTAGATGAACTCATAGATGGATCTTGGTGAAACCGTAGGAAAATTTTTAATTTTCTGCAACGTTCCCCAACAATCATCGCCGCTTTCCAGTGCAGTAGGTGGCCCCTCACACGATCCACAAGCCTCTGAAAATGAGCTGCTGTTTGCTTCCATATTGTCATGGGTAACCCCAGGTATGTGCAGGGGAAGGTTGTTGCCGCACATCCAAGCAGGTTGCACACCAAATCCACTTCTTGTTGAGAGCACCGGATAGGAAGAGCTGCGCTCTTGAGCATATTCACTGTTAGCCCGGCTGCCTTACCAAAGATGTCAAGTATGGCCCCACATGTACGGATCTCCAGCTCATTGGGCTTGAAAAAGAGCATCACATCGTCTTCAAACATCGAAACCCGCTGCTTCACACCCGAAGCCGCCAAGGGTTGAGGCAAGCCCCTATCCGCAGCAAAGTCGAACAATCTATGTAGGGGTTCCATGCACAAGATGAAAAGCATGGGGGATAGAGGAGCCCCTTGCCTCAATCCTTGGCAATTTAGGATTGGCCTTCCTGGTAGCCCGTTGACCATGATTCTTGTGGATGTAGTTGATAACATGCCGCAAATCCACGCCCTCCATCGATCGCCAAAACCCATTCTCCGGAGCACCTCCAACACAAACGGCCACTTGATCGAATCAAAGGCTTTGTTGATATCAAGTTTAAGCATGATTGTGGGCTGCTTGAGGGCATGCAATCGCCGCACCATACACTGAACCATCATAAAATTTTCATGTAGCAATCTGCCGCGTACGAAGGTACTTTGATGGTTCCCTACCAAGTGTGGCAGCTCCTCCGCCAGTCATGTCGCCAGCACCTTGTCATAGATCTTAACGGTGCCATGGACAAGGCTGACTGGCCGAAAGTCCTTGATGTCCACCGCACCTTCCTTTTTTGGCAGTAGAGAGACCACCGCTTTGTTGATTGCCGCAAGGCCTCTTATATCCCCACTATGAAAATGTTGTAGTGCCCTCATGAAGTCCACCTTGATGGTTTGCCAACACACCACATAGAACCTGCCAGTGAACCCGTTAGGTCCCGGCGCCTTGTCGAGAGGCATGCTCTTGATCGTCCGCTCCACCTCCTCCACCGTAAAAGGTGATTCCAGGTGAGTAAGGTCACGAGATGGTAGGTCGAGACAATCCAAGTTGATGGCCGATGCTCTCCCTGATGTGGAGCCAAGTAACTCCTCGTAGTAATCATCCATAGCGCCCGCAATGTTATCTTGACCCGTGAAGATCTGCCCATTGTGTTGCATGGTGGTGATGATGTTTTTCCTCTGCATGTGCCTTGCCTGTCTATGAAAGAATTTTGTGTTGGCGTCGCCCACCGCTAACTGGAGCAACCTCAAGCACTGCCTCGCTATAGTCCTGTCCAAGGAGCTGAGTCCAAGCAACTTCCTCTTGAGCACTCGTCTCAACTCAAACTCCTGTGCCGTAAGCACTTTGGTCTCCGCAGCCACCTCAAGCCTTCCAATAACTTCCATTGCGAACGCAATCTGAAGACGGACGTTTCCAATCCAGCGATCGCTCCAGCTCTGGAGCGCCTTAGCTGTAGCCCGCAGTTTGTTGTCCAACACAAGGAAGGGGTTTCCTTCCGACGACAGAGAGTCCCACGCATCCTGCACCACTTGTTGAAACTTGTCCACCTTAGGCCAAAAGCATTCAAATCTGAACCTTTTTCCTAGGGCAAAGTCTGCGTCCAAATCCACCAGAAGGGGGCAATGATCGACATCTTGCCGTCCCAGAGCGAGAAGCATCTTGGCGGGAACATGTCTTCCCACGAGTTCGTCACAAAGATGTGGTCGATCTTTTCCATAGTAGGATCACGCCGCTCATTTGACCACGTGTATCTTCCGCCATTAAGGTAGAGTTCCTTCATCTCCATCCTATTGAGCAAAGCTCGAAAGCGACCCATCATGCACCTGTTGAGTTTGGCCTTGTTCTTATCCTCCGGATTCACCAGGAGGTTGAAGTCGCCTACCACTGCCCATGGGCCCGCGTGAAGGTCGCGAATGTCTCGGAGTTCCTGCATAAAGTTTACTTTCTCCGTGTCCCCTTGAGGACCATACACTCTTGTGAGCCACCAAGTTTGGGTCCCATCTCTGCTCACCAGCGCTGTAAGTGTGGTCTCCGTCATGTGGGGATTTGAGAGTGACACCACCAAGGGATCCCACACAAGGAAGATTCCACCTCTAGTACCACTCGCCGGCGCATAGAAAACCCCTTCAAATTTATTTCCAAGGCACTGCCTTACAATGTCATTTGAGAGCACCTCCATCTTAGTCTCTTGGAGACATACAATGCTAACATTTGTTGCATTCATGATACGTCTCCAACGTATCTATAATTTTTTATTGCTCCATGCTACTTTATTTACTGTTTTGGACTATATTGGGCTTTATTTTCCACTTTTATATTATTTTTGGGACTAACCTATTAACCGAAGGCCCAGCCCAGAATTGCTGTTTTTTGCCTATTTCAGTATTCCGAAGAAACGGAATATCAAACAGAGTCCAAACGGAATGAAACCTTCGGGAACGTGATTTTCTCACCGAACGTGATCCAGGAGACTTGGACCCTACGCCAAGAAGCTTCCGAGGATGTCAAGAGGGTGGAGGGCGCGCCCCCCTAGGCGCGCCCCCTACCTCGTGGGCCCCTCGGAACTCCACCGACATACTCCTTCCTCCTATATATACCTACGTATCCCCGTATGATCAAAGGGGAGCCAAAAACCTAATTCCACCGCCGCAACCATCTGTATCCACGAGATCCCTTCTTGGGGCCTGTTCCAGAGCTCCGCCGGAGGGGGCGTCCACCACGGAGGGCTTCTACATCAACACCATAGCCCCTCCGATGAAGTGTGAGTAGTTTACTTCAGACCTTCGGGTCCATAGCTAGTAGCTAGATGGCTTCTTCTCTCTTTTTGGATCTCAATACAATGTTCTCCCCCTCTCTCGTGGAGATCTATTTGATGTAATCTTCCTTTTGCGGTGTGTTTGTTGAGACCGATGAATTGTGGGTTTATGATCCAACTTATCTATGGAAAATATTTGATTCTTCTCTGAATTCTTTTATGTATGATTGAGTTATCTTTGCAAGTCTCTTGAATTATCCGCTTGGTTTGGCCAACTAGATTGGTAGTTCTTGCAATGGGAGAAGTGCATGGCTTTGGGTTCAATCTTGCGGTGTCCTTACTCGAAGGATGTAAAGAGTTGCAAGGCACATATTGTATTGTTGCCATCAAGGATAACAAGATGGGGTATTTACCATATTGCATGAATTTATTCCTCTACATCATGTCATCTTGCTTAAGGCGTTACTCTGCTTTTTAACTTAATACTCTAGATGCATCTTTGGATAGCGGTCGATGAGTGGAGTAATAGTAGTAGATGCAGAATCATTTCGATCTACTTGTCTCGGACGTGATGCCTATATACATGATCATACCTAGATAACCTTATAACTATGCTCGATTCTATCAATTGCTCAATAGTAATTTGTTCACCCACCGTAGAATACTTATGCTCTTGAGAGAAGCCACTAGTGAAACCTATGGCCCCCGGGTCTATTCTCATCGTATCAATCTATATCACTTTATTTACTTGCTTTGTTTTTACTTTGCCTTTACTTTTTTACTTTGCATATTTATATCAAAAATACCAAAAAAATTATCTCTATCAGATCTCACTCTCGTAAGTAACCATGAAGGGATTGACAACCCCTAAGCGTTGGTTGCGAGTTGCTATCGTATTGTGCAAGTATGAGGGACTTGCGCGTGACCTCCTACTGGATTGATACCTTGGTTCTCAAAAACTGAGGGAAATACTTACGCCATCTTGTCTGCATCATCCTCTCCTCTTCGGGAAAACCAACGCAAGCTCGAGAAGTAGCAAGAAGAATTTCTGGTGCCGTTGCCGGGGAGGCTTACGCAAAAGTCAACATACCAAGTACCCATCGCAATCCCTATCTCCCGCATTACATTATTTGCCATTTACCTCTCGTTTTCCTCTCTCCCACTTCACCCTTGCCGTTTTATTCGCCCTCTCTTTCCCAATCTCCACCTCTCTTTCCCGTTTGCCTTTTTCCCTTTGCCTTTCTGTTTGCTTGTGTGTTGGATTGCTTGTTGCCATGGCGCAAGATAATACCAAATTGTGTGATTTCTCGAATACCAATAATAATGATTTCCTTAGTACTCCGATTGCTCCTCTTAATAATTATGAGTTTTGTGAAATCAATACCGCTTTACTGAATCTTGTTATGAAAGTTCAATTTGCTTGCCTTCCTAGTGAAGATGCCGCTACACATCTAAACAATTTTGTTGATTTGTGTGATATGCAAAATAAAAAAGATACAGATGACAACATTGTCAAATTAAAGTTATTTCCGTTTTCACTTAGAGATCGTGCTAAAGTTTGGTTTTCATCTTTGCCTAAAAATAGTATTGATTCTTGGAACAAGTGCAAAGATGCTTTTATCTCTAAGTATTTTCCTCCCGCTAAGATTATCACTCTTAGGAACGATATCATGAATTTTAAACAACTTGATTATGAGCATGTTGCCCAATCTTGGGAAACAATGAAATTAATGCTTTGCAATTGCCCTACTCATGGTTTGAATTTATGGATGATCATACAAATTTTTTATGCCGGATTGAATTTTGCTTCTAGAAATCTTTTAGATTCGGCCGTGGGAGGCACCTTGATGGAAATTACGTTAGGGGATGCTACCAAATTGCTTGATAATATTATGGCTAATTATTCTCAATGGCACACCGAAAGATCTTCTAGTAAAAAAGTGCATGCTATAGAAGAAATCAATGTTTTGAGTGAAAAGATGGATGAACTTATGAAGATGTTTTCTCCTAAAAATACTCATCTTGATCCTAATGATATGCCTTTATCTACTTTGCTTGAAAAAAATAATGAATCTATGGATGTGAATTTTGTTGGTAGGAATAGTTTTGGTAACAACGCTTATAGAGGGAATTTTAATCCTAGGCCTTTTCCTAGCAATCCTTCTAACAATTATGGAAATTCCTACAACAACTCTTATGGAAATTTTAATAAGATGCCCTCTGATTTTGAGAGTAGTGTTAAAGAGTTTATGAATTCACAAAAGAATTTTAATGCTTTGCTTGAAGAGAAATTGCTTAAAGTTGATGATTTGGCTAGGAACATTGATAGAATTTCTCTTAAAATTGATTCTTTAAAGCTTAGATCTATTCCTCCTAAGCATGATATCAATGAGTCTCTCAAAGCTATGAGAATTTCCATTGACGAGTGCAAAGAAAGAACCGCTAGGATGTGTGCTTCCAAAGATGCCTTTATTAAAGCGTGTTCTTCTAATCCCTATGAAAATCAAGATGAAGATCTAAAAGTTATTGATGTGTCCCCCATTAAATCTTTGTTTTGCGATATGAATCTTGATGAATCTGAATATGATCTTCCCTTACCTAGAAGGCGTTCTAAGAATTCTGAGTTTCTAGATCTTGATGATGAAATTGATGAAAGTAGGATTGAAATAAATAGAAACCGTGATGTTGCTAAACCTACTATTTTGGATCTCAAGGAATTTAATTATGAAAATTGCTCTTTGATTGATTGTATTTCCTTGTTACAATCCGTGTTAAATTCTCCTCATGCTTATAGTCAAAATAAGGCCTTTACCGAACACATTGTTGATGCCTTGATGCAATCCTATGAAGAAAAGCTTGAGTTGAAAGTTTCCATCCCTAGAAAACTCCATGATGAGTGGGAACCTACCATTAAAATTAAAATTAAAGATTTTGAGTTTCATGCTTTGTGTGATTTAGGTGCTAGTGTCCCTACTATCCCCAAAACTCTATGTGGTTTACTAGATTTTCGTGATTTTGATGATTGCTCTCTAAACTTGCATCTTGCGGATTCCACTATTAAAAAGCCTATGGGAAGAATTAATGATGTTATTATTGTTGCAAATATGAATTATGTGCCCGTAGATTTTATCGTTCTTGATATAGATTGCAATCCTTCATGTCCTATTATTCTTGGTAGACCTTTCCTTAGAACGATTGGTGCAATTATTGATATGAAGGAAGGGAATATTAGATTCCAATTTCCCTTAAAGAAGGGCATGGAACACTTTCCTAGAAAGAAAATAAAATTACCATATGAATCTATCATGAGAGCCACTTATGGATTGCCTACCAAAGATGGCAATACCTAGATCTATCCTTGCTTTTAAGCCTAGCTAGGGCGTTAAACGATAGCGCTTGTTGGGAGGCAACCCAATTTTATTTTGTGTTTTTTGTTTTTGGTTCTGTTTAGGAATAATAATCCATCTACCTTCTGTTTGGATGTGGTTTTATGTTTTAATTAGTGTTTGTGCCAAGTAAGACCCATAGGATAACCTACCATGATAGTTGATTTGATTCTGCTGAAAAACAGAAACTTTGCACGCACAAATTTAGTTTTGATAAATCACAGGAACGTGATTTTGCGTTGATTCTTTTTGTTTCTGATCAATAAACAAATTGTCCAGGACTTCCTATTTTGGTAGAATTGTTAGAGTTCCAGAAGTTTGCGTTAGTTACAGATTACTACAGACTGTTCTGTTTTTGACAGATTCTGTTTTTCGTGTGTTGTTTGCTTATTTTGATGAATCTATGGCTAGTAAATTAATTTATAAACCATAGAGAAGTTGGAATACAGTAGGTTAACACCAATATAAATAAAGAATGAGTTCATTACAGTACCTTGAAGTAGTCTTTTGTTTCCTTTCTCTAACGGAGCTCACGAGATTTCTGTTGAGTTTTGTGTTGTGAAGTTTTCAAGTTTTGGGTGAATTCTTTTGATGGATTATGGGACAAGGAGTGGCAAGAGCCTAAGCTTGGTGATGCCCACAGCACCCCCAATATAATCCAAGGACACCAAAAATTCAAAGCTTGGGGATGCCCCGGAAGGCATCCCCTCTTTCGTCCACTTCCATCGGTAATTTACTTGGAGCTATATTTTTATTCACCAACATGATATGTGTTTTGCTTGGAGCGTCTTGTATTATTTGTGTTTTTGCTTGTTAGTTTACCACAATCATCCTTGCTGTACACACCTTTTGAGAGAGCCATACATGATTTGGAATTTGTTAGAATACTCTATGTGCTTCACTTATACCTTTTGAGCTTGATAGCTTTGCTCTATGTGCTTCACTTATATCTTTAGAGCGTGATAATTTTTGCTCTAGTGCTTCACTTAGATCTTTTAGAGCACGGTGGTGGATTTGTTTTAAAGAAACTTGATCTCTCATGCTTCACTTAGATTATTTTGAGAGTCATTAATAGCATGGTAATTTGCTTAATGTTAATATATTTGGTATTCAAGATTTGTGAAACTTTCTTTTTTTTGAGTGAATTAAATTAAGTTTGATGCTTGATAATTGTTTTGAGATATGGAGGTGATAATATCAAAGTCGTGCTATTTGAATAGTTGTGAATTTGGGAAATACTTGTGTTGAAGTTAGCAAATCCCATAGCATGCACGTATGGTTAAAGTTGTGTAACAAATTTGAAACATGAAGTGTACCTGGCTTGTGCATCCTTATGAGTGGCGGTCGGGGACGAGCGATGGTCTTTTCCTACCAATCTATCCCCCTAGGAGCATGCGCGTAGTATTTGAATTTTTGATGACTTCTAAATTTTTGCAATAAGTATATGAGTTCTTTTGACTAATGTTGAGTCCATGGATTATCGCGACTCTCACCTTTCCGCCTTTGCTAGCCTCTTCGTTACGTGCATTGCCCTTTCTCACCTTGAGAGTTGGTGCAAACTTCACGGTGCATCCAAACCCGTGATACGATACGCCTATCACACATAAACCTCCTTTATCTTCCTCAAAACAGCCACCATACCTACCTATCATGGCATTTCCATAGCCATTCCGAGATATATTGCCATGCAACTTCCACCATCATCATCGTGACATGCATTACTTTTGTCATATTGCCATTGCATGATCTTGTAGTTGACATCGTATTTGTGGCAAAGCCACCATGCATTATTTTCCATACATGTCACTCTTGATTCATTGCACCATCCCGGTACACCGCCGGAGGCATTCATATAGAGTCATATCTTGTTCTAGCTTCGAGTTGTAATCCTTATGTTGTAATCAATAGAAGTGTGATAATCATCATTATTAGAGCATTGCCCTAGTGAGGAAAAGGATGATGGAGACTATGATTCCCCCACAAGTCGGGATGAGACTCCGGACGAAATAAAAAAAGAAAGAGAGAAAGGCCAATAAAAAAAGGAAAGGCCAATAAAAAATGAGAGAAAAAGAGAGAAGGGGCAATGTTACTATCCTTTTATCACACTCGTGCTTCAAAATAGCACCTTGTTCTTCATGTAGTGAGTCTCATATATTTGTGCTTCAAAGTAGCACCATGTTTTTCATATAGTGAGTCTCATAAATTGTCTTGTTTATACTAGTGGGAATTTTTCATTATAGAACTTGGCTTGTATATTCCAATGATGGGCTTCCTCAAAATGCCCTAGGTCTTCGTGAGCAAGCGAGTTGGATGCACACCCACTAGTTTTCTTTTGTTGAGCATTCATAGCTCTAGTGCATTCGTTGCATGGCAATCCCTACTCCTCATGTTGACATCAATTGATGGGCATCTCCATAGCCCGTTGATTATCCTCGTCAATATGAGACTTTCTCCTTTTTTGTCTTCTCCACACAATCCCCATCATCATATTCTATTCCACCCATAGTGCTATATCCATGGCTCGCGCTCATATATTGCGTGAAGGTTGAAAGAGTTTGAGATTATTTGAGTATGAAACAATTGCTTGGCTTGTCATCTGGGGTATAGAAGTTGGGAACATCTTTGTGTGACGAAAATGAAGCATAGCCTAACTATATGATTTTGTAGGGATGAACTTTCTTTGGCCATGTTATTTTGAGATGACATAATTGTTTGATTAGTATGCTTGAAGTATTATTATTTTTATGTCAACAACAACAACAACAACAACAAAGCCTTTAGTCCCAAACAAGTTGGGGTAGGCTAGAGGTGAAACCCATAAGATCTCGCAACCAACTCATGGCTCTGGCACATGGATAGCAAGCTTCCACGCACTCGCCCATAGCTCGCTCTTTGTCAATACTCCAATCCTTCGTGTCTCTCTTAGCAGACTCCTCCCATGTCAAATTCGGCCGACCCGCCCTCTCTTGACATTCTCCATGACGCTTTAGCCGTCCGCTATGCACTGGAGCTTCGGAGGCTCTGCTGAATATGCCCAAACCATCTCGCATTTATGTTGGACAAGCTTCTCCTCAATTGGTGCTACCCCAACTCTATCTCAGTATATCATCATTCCGACTCGATCCTTCCTCGTGTGGCCACACATCCATCTCAACATACGATCTCCGCCACACCTAACTGTTTAACATGTCGCTTTTAGTCGGCCAACACTCCATGCCGATAACATTGCGGGTCGAACCGCCGTCTGTAGAACTTGCCTTTTAGCTTTTGTGGCACTCTCTTGTCACAGAGAATGCCGAAGCTTGGCGCCACTTCATCCATCCGGCTTTGATTCGGTGGTTCACATCTTCATCAATACCCCCATCCTCCCGCAACATTGACCCCAAATACCGAAAGGTGTCCTTCCGAGGTACCACCGCCATCAAGGCTAGCCTCCTCCTCCTCACACCTAGTAGTCGAATCGCACATCATGTACTCGGTTTTAGTTCTACTAAGCCTAAACCCTTCGATTCCAAGGTTTGTCTCCATAACTCTAACTTCCTATTTACCTGTCCGACTATCGCCAACTAGCACCACATCATCCGCAAAGAGCATACACCATGGGATATCTCCTTGTATATCCCTTGTGACCTCATCCATCACCAATGCAAAAGATAAGGGCTCAAGGCTGACCCCCGATGCAGTCCTATCTTAATCGGAAGTCACCGTGTCGACATCACTTGTTCAACACTTGTCACAACATTATCGTACATGTCCTTGATGAGGGTAATGTACTTTGCTGGAACTTTGTGTTTCTCCAAGGCCCACCACATGACATTCCGCGGTATCTTATCATAGGCCTTCTCCAAGTCAATGAACACCATATGCAAGTCCTTCTTTTGCTCCTATATCTCTCCATAAGTTGTCGTACCAAGAAAATGGCTTCCATGGTCGACCTCCTGCATGAAACCAAACTGAGTTTTGGTCACGCTTGTCATTCTTCTTAAGCGGTGCTCAATGACTCTCTCCCATAGCTTCATTGTATGGCTCATCAGCTTAATTCCACGGTAATTAGTACAACTCTGAACATCCCCCTTGTTCTTGAAGATTGGTACTAATATACTCCGTCTCCATTCTTCTGGCATCTTGTTTGCCCGGAAAATGAAGTTGAAAAGCTTGGTTAGCCATACTATCGCTATGTCCCCGAGACCTTTCCACACCTCAATGGGGATACAATCAGGGCCCATCGCCTTGCCTCCTTTCATCATTTTTAAAGCCTCCTTCACCTTAGACTCCTGGATGCGCCGCACAAAACGCATGCTGGTCTCATCAAAGGAGTCATCCAGTTCAATGGTAGAACTCTCATTCTCCCCATTGAACAGCTTGTCGAAGTACTCCCGCCATCTATGCTTAATCTCCTCGTCCTTCACCAAGAGTTGGCCTGCTCCGTCCTTGATGCATTTGACTTGGCCAATATCCCTCGTCTTCCTCTCCCGGATCTTTGCCATCTTATAGATGTCCCTTTCACCTTCCTTCGTGCCTAACCGTTGGTAGAGGTCCTCATATGCCCGACCCCTTGCTTCACCAACAGCTCGCTTTGCGGCCTTCTTCGCCATCTTGTACTTCTCTATGTTGTCTGCACTCCTATCCAGGTATAGGCGTCTGAAGCAATCTTTCTTCTCTTTAATCGCCTTTTGGACATCATCATTCCACCACCAGGTATCCTTATCTTCGCTTCTCCTTCCCCTGGACACTCCAAACTCCTCCAAGGCCACCTTACGAATGCAAGTCGCCGTCTTCATCCACACATTGTCCGATCCCTCCTTCCTCCCAAGGGCCCTCCTTAATTACCCTCTCCTTGAACACCGAGCTACCTCCCCTTGAGCTTACACCACTTCGTTCTAGCGACTTTGGCACGCTTATCCTGGCTGGACACGAATCCAAAGCGAAGTCAAGAACCACCAGCTTATCTTTGGTACAACACTCTCTCCGTATCACCTTACGGTCTAGGCACGCACGCCTATCTTCTCTTCTCGAGAGGATTAATATGAACTTTTATCTTGAATCTTTCGGATCTGAATATTCATACCATGATTAAGAAGATTTACATTGAAATTATGCCAAAGTATCACTCCGCATCAAAAATTCTTTTTTATCATTTACCTATTCGAGCACGAGCAGGAATTAAGCTTGGGGATGCTTGATACGTCTCCAACGTATCTATAATTTTTGATTGCTCCATGCTACTTTATTTACTGTTTTGGACTATATTGGGCTTTATTTTACACTTTTATATTATTTTTGGGACTAACCTATTAACCGGAGGCCCAGCCCAGAATTGCTGTTTTTTTGCCTATATCAGTATTTCAAAGAAACGGAATATCAAACGGAGTCCAAACCGAATGAAACCTTCGGGAACGTGATTTTCTCACCGAACGTGATCCAGGAGACTTGGACCCTATGCCAAGAAGCTTCCGAGGATGTCATGAGGGTGGAGGGCGCGCCCCCTGGGCTCGCCCCTACCTCGTGGGACCCTCGAAACTCCACCGACATCCTCCTTCCTCCTATATATACCTACGTATCCCCGTATGATCAAAGGGGAGCCAAAAACCTAATTCCACCGCCGCAACCGTCTATATCCACGAGATCCCATCTTGGGGCCTATTCCGGAGCTCCGCCGGAGGGGGCATCCACCATGGAGGGCTTCTACATCAACACCATAGCCCCTCCGATGAAGTGTGAGTAGTTTACTTCAGACCTTCGGGTCCATAGCTAGTAGCTAGATGCAATCGCCGCGCCATACACTGAACCATCATAAAATTGTCATGTAGCTATCTGCCGCGTATGAAGGCACTTTGATGGTTCCCCACCAAGTGTGGCAGCTCCTCCGCCAGTCGTGTCGCCAGCGCCTTGTCATAGATCTTAACGGCGCCATGGACAAGGCTGACTGGCTGAAAGTCCTTGATGTCCACCGCACCTTCCTTTTTTGGCAGTAGAGAGACCACCGCTTTGTTGATTGCCGCAAGGCCTCTTATATCCCCACTATGAAAATGTTGTAGTGCCCTCATGAAGTCCAACTTGATGGTTTGCCAACACACCACATAGAACCTGCCAATGAACCCGTTAGGTCCCGGCGCCTTGTCGAGAGGCATGCTCTTGATCGTCCGCTCCACCTCCTCCGCCGTAAAAGGTGATTCCAGGTGAGTAAGGTCACGAGATGGTAGGTCGAGACAGTCCAAGTTGATGGCCGATGCTCTCCCGGATGTGGAGCCAAGTAACTCCTCGTAGTAATCAGCCACATCGCCCGCAATGTTATCCTGACCTGTGAAGATCTGCCCATTGTGTTGCATGGTGGTGATGATGTTTTTTCTCAGCATGTGCCTTGCCTGTCTATGAAAGAATTTTGTGTTGGCGTCGCCCACCGCTAACTGGAGCAACCTCGAGCGCTGCCTTGCTATAGTCCTGTCCAAGGAGCTGAGTCCAAGCAACTTCCTCTTGAGCACTCGTCTCAACTCAAACTCCTGTGCCGTAAGCACTTTGGTCTCCGCAGCCACCTCAAGCCTTCCAATAACTTCCGTTGCGATCGCAATCTAAAGATGAACGTTTCCAATCCAGCGATCGCTCCAGTTCTGGAGCGCCTTAGCTGTAGCCCGCAGTTTGTTGTCCAACACAAGGAAAGGGTTTCCTTCTGAAGACAGAGAGTCCCACGCATCCTGCACCACTTGTTGAAACCTGCCCACCTTAGGCCAAAAGCATTCAAATCTGAACCTTTTTCCTAGGGCAAAGTCTGCGTCCAAATCCACGGAAGGGGCAATGATCGACATCGCCGTCCCAGAGCAAAGAAGCATCTTGGCCGGAACATGTCTTCCCATGAGTTTGTCACAAAGATCTGGTCGATCTTTTCCATAGTCGGATCACGTTGCTCATTTGACCACGTGTATCTTCTGCCATTAAGGTAGAGTTTCTTCAGCTCCATCCTATTGAGCAAAGCTCGAAAGCGACCCATCATGCGCCTGTTGAGGTTGGCCTTGTTCTTATCCTCCGGATTCACCAGGAGGTTGAAGTCGCCTACCACTGCCCATGGGCCCGCGTGAAGGTCGCAAATGTCTCGGAGTTCCTGCATAAAGTTTACTTTCTCCGTGTCCCCTTGATGACCATACACTCCTGCGAGCCACCAAGTTTCGGTCCCATCTCTACTCACCAGCGCTGTAAGTGTGGTCTCCGTCATGTGGGGATTTGAGAGTGACACCACCAAGGGATCCCACGCAAGGAGGATTCCACCTCTAGTACCACTCGCCGGCGCATAGAAAACCCCCTCAAATTTATTTCCAAGGCACTGCCTTACAATGTCATTTGAGAGCACCTCCATCTTAGTCTCTTGGAGACATACAATGCTAACATTTGTTGCATTCATGATACGTCTCCAACGTATCTATACTTTTTGATTGCTCCATGCTACTTTATTTACTGTTTTGGACTATATTGGGCTTTATTTTCCACTTTTATATTATTTTTGGGACTAACTATTAACTGGAGGCCCAGCCCAGAATTGTTGTTTTTTGCCTATTTCAGTATTTCGAAGAAACGGAATATCAAACGGAGTCCAAACGGAATGAAACCTTCGGGAACGTGATTTTCTCACCGAACGTGATCCAGGAGACTTGGACCCTACGCCAAGAAGCTTCCGAGGAGGTCACGAGGGTGGAGGGCGCGCCCCCTACCTCGTGGGCCCCTCGGAACTCCACCGACATAGTCCTTCCTCCTATATATACCTACATATCCCCGTATGATCAAAGGGGAGCCAAAATCCTAATTCCACCGCCGCAACCGTGTGTATCCACGAGATCCCATCTTGGGGCCTGTTCCGGAGCTCCGCCGGAGGGGGCATCCACCACGGAGGGCTTCTACATCAACACCATAGCCCCTCCGATGAAGTGTGAGTAGTTTACTTCAGACCTTCGGGTCCATAGCTAGTAGCTAGATGGCTTCTTCTCTCTTTTTGGATCTCGATACAATGTTCTCCCCCTCTCTCGTGGAGATCTATTGGATGTAATCTTCTTTTTGCGGTGTGTTTGTTGAGACCGATGAATTGTGGGTTTATGATCCAACTTATCTATGGAAAATATTTGATTCTTCTCTGAATTCTTTTATGTATGATTGAGTTATCTTTGCAAGTCTCTTCGAATTATCCGTTTGGTTTGGCCAACTAGATTGGTAGTTCTTGCAATGGGAGAAGTGGATGGCTTTGGGTTCAATCTTGCGGTGTCCTTACTCAGTGACAGAAAGAGTTGCAAGGCATGTATTGTATTGTTGCCATCGAGGATAACAAGATGGGGTATTTATCATATTGCATGAATTTATTCCTCTACATCATGTCATCTTGCTTAAGGCGTTACTCTATTTTTAACTTAATACTCTAGATGCATGCTGGATAGCGGTCAATGAGTGGAGTAATAGTAGTAGATGCAGAATCGTTTCGATCTACTTGTCTCGGACGTGATGCCTATATACATGATCATACCTAGATAACCTCATAACTATGCTCGATTCTATCAATTGCTCAACAGTAATTTGTTCACCCACCGTAGAATACTTATGCTCTTGAGAGAAGCCACTAGTGAAACCTATGGCCCCCGGGTCTATTCTCATCATATCAATCTATATCACTTTATTTACTTGCTTTGTTTTTACTTTGCCTTTGATTTTTTACCTTGCATCTTTATATAAAAAATACCAAAAATATTATCTCTATCAGATCTCACTCTCGTAAGTAACCGTGAAGGGATTGACAACCCCTAAGCGTTGGTTGCGAGTTGCTATCGTATTGTGCAGGTACAAGGGACTTGCGCGTGACCTCCTACTGGATTGATACCTTGGTTCTCAAAAACTGAGGAAAATACTTACTCTACTGTGCTGCATCATCCTCTCCTCTTCGGGGAAAACCAACGCAAGCTCGAGACGTAGCAATTCACCGCTTGGTAGATGGCATTCCTCCTTGCAGACGAGTTTAGGCCACGAACATTCCACACGAGCATCTTGGGTGGTTGTGCCGCCATGAAGAAGGCCCACCGTCCACTAGTCCACTCAACACGGCCCTAGGCCCCCACCGGGTCCTCCCTTGAATCCGCCTGCAAGAAGGACCGTCGCATCCCATCCGAAGAGCGCCAGGATGGCGCGAATGTGGCTGTCCGTCAGCGGCTTGTCGAACAGGCGCACATACGCCTGCAGTGCATCGTCGCCAATCATCTCCCCTTCATTCGCTAGGCATAACTTGCGAATGAGCGCTGCCTGCTGCTTAGATGCCTTTGACCCTAGGCCACCACGTGTCAGCCTTGCGCTTCGCCTAATGGGGGAGAGAGCTGGCCTCCTTTGCCTTGGCCTCCTCTGCTTTGGCAGTGCTTTCGATCCAGGGTGGGCAAGCAGTGGAGCCAGGTTTTGGGCGAGCTCCGCGCACAGCTGCGATACCCTGGTTCTCGCAGACCGAGCACTTCCTGACTCCGCACAGCGCCTCACAGTGTAATTTGAATCAGCAGATAAGCTGATCTGCACCCAGCCCGTACGTGCCGTGCATGGGGGCGTCCCATCCCCATGCAAGAGGGGTCCACCGGCTGGAGTCAGATCCCCAGCTTGACCATTTGTCTCAACCACCGATGTGCATCCCGAGAGATCCTCTCCCGCGTCGTGTAGCGTGAGATCTTCCTGGCACAGCCGCGTCGGATCCTCCGCTGGACCGACCAGAGGGATGGCGACATCGCATGCGCCCATCGACACCCGCGCCGTCGCGTCCTGTCCCACAGACAGCGGGAGCTGGCCTGTGGCAAGGGAAGGGGTGGTTGGGGTCCCACCACCCTCGACACTCGCGCCCGCCCAATTGACAGAACGTGGGGAGCCTTCCAGAGCCACCATGCACAACTCCCGTTGGCCGGTCGCACACACCGACCGAGATTCGGTCTGCTCCGTCCTGTGCCCAATCCTGCTTTCCACCGAAAGCAGCTGGGAACTCCTAGCGGCAGCCGCCACGCATTCAGCCCGCACGGGCCTGTCCACACTTTCCTACCGTCCGTCCTGACAGTCCACACCACCCCCAAGCGAGTGACCTCAGCGGCCACACCACTGTCCACGACTGGCCGAACAGCTGGCCGCCCAGCCTGGCCGGCCAACTCCGGCGCTCCAGGCCTGCAGCAGCTCGCCGGTGTTGGCGCCGACGCCGACGACGAGCCTCCCGACATGCCAGACGAGGAACTCCTTGGACCACCACCTTGCTCCTGCCTGCCGCCCCCTGAGGGCGGCAGGCCGCCTGTGTGATCCCCACTTTCCGCTGCGTCCTGGCCATGTCCATCGCCGCCTGAGGAGGGAGGGTCAGGCAGCGGTGACTGCCCTGCGCCGGACTGCCCAATGAGAACCACCGGACCGTCCTGAGAGATGTCCACAGGGTACCACAAAGCATCGTCGAGATCAGCCTCCGACAGCGCCCGCACACTCCTCCTGTTAGGCTCCTCCACGACGAGGATGCGCCAGGGCGGGACGCGCGCAGGGTCGTACATGCGCAGCTACACTTTGAAGCCAGCCATGTCACTCCTAGATTCCGTGGATGCCGCCACCTTAACGACTATTCCCAATCCGTGCAACAGCACCTCCACCGAGCGTCGAGTCCATGCATTCGCCGGCACCCCCCGGAGCACCAGAGGCACCAGGAACGGCATCCTAATGCCCGTGGCCCCAGCCTGCCGGAGCCAAGGCCGGAGTAGCAGGTCAAACTGCAGCGTGCCAGCCCACACCTTCCTCACCATCATGGCATGGATCTCCTTCGAACGGCAGAGGATCAGGAAATCCTCTGGGAAATATGGCCTGATTGACATGTCCATGGGACCGAGATCGAACTCCACGCGGACGGCCTCCGCCACCGCAGCCAGGTGCGCTGCCTGACGAGAGCCCACCACCGTGACCACCACGGTGCAGGCAAGATCCACCTCCAGCTCACGCAGGTTCGGGCCCGCCTCCATGAAGCAGCAGTCCACAATGTCCTCAACCAGCGCAGGGACGGCCAACGGCGCAAACGGCACCGCAAAGCTTGGCCCGACCACACACGCCGCAGACCCGGCGCGGACCACCTAGCTCGAAGGCAAGTCGGCGCACCGCGCCCACCGGCGCGGACCGGGCGGGGCGGGCAGAACAGTCTGGCGGGGTGGGGCGGCACCAAGGGGGCCGCGGGGATCGCGCCGCAGGGCCGGGCGGGGACGAGCAGCGAGAGGAGGACGAGGACGGTCCACCGGCGACGATCTGCGAGGGCGCGGGCGTGTGCAGCCCCGCGCGATGTGGCCCTGGCCCCGGCAGCGTACGCAGAACGTGGGATTCGTGCACATAGCTGAGATGTGCTTGTCGCTGCCGCAGTTGTAGCAGCAACCCACCAACTCCGCCGGGATGCGGCTACGAGGCGGCCTGGAGGAGGGGAGGATGTTGGCGCCCCAGCCAGGAGGGGAACGGCGCGCCGGGCGCTCCTAGCCAAACGCCCGAGGGGCCGGGTCACGCCGCCCGCCCTGGGTCCGCCAGATCTCAGCCTCCGGCCTCAGTGGACCGGAGCTGCCACCACGGACGATAGGGCCCCGCGCAGTGCCAACCACATCAGGCACGCCGAGAAGGGAGGGGAGCGCCGGTCCTGCCGGAGGCGATGGCAGGGGAGGGGAGGGGGACGGAGAGCCAGATGAGGCCGCAGACAGGGACACCCTCGAGGCCATGATGGACGCCGAGTCCGGAGGGGAACACCTGCGGGGTTTGGTGGCCGCCAGGGTTAGAGTAGTCGCAACATGAACCTCGCCATACACGTAACGAACAATGAAACCCCAAGCTCCCTTCCATTTAGTGGCGGAGGGTGACAAAAACAGAAGTGTGTGTGGGGAGGGGGGGACTCCATGTCAGATCACACAATATGCATGGGAAAAGGCACCAAGTCAGAATATAAAGGGAGATGACCAGTTGACCATGTCACCGGTTCACAAATTGACCATGTCATAACACACAATATAAGGGATATTTCATGTTCACACAATGAAACAGATAAATAATTGACATATAAGGGATGGAGAAAAGAACACCCCTCAGACACACTCAAGACATAAATCCCTTGAAATATTTCATGATGTTGTACGAGAAACAACACGATGGTGTTGCGTGAAGACATAAAGGTGGGACAATTTAAAAATGTATTAAAGGTGTGCCCAATTTATTAGACATCATAAATATCTACCTAGGTTCGTGTATCAATTCATGTCTTTGTCGGCGTTCCTCCTTAGTGATGCTCCAAAAATAGTGCATTAGGCTAAAGGTAGCAAAATACATTTTAATACCCGATGATACCATGCACAGAAGAGCACATATTAGGCATGTCCACCAAAAATAATCAATCCATAAGGGTAGTAGATATGGCCTAGTGGCAGTTATAAGAGCTACTATTTATCTCCAAGTTCATAATTATATTTATGTTCCATGCTATAACTGCAACGGTCCTTGAGTCTGTATATCCATAAAGTCTCAGAGGGAAACCCATATGCACATGTAGAATAATAAACAAAAAAGAAATATTCCTAGTCGTGCCTCTAAGACCAGCTCAAGCATTGCAGGATGGTCATGTTTTCCTGATCATGGGTATGACTATGCCGGCAAGTTCGAGGACACAATGTTATAAGAACGCTTGTGTTGAATTAACCCATATTGATGTTATGCTATGAGATACATCGCTCGCGAGTTAATGGTTTTATAACACAAAGATGTTAGTGTTTTCATAATTCCTAAGACCATGAGAGTATTGTTTTCCTTCATGCTTGCTTCATGAACTTTGGGGTTTTGTTAAACATCATCCGTAACAGGGTGGCTATTACAGCGGCTTTTGGGTTCATGGAAAAGTATCACAAGTGACTTGATAGCTCAAGATTGGGATTTTCTCCTATAATGATGGATATATATTCTTTGAGCCCTCTTGGTGTTATGGTATCCATCATCGTTTGGCTAGAAACAATGTGACTTGTTCACAAGGATACTGAAATGCGGGAACAAGAAAAGAGAACAAAACCAGTAACGAGAAAACTGGCATGGTGAACAGGTTGTTGATTCACGGAGATGCCATTAAATTTCATCTCAGGTATTGTAGCATATCGCGAAGCAACAGGAACAACATTCGGTGATTACAAGTTCACTCAAATATTCATTCATGTGGGTATAGGGGTCAATATGGATGTCCACGATTCTGCCAATTGATCATTAATCGGAAAGAGTTCCGATCATGTCTATACTTCACCAAACCTATAGGGTCACATACTTACGGGTCATCTATCTGCAAAGTAATAGACATGGCGTCCGAGAGAATGTTACCAGAAAAGTTTCGAAGACGAAATAAACTTCTAAGAGAAAACCAAAAATGTTTTGGAGTCACCAGAAGTGTTTCAGAGATAAAAACAACACACCAAATGTTCCGGAACATGTCCAGAATTATTTTAGGGGGTGCCAAAAATGTTCCTGACCTTCGGGATTTTTTCCAGATTAAATGGTCGTGGGGAAACTTGTCCCAGTCTGTGGGGACAAGATCCCATGAATCATGGGATTATGATGTCATGGGTGATGTCACCCGTTCCCTAAAGTAGTGGGTGATGTCATCCGTGCCCTAAAGTAGTGGTTACCCTAAAGTAGTGGGTGATGTCATGGGGAGGTGCCCCCTTTTGTGCCTTTAGGTGGAAAATATCCAAGGCTCTTTTGTTCTTTTCCCCTAGCCTCTACCCCTTGCCTCCCACTATAAATATAGGTGGAGAGAGCTCTCCATTTCACTCAATTTCTCTCTCAACACATGCAATGCAATGGTCTGTCTTTCTATCTCTCTCATCGTGAAATAGTTTTGTACGTTGAAAGGCTGTCTAGTCGTCGGTAGGTCCTAGTTTTGGATGGCAAAGCCTTGCCGGATAGTTGACACCAGATGTGTGCAACCCGGTAGAGAGGTCTTAGTTTTGATCTTAGTTTGAGAGACATGTCGAGGTGTTGTCCGAGGGACTACCCGAGGTTCAGTTTGAGGGCCTCCCGAAGGGCCGTCGGAGGTTCTGCCTGAGGGCCTCTCAAAGGGCTATCCGAGGGACCTCCCGAGGGGCTGTCTGGGGGAGAACATCATCATGGTTGGGAGGTTATAAAATCCTAGCTGCGAGGATCTGCACTGACGATCTTCGCTAACTCCACTTCTATTGCACTACGAGTTGGTAACAATCATATCAAACCTTGTATGCATCTTCATAGTGGTCCTAGGCTGGTGCGCAGGTAGGAAATTATTGTTTTCTGCTGCGTGAACCTAAAGTGGCATCAAGAGTCATGCTATGCGTAGATGCATGTTATGATCTAGAATACATGATATGTATGGGTATTGCACAATATAATTTTTAGTAGATGAGATCTATTGCTAAAAATTATTTGTGTGAGTAGTAGATGAAATCTATTACCTGATGTTCTTGTTGTTTCCCTTGAATTTGTGTAGTTCTAATCTTGATGACATGGTGGACTTTTTGCTACAGAGTTCTGGCAATCCACGATCCTTCCATGCTGCTCTTGAGTATGCTAGTTGATAGATGTTTCGCAGATTAAAGGGCAATGCAGATATGATCTGCATGGGGTTCTTTGAAGGAAATATGCCCTAGAGGCAATAATAAAGTTATTATTTATTTCCTTATTTCATGATAAATATTTATCATTCATGCTAGTATTGTATTAACCGGAAACATGATACATGTGTGAATGCATAGACAAAACAACATGTCACTAGTATGCCTCTACTAGACTAGCTTGTTAATCAAAGATGGTTATGTTTCCTAACCATGAACAAGGAGTTGTTATTTGATTAATGAGGTCACATCATTAGTAGAATGATCTGATTGACATGACCCATTCCTTAGCTTAGCACACGATCGTTTAGTATGTTGCTCTGCTTTTATCCATGACATATATATGTTCCTCTGTAACTATGAGATTATGCAACTCCGTTTACGGAGGAACACTTTGGTGCTACCAAACGTCACAGCGTAATCGGGTGATTATAAAGGAGTACTACAGGTGTCTCCAAAGGCAAATGTTGGGTTGGCGTATTTGAGATTAGGTTTTGTCACTCCGATTGTCGGAGAGGTATCTCTGGGCCCTCTCGGTAATGCACATCACTTAAGCCTTGCAAGCACTACAACTAATGAGTTAGTTGTGAGATGATGTATTACGGAACGAGTAAAGAGACTTGCGTAACGAGATTGAACTAGGTATTGGATACCGACGATCGAATCTCGGGCAAGTAACATACCGATGACAAAGGAACAACGTATGTTGTTATGCGGATCGACCGACAAAGATCTTCGTAGAATATGTAGGAACCAATATGGGCATCCAGGTCCCGCTGTTGGTTATTGACCGTGAATAGTTCTAGGTCATGTCTACATTGTTCTCGAACCGTAGGGTCCATGCACGCTTAAGGTTTCGATGGATGTTATTATGAGTTTATGTATTTTGATGTACGAAGAAGTTCGAGTCCCGGATGTGATCACGGACATGACGAGGAGTCTCGGAATGGTCGAGACATAAAGATTGATATATTGGAAGCCTATGTTTGGAGTTCGGAATGGTTCGGAAAGCGAAATTCTGGAGTACCGGAGGTTACCGGAACCCCGGAGGTAAATGGGCCTCGGTGGGCCTCGAGGGAGAAGAGGAGGGGCGGCCAGAGGTGGCGCGCGCCTCTCCCCCAGTCCGAATAGGACAAGGAGGGGGGGGCCCTCTCCTCTTCCCCTCCCCAAACCTAATCCAACTAGGAAGGGGGGAGTCCTACCCGATAGGAGTAGGACTCCTCCCGCGCCTCCTCTGGGCGGCCGGCCTCCCCCTCCCTCCTTTATATCTGGGGCGGGGGGCACCTTGGAACACACAAGTTTGATCTTTAGATCGTTCCTTAGCCGTGTCGGTGCCCCCTCCACCATATTCCACCTCGGTCATACCGTCATCAAGCTTAAGCGAAGCCCTGCGCCGTGAAACATCAAGATTGTCACCACGCCGTCGTCTTGTGAAACTCTCCCTCGACACTCGGCTGGATCGAGTCTGAGGGGCGTCATCGAGCTGTACGTGTGTCAAGAACTCGGGGCGTCGGAGTGTGGCGCCGGGATCGGTCGGATCGCGAGGAGAACGTCGACTACTTCCTCTACGTTGTGATCGCTTCCGCTTCGGGTCTACAAGGGTATGTAGACAACACTCTTCCTCTCGTTGCTATACATCACCATGATCTTGTGTGTGCATAGGAAATTTTTGAAATTACTCGTTCCCCAACAAAGTGGCATCCGAGCCTAGGTTTTTATATGGTTTGATGTTTTGCACGAGTAGAACACAAGTGAGTTGTGGGCGATACAAGTCATACTACCTACCAGCATGTCATACTTTGGTTCAGCGGTATTGTGAGATGAAGCGGCCTGACCGACATTACGCGTGACGCTTACGCGAGACTGGTTTCACCGCCACGAGCACTCGTTGCTTAAAGGTGATTGGTGGGTGCTGTCTCTCTCACTTTAGTTGAACTGAGTGTGGCTACGCCCGGTCCTTGAGAAGGTTAAACGGAGTCTATTTGACGAAATATCGTTGTGGTTTTGATGCGTAGGTGAGACTGGTTCTTGCTTAAGCCCGTAGCAGCCACGTAAAATTTGCAACAACAAAGTAGAGGACGTCTAACTTGTTTTTGCAGGGCATGTTGTGATGTGATATGGTCAAGACGTGATGCTATATTTTATTGTATGAGATGATCATGTTTTGTAACGAAGTTATCGGCAATGGCTGGAGCCATATGGTTGTCGCTTTATTGTATGCAATGCAATCGCCTGTAATGCTTTACTTTATCACTAAGCGGTAGCGATAGTCGTAAGTAGCATAAGTTTGGCGAGGCGACAACGATGCTGCGATGGAGATCAAGGTGTCGCGCGGTGGCGATGGTGATCATGGTGGTGCAACAAGATGGAGATCATGAAGCACAAGATGATGATGACCATATCATATCACTTATATTGATTTGCATGTGATGTTTATCCTTTTATGCATCTTATCTTGCTTTGATTGGCGGTAGCATTATAAGATGATCTCTCACTAAATTATCAAGAAGTGTTCTCCCGAGTATGCACCGTTGCCAAAGTTCGTCGTGCCTGGACACCACGTGATGATCGGGTGTGATAAGCTCTCGTCCATCTACAACGGGTGCAAGCCAGTTTTGCACACGCAGAATACTCGGGTTATACTTGACGAGCCTAGCATATGCAGATATGGCCTCGGAACACGGAGACCGAAAGGTCGGCGTGAATCATATAGTAGATATGATCAACATAAGATGTTCACCATTGAAAACTACTCCATTTCACGTGATGATCGGTTATGGTTTAGTTGATTTGGATCACGTGATCACTTAGATGACTAGAGATGTTTTTCTAAGTGGGAGTTCTTAAGTAATATGATTAATTGAACTTAAATTTATCATGAACTTAGTACTGATAGTATCTTGCTTATTTATGTTTGATTGTAGATAGATGGCTCGTCTTTGTTGTTCCGTTGAATTTTAATGCGTTCCTTGAGAAAGCAAAGTTGAAAGATGATGGTAGCAATTACACGGATTGGGTCCGTAATTTGAGGATCATCCTCATTGCTGCCTGGAAGAGCTACGTCTGGATGCACCGCTAGGTAGCGAACTGCTTCTTTGGAGCAACACCGGATGTTATGAGCGTCTGGCGAGCAAAGTCGATGACTACTCTATAGTTCGATGTGCCATACTTTACGGCTTAGAACCGGGACTTCAACGACGTTTTGAGCGTCATGGAGCATATGAGATGTTCCAGAGTTGAAGTTAATATTTCAACAGAATGCCCGGATTGAGAGATATGAAGTCTCCAATAAGTTCTATAGCTGCAAGATGGAGGAGAATAGTTACATTAGTGAGCATATACTCGGAATGTCCGGGTACTACAATCACTTGACACAATTGGGAGTTAATCTTCCGGATGATTGTGTCATTGATGAATTCTCCAATCACCGCCACCAAGCTACAAAGGCTTCGTGATGAACTATAATATGCAAGGGTTAGTAAAGACTATACCGAGCTCTTCGCAATGCTAAAGGCTGCGGAGGTAGAAATCAAGAAGGAGCATCAAGTGTTGATGGTCAATAAGACCACTAGTTTCAAGAAGAAAGGCAAAGGGAAGAAGCGGGGAATCTCAAGAAGAACAGCAAGCAAGTTGCTCGGGAGAAGAAACCCAAGTCGGCCCTAAACTGAAACCGAGTGCTTCTACCGCAAGCGGATCGGTCCTTTGGAAGCGGAACTGCCCCAAGTATTTGGCGGATAAGAAGGATGGCAAGGTGAACAAAGGTATATGTGATATACATGTTATTGATGTGTACCTTACTAGAGCTCGTAGTAGCACTGGTATTTGATCTTGGTTACATTGCTAATATTTGCAACTCAAGCAGGGACTACTGATTGCGAACTCGCAAAGGACGAGGTGACGATCTTGGCGTGGGAAATGGTTCCAAAGTCGATGTGATCGCGGTCGGCACGCTACCTCTACATCTACCTTGGGATTAGTTTTAGACCTAAATAATTGTTATTTGGTGCTGCGTTGAGCATGAACATTATATCTGGATCTTGTTTGATGCGAGACGGTTATTCATTTAAATCGAGAGAATAATGGTTGTTCTATTTATATGAGTAATATCTTTTATGGTCATGCACCCTTGAAGAGTGGTCTATTTCTTATGAATCTCGATAGTAGTGATACACATATTCATAATGTTGAAACCAAAAGATGCAGAGTTGATAATGATAGTGCAACTTATTTGTGGTACTTGCCGTTTAGGTCATATCGGTGTAAAGCGCATGAAGAAACTCCATACGGATGGGCTTTTGGAGTCACTTGATTATGAATCACTTGGCACTTGCGAACCGTGCCTCATGGGCAAGATGACTAGAACACCGTTCTCGGTACTATGGAGAGAGCAACAGATTTGTTGGAAATCATACATACTGGATGTATGTGGTCCAATGAATGTTGAGGCTCGTGGCGGATATCGTTATTTTCTCACCTTCACAGATGACTTAAGCGGATATGGGTATATCTACTTAATGAAACATAAGTCTGAAACGTTTGAAAAGTTCAAAGAATTTCAGAGTGAAGTTGAAAATCATCGTAACAAGAAAATTAAGTTTCTACGATCGATCGTGGAGGTGAATATTTGAGTTACGAGTTTGGTCTACATTTGAAACAATGCGGAATAGTTTAGCAACTCACGCCACCGGAACACCACAGCAGTAATGGTGTGTCGAGCGTCGTGTCGTACTTTACTAGATATGGTACGATCTATGATGTCTCTTACAGATTTACCGCTATCGTTTTGGGGTTATGCTCTAGAGGCGGCCGCATTCACCTGAATAGAACACCATCGAAATCCGTTGAGGCGACACCTTATGAACTGTGGTTTAGCAAGAAACCAAAGTTGTCGTTTCTTAAAGTTTGGGGATGCGATGCTTATGTGAAAAAGCTTCAACCTGATAAGCTCGAACCCAAATCGGAGAATGTGTCTTCATAGGATACCCAAAGGAGACAGTTGGGTACACCTTCTATCACAGATCCGAAGGCAAGACATTCGTTGCTAAGAATGGATCCTTTCTAGAGAAGGAGTTTCTCTCGAAAGAAGTGAGTGGGAGGAAAGTGGAACTTGATGAGGTAATAGTACCTTCTCCTTACTTGAAAGTAGTTAAATCGCAGAAAACGGTTTACGAGACACCTACACCAAGTAGTGAGGAAGTTGATGATGTTGATCATGAAACTTGAGATCAAGTTACCGCAGAACCTCGTAGATCAACCAGAGTAAGATCCGCACTGAGTGGTACGGTAATCCTGTTCGGAAATCATGCTACTAGATCATGATGAACCTACGAACTATGAAGAAGCGATGGTGAGCCCAGATTCCGCAAGATGGCTTGAGGCCATGAAATCGAGATGGGATCCATGTATGAAAACAAAGTATGGACTTTGGTTGACTTGCCCGAGGGTAGGCAAGCAATAGAAAACAAATGGATCTTCAAGAAGAAGACCGACGACGACGGTAATGTTATCGTCTATAAAGCTCGACTTGTCGCAAAAGGTTTCGGCAAGTTCAAGGGATTGACTACGATGAGACCTTCTCACCCGTAGCGATGCTTAAGTCCGTCCGAATCATGTTAGCAATTGCGCATTTTATGATTATGAAATTTGGCAAATGGATGTAAAGACTGCATTCTGAATGGATTTACGGAAGAAGAGTTGTATATGATGCAACCGAAGGTTTTATCGATCCAAAGGAGCTAACAAAGTGTGCAAGCTCCAATGATCCATCTATGGACTGGTGCAAGCATCTCGGAGTTGGAATAAACGCTTTGATAGTGTGATCAAAGCATTTGGGTTTGTCTGGACTTTTGGAGAAGCTTTGTATTTACAAGAAAGTGAGTGGGAGCTCAGAGCATTTACGATATTATATGTGGATGACATATTGCTGATCGGAAATGATATAGAATTTCTGGATAGCATAAAGGGATACTTGAATAAGAGTTTTTCAATGAAAGACCTCGGTGAAGCTGCTTACATATTGGGCATCAAGATCTATAGAGATAGATCAAGACGCTTAATTGGACTTTCACAAAGCACATACCTTGACAAAATTTTGAAGAAGTTCAAAATGGATCAAGCAAAGAAAGGGTTCTTGCCTGTGTTACAAGGTGTGAAGTTGAGTCAAACTCAATGCCCGACCACTGCAGAAGATAGAGAGAAAATGAAAGATGTTCCCTATGCTTCAGCCATAGGCTCTATCATGTATGCAATCTTGTGTACGGACTGATGTGTGCCTTGCTATAAGCCTAGCAGGAGGTACCAAAGTAATCCAGAGTGGATCTTTGGACAGCGGTCAAGAACATCTGAAATACCGAAAAGGACTAAGGATATGTTTCTCGTATATGGAGGTGACAAAGAGCTCATCGTGGCAGTTACGTTGATGCAAGCTTTGACACCGATCCGGACGATTCTAAATCGCAGACCGGATACGATTTACACTAAGCGGAGGAGCTGTCGGTTGGTGCAGTTCTAAACAAAGCGTCGTGGCGGGATCTACATGTGAAGCGGAATACATAGCAGCCGGAAGCAGCTAATGAAGGAGTGCGGATGAAGGAGTTCATATCCGATCTAGGTGTCATACCTAGTGCATCGGGTCCAATGAAAATCTTCGTGACAATCTTGGAGCAATTGCCTTAGCGAAGAATCCAGATTTCACAAGAGGACCAAGCACATCAAGAGACGCTTCAATTCCATCCGGACTTAGTCCAGACGGGAGACATAGAGATTTGCAAGATACATACGGATCTGAATGTTGCGAACCGTTGACTAAGCCTCTTCCACGAGCAAAACATGATCAGCACCAAGACTCCATGGGTGTTAGAATCATTACTATGTAATCTAGATTATTGACTCTAGTGCAAGTGGGAGATGAAGGAAATATGCCCTAGAGGCAATAATAAAGTTATTATTTATTTCCTTATTTCATGATAAATATTTATCATTCATGCTAGTATTGTATTAACGGAAACATGATACATGTGTGAATGCATAGACAAAACAACATGTCACTAGTATGCCTCTACTAGACTAGCTTGTTAATCAAAGATGGTTATGTTTCCTAACCATGAACAAGGAGTTGTTATTTGATTAATGAGGTCACATCATTAGTAGAATGATCGATTGACATGACCCATTCCTTAGCTTAGCACACGATCGTTTAGTATGTTGCTACTGCTTTTATCCATGACATATATATGTTCCCTGTAACTATGAGATTATGCAACTCCGTTTACGGAGGAACACTTTGGTGCTACCAAACGTCTGGCGTAATCGGGTGATTATAAAGGAGTACTACAGGTGTCTCCAAAGGCAAATGTTGGGTTGGCGTATTTGAGATTAGGTTTTGTCACTCCGATTGTCGGAGAGGTATCTCTGGGCCCTCTCGGTAATGCACATCACTTAAGCCTTGCAAGCACTACAACTAATGAGTTAGTTGTGAGATGATGTATTACGGAACGAGTAAAGAGACTTGCGGTAACGAGATTGAACTAGGTATTGGATACCGACGATCGAATCTCGGGCAAGTAACATACCGATGACAAAGGGAACAACGTATGTTGTTATGCGGTCGACCGACAAAGATCTTCGTAGAATATGTAGGAACCAATATGGGCATCCAGGTCCGCTGTTGGTTATTGACCGTGAATAGTTCTAGGTCATGTCTACATTGTTCTCGAACCGTAGGGTCCTTGCACGCTTAAGGTTTCGATGACATTTATTATGAGTTTATGTATTTTGATGTACCGAAGAAGTTCGAGTCCGGATGTGATCACGGACATGACGAGGAGTCTCGGAATGGTCGAGACATAAAGATTGATATATTGGAAGCCTATGTTTGGAGTTCGGAATGGTTCCGGACGAAAACGGGAATTTACCGGAGTACCGGGAGGTTACCGGAACCCCCCGGGAGGTAAATGGGCCTCGGTGGGCCTCGAGGGAGAAGAGGAGGGGCCGGCCAGGAGGTGGCCGCGCGCCCTCTCCCCAGTCCGAATAGGACAGGAGGGGGGCGCCTCTCCTCTTCCCCTCCCCAAACCTAATCCAACTAGAAAGGGGAGTCCTACTCGGTAGGAGTAGGACTCCTCCAGCGCCTCCTCTAGGGCGGCCGGCCTCCCCCTCCCTCCTTTATATCTGCAGGCAGGGGGCACCTTGGAACACACAAGTTTGATCTTTAGATCGTTCCTTAGCCGTGTGCGGTGCCCCTCCACCATATTCCACCTCGGTCATACCGTCGAAGCTTAGCGAAGCCCTCGCGCCGGTGAAACATCAAGATCGTCACCACGCCGTCGTCTTGTGAAACTCTCCCTCGACACTCGGCTGGATCGGAGTACGAGGGACGCCATCGAGCTATCGTGTGTCAAGAACTCGGGGCGTCGGAGTAACGGCGCCGGGATCGGTCGGATCGCGAGGAGAACGTACGACTACTTCCTCTACGTTGTGATCGCTTCCGCTTCGGGTCTACAAGGGTATGTAGACAACACTCTTCCCTCTCGTTGCTATACATCACCATGATCTTGTGTGTGCGTAGGAAATTTTTTGAAATTACTACGTTCCCCAACATTCTTGCGTATGACGAAGTTCACTATGGGGCTCGAGAATTTTTTATCTCATGTTTCATACTTCCCACAAAGTTAATCTAGCAACTTGAATAATCATACTTGATGATGAATGTTGGTAGCTGCGGTTTGTTTCAAAACCCTATAAGCTACATAAAATAAAATCTGCACAAACCGATTAGAGGCGTCTAAATTGGTTTTGCGGGAAGGCATGTGATATGGTATAGTCTCTGTCTTATTTAATGGGAGTATATGTGAGAAGGCTATACGATGTAAATTAATTAACCCGACCTGCTTGTCATGATTTATCATGATGGCTAGAGCCAGATGATTGTCACTTTAATGACCTGCGTATCGACCTTGTTGTATTGCATTAATTTAATCAGCTATTGTGATAAAAATATCATTTGATGCATCTTATAGGCGGTGACAAGTTTTGCAAAGGTGGATACTGACACAAATGCCAAAGGCGAAGAAAATAAAACTCCTCCATCAAAAAGGGCTATACCATATCATGCTACTCTGAATTGCTTGAGATGTTTATCCCCTTTTATTGCACCCTTTCGATTGCACCGTAGTCGCTGTTTATTAGGGTGATCTCTCACTTAAATATATGAAGTAGCACCGTCTGAAATATGTATCTTTTTGGGGTGTGCATTGTCCACATGAGTACAGACGAATCGAGAGTATGAGGCGGGTGAGGTTAGACCTTGCAGCGAGATCACTTGGTTGTCTTGAATGTTCAGGAACGATAGTCCTGAGCTCTGAACATGCCCATCGAAAGATGAACAAGAGTCACATAGAGATGTGATTGGCAAGCTGGCCTACCGATTGAAATTCTCATCATCGGTGATGTCCACATCATTGAATTGATAAATGGGTCTTGTATCACTCAAAATCAATTATGAGAGATATTGATTTGAGTGGGAGTGCACTTTAGAGTTAAATGTTTAATCTCTAAGTGCAATTAATTACTGAACATAGTCTAAGTATAATTTGCATATTAGTTGTAGAATAATGGCTTGCGTTTCCACCTTCCCTGTTGGAATTGAATAGCTGTTATTTATCTGGTTAATACTTTGCAATTGGTAACGTAATGTGAGGATTGTCCTCAAGAGTGTCGAGAAGGACTTTGTCCTATCACATGCTTTTGGTATTCTATCGCTAATGTTGTGGATGAAGTGGCTCTCGTCCTTCAACCCAAAATCTAGAATTCCGTTATGGGCAAGTGCAATATGCTTGTTTCCATGAGATCCGAACTTCGAATGTCCGGGATAGTTATGTGATTTTTATGGAACTGAAAATTAGTTTCCAGGTAGAAACAAAGGCCAAAAGATATGAGATATCTGAAGCAACGCTTGTTTGCAGTATTAGTGAAGTGCTCACTATGAACTAGACTGGTGAAAGATGGGATCATGAAGGACACTAGTCATGTGATGATGGTGAATAAAAGAACAACTTAAAGAGAAAGTACAAGTCTGAAGGGTGTTAGTGAGACTTACACGCCTAGGAAAATCTAGGTCTAAATCCACTCTTAAAGGTTGGGTGTCTCTTCTATGAGTGAGAGAAATATCAAAAGTAAAACTATTATAAGTGTGAAGGCAAAAGGAAATAAGACTGGAAGGTCCAGGCCAGGTATGAATAGCATACAAGTTATTGATGTATAAGAGGCTGGTCAAAGTAGTAATTCTTGGGAACTTTGATTAAACTGTTAGTCACTGATTCTATGGTATTATGATTAAAAGTTAATCAAAGGACACCTATTTGATTGCATTCTATTGCCACTCGACGCAAGAACTAGTATGGCCTAACTAATAGACTAGCTAGTAATGAAGTTTTTGATACACATTGGGAACATAGTAAAAGTTATGATACTTTCCATCGGCATATTACCTCTGCATATATTTTCGAAATTTGTTTTAGAGTTTCATACACTCTAGCCCATTACAAAATGTTTTGTTGCAAGAATGTTGTTCATAAGAGAACAATTGTTGGTCAGTGTTATGAATAAAATAAGGGCCATGCTTCCATCATGAATGTGATGTATGTTATGAATATTGATAATAATATAATACATCCATAACAATGATGCTAAATGTCGTAAGACTAAAAGAATACCACATATGTGTGGTACTGCATTTTTGTCACATGGGAGAAACCCGCATGGAGAAATTCCATGTTGATGGATATTGAAGTCATTTGATTATGAATCATTTAACACTTGCAACTTTCATCCAAAAGTAAAGTAACTAAAATATGCTTCACAGACCATAAGGAACGAGCAACAAACATACTAGTAATCATGCATTTTGATGTGTGCAGTCCGATAAGTATTGTTACTAGCAATAAATTTATCTATCTTCAGTAATGACTCAAGTAGATATGTGAATGTTTTCTTAATGAGGCATAAGTCTAGATCTTTTGAAATAGTTCAAAAGGTTTTCAGAATTAAGTAGAAATTATTGTAACAAGAAAATTATGTTTCTGAAATTAGATTGCGGAAAGGAATATCTAAGTTAGATGTTTAGCGAATGTCTGATGAGTTGTGAAAAAGGTTTCATAACTTACACCTCCCGGAACACCACTGTGAGTGGAATGTCCGATAAGATGTAATGAAACAATATATGACATGGTAAGATCAAAGTGATATAAATAAATTTTCCATTATCCCTTTTAAAGTAATGCTTTGGAGACTGTGATTTTACACTGAAAAGAGTGCCATCAGATATGTTGAAATGATGTCATGGTATGGTATGCCCAACCATATTTTGTCTTTTCTTAAGATTTGGAAAATAAGACACGTGTAAAGTGTTTACAAACCTATTCCAAATTAGAAAAATACTACTTTGTAGGTTATCCCAAATTATTGGGCATTCCTCCATCACTATGCCGAGGCAAAAGGTTTGCTGTATAGAGCGGCATGATTTTTGAAGAAAATGTCTCTTCCAAAAGAGTGAGTGGTAGGGAAGTGCAACTCTATGAGATAACATTATCTCGTCATCAGGTCAAAGGAAAGAAACCGCAGAACTAATTTCAGAGTTTGCTACTCCAACTGATACGAAAGCCTCTACATGACATGTATGGACTTCGATCGAACTTGCAGTTGAACCAAGTAGGCAAAACTCATGCAAACCTCATAGGTAGGCAGCCCATATATTGTCGTCAGACAACAGTATACCTACAATGCACAAGGTAGTTGATGGGCTCTGACTTTGTAATTGGCTAAATGCCAAAATAATCCAAGATAGTATCCATATAAATGATTCAATACTAGATCTTGATAAACCCTCCGGAAGACTTGAAGTCTAAAAAATATTAATGGAACTATAAACTGATATAGATAAAAAATGCTTTTTTCTTATAACAAATTCAAGGAGTTGACAACGATGAGATTGTCTCGCTGTAGCGACCCATAAAGTCGGTTCAAGTTATACTAGCAATTAGTACATATTTCAATTATGAGATATGACAGGATGGACGCCGAAAGGATTTCCATGAGGAGGAAATACAACCAAGGACATGTATGTGTTACATTCCAAAGTATTTTGTCGATCCAGAGGATGTTGGTGAGTACATGATACGTCTCTAACATATCTATAATTTTTGATTGTTCCATGCTATTATAGTATCAATTTTTGATCTTTTATATGAAATTATATGCAATCATATATCATTTTTGGGACTAACCTATTAACCTAGTGCCCAATGCCAGTTGCTAATTTTTTTTGCTTGTTTTTGGCTTTTCAAAAAATCAATACCAAACAGAGTCCAAATGAAGAAAAACTTTGGATTATTTTTTTGGACTAGACGGTACCCTAGAAGGTTCGGGAGAAGACCTGATGGGTCATGAGGGAGCGAGAAGCTTGGGAGGTGTGCCCCTCAGGCTTGTGCGCCCCTCGTGGCACCTCTTGACCTGATTCCTCCTCTATTAATTCCCAAATATCCCCAATACATCAGAGAGCCACCCAAAATACCTTTTCCGCCACCGCAAGTTTCTATTCTTCCGCGATCCTTTCTGGAGGCCTTTTCCGGTAATATGAGGAGTGGGAATTGATCATAGAGGGCTTCTACATCAACATTGCTGCCCTTCCGATGATGTGCGAGTAGTTTACCACAGACTATGTGTCCATACCTAGTAGCTAGATGGCTTCTTCTCTCTCTTTGGTCTTCAATACAATGTTCTCCTCGATGTTCTTGGAGATCTATTCAATGTAATCTTCTTTTGCGGTGTGTTTGTTGGGATCCAATGAATAGTGGGTTTATGATTAGATTATTCATGAATATTGATTGAGTCTTCTTTGAATTCTTTTATGCATGATTGTTATAGCTTTGTATTTCCCTCTGATCTATCCGTTCAGTTTGGCTGACTAGATTGATTTATCTTGCAATGGGAGAGGTGCTTCGTAATGGGTTCAATCTTGCGGTGATTTATATCCCATTGACAGAAGGGGACAAGACTCGTATTTGTATTGTTGCCATTAAGGGGAAAATGATGGGGTTTATTCATATTGATTGGATTTACTTTGTCTACATCATGTCATCTTGCTTAAGGCGTTACTCCATTTTTCACGAACTTAATACTCTAGATGCATGCTGGATAGTGGTCGATGGGTGGAGTAATAGTTGTAGATGCAGGCAGGAGCCGGTCTACTTGTTTGGGGCGTGATGCCTATATATATGATCATTGCCTTAAATATTGTCATAACTATGCGCTTTTCTATCAATTGCCCTACATTAATTTGTTTACCCACCGTATGTTCCAAAGAGAAGCCTCTAGTGAAAACTATGCCCCATGGGTCTACCTTTATCAAATATTAAATCCAAAAATACCTTGTTACAATTTATTTACCATTATTCTATTTTGCATTTTATTTATCTATCTATCACTATCAGATTTGATCCTTGCAAAAAACCACGAAGGGGATTGGCAACCCCCTTGATCGCACTGGGTGCAAGTATTTGCTCTTTTGTGTGTAGGTATTGTTAACGAGGTTTCGCATGGTTCTCCTACTGGATTTATAATCTTGGTTCTTAACTGAGGGAAATACTTATCTTTACTGTAACGCATCATCCTCTCCTCTTCGAGGAAATCCCAACGTAGCTCACAAGTAGGAGGAAGAATTTCTAGCTCCATTGCTGGGGAAACATCACCAAAACCTATCAAGTACCTTTGCATAAACTACCATCTACTTGTTCTTACTTTCATTTGCCATTTGACTCTTGTTTCATCTTCCCCACTTGTAAAATAGTTTTACAAAAACACAAAAAAAAATTGTTTGCTTGCTTGAAGTCGTTACCATGTCTGAGTTGTTATCGAAAAAAGTGAGGATGGTAAAATCCCCAATGTTGAAATTCCCACAAATTTGGATTATAAGATTTTTGTAGTGGGAATATCATAGGAAAAAGTGTTATTCAGGAATTCTTTAATTGTATGGGGGCATTGGGTTGTGATGACATTCCTAGTCTAAAAAGAACTAAGAGTTACACCGAAGCTATTTCAGCACTTTATTCTTAAACTTGAGAGAAGTTTTTTGCGTAGTCACTCCACTTTGTAGAGATTGTTCTATGAATTACATGTTATAAATAACCCTAAGGCTAAAAAGATAGCTACCCTTGTCCTTATGAATGAATATGATTATATAGTACGTGAGGCTAGAGAGAGCTTTGATTTTTATAATATGAGCCATGAACATCCTGTTATAGATGAAATTTTATATGATGAAGATTATTTGTTGAGGTATTTGTTTCGTGATAATCATACTTTTGATGAAAATACCAAAAAAGGAAGTTCCTCCTATATACATTATCCAATAAGTTTTCAATGGTATTAATTAGCAATATACTTGGATAGTAGAAGGGAACTGACAAGGATTTGAGGAAAGTTGCCTTAATAGTGCTAAAATTTTGGTTAATGATGTGTTCCCCATTGTTTTTTAAAAGCCTCCTGATGAACATGTATCCCATGATTCAAAAATCAAGGATGGCAGAACTTGAAACTATGCACTACGCCTAGCTAGGGGTGTAAAACAATAGCGCTTGTTGGGAGGCAACCCAATAGTTATCTTCATTCCCCCTTTTTATTTTCCATTTTTCTGTGTGCACGCAATTATGCTACTTTTATGGTTGTGGTTTCGTGCTTAAATTAGTGTTTGTGCCAAGTAAAGCCTTTCGGACGATTTGGTTGATAGTTGATTTGATTATGTGGAAAAACTGAAACTTTTGCGCGTAGTAGCAGAATTGTTTAAATTCACTGGAACGAGATAAAATTATGAATATTTTGAACATTATTGATATAAAAATTTCCCACGTTTTCATATTTTTTCATAAATTTTGGAGTTAGATAAGTATTGCGTTTGTCCAGATCATTACATATTGTTCTCTTTTTGACAGATTCTGTTTTTGTTGGATAGTTTGCTTGTTTTGATGAATCTATGGATTGTATCGAGGGGTATAAGTCATGGTGAAGTTGTAATACATTTGGTATTATGCAATGATAAAATATTAATGGGTTTACAACAATACCTAAAGTTGATAATTTGCTTGTTATACTAAGGATCTCATGAGTTTTCGGTTGAGTTTTGTGTGCTGAAGTTTTCAAGTTTACAGTGTGTGACGCCCCCGATTCAATCGTACACTAATCATGCACGCAAACGTGTACAATCAAGATCAGGGACTCACGGGAAGATATCACAACACAACTCTAAAAACATTAATAAGTCATACAAGCATCATAATACAAGCCAGGGGCCTCGAGGGCTCGAATACAAGTGCTCGATCATAGACGAGTCAGCGGAAGCAACAATATCTGAGTACAGACATAAGTTAAACAAGTATGCCTTAAGAAGGCTAGCACAAACAGGGATACAGATCGAAAGAGGCGCAGGCCTCCTGCCTGGGATCCTCCTAAACTACTCCTGGTCGTCGTCAGTGGGCTGCACGTAGTAGTAGGCACCTCCAGTGTAGTAGTCGTCATCGACGGTGGCGTCTGGCTCCTGGGCTCCAGCATCTGGTTGTGACAACCAGAAAGAAAGGAAAGGGGGGAAAAGGGGGGAGAAAGCAACCGTGAGTACTCATCCAAAGTACTCGCAAGCAAGGATGTACACTACATATGCATGGGTATATGTGCAAAGGGCCATATCGGTGGGTGAACTCGCGAATGCCGAATAAGAGGGGGATAGCTAATCCTGTCGACTACGCTTCTGGCAGCCTCCGTCTTGCAGCATGTAGAAGAGAGTAGACTGAAGTCCTCCAAGTAGCATCGCCGAGTAGCATCTCCAAGTAGCATCTCCAGTAGCATCGCATAGCATAATCCTACCCGGCGATCCTCCCCTCGTCGCCCTGTGGAAAAGCGATCACCGGGATGTCTGTGGAACTTGGAAGGGTGTGTTTTATTAAGTATCCGGTTCTAGTTGTCATAAGGTCAAGGTACAACTCCGGGTCATCCTTTTACCGAGGGACACGGCTATTCGAATAGATAAACTTCCCTGCAGGGGTGCACCGCATAACCCAACACGCTTGATCCCATTTGGCCGGACACACTTTCCTGGGTCATGCCCGGCCTCGGAAGATCAACACGTCGCAGCCCCACCTAGGCACAATAGAGAGGTCAACACGTCGGTCTAAATCCTATGCGCGCAGGTGCGGGCCCATCGCCCATTGCACACACGCACGCTATGCGTCTGTGACGGTGAGCGAGACCTAGCAACCTCCATTACAAAGGAAGTTGCGTTAACGCAGTCCAACCCGGCGCAGCCGCTCCGTCGCTGACGTCAAGAAGGCTTCGGCTGATACCACGACGTCGGGATACCCATAACTACTCCCGCGTAGATGGTTAGTGCGTATAGACCAAATGGCCAGACTCAGATCAAATACCAAGATCTCGTTAAGCGTGTTATTATGAAGCAATCATGACGCCGACCAGGCCAGCCCACTGCCTCCTAGGTGGTCTCAACCTGCCCTGTCGCTCCGCCCCAAAGTAACAGTCGGGGGCCATCGGGAACCCAGGCCCACCTCTACCGGGATGGAGCCACCTGTCCTTTCAGCCCCCACATCGGGATCACTTGCGGGTACTCAACGAGCTGACCCGACTTTAGTCACCATCTATATAATATGTATGTATGTATAGTATATACCCGTGATCACCTCCCGAGTGATCACGGCCCAATAGTATAGCAAGGCAGACTGACAAGAATGTAGGGCCAATGATGATAAACTAGCATCCTATACTAAGCATTTAGGATTGCGGTAAGGTATCAGCAGATGTAGCAACAATGTCGCTATGCATCGTAATAGGATCAAGCGAAAGCAGTAACATGCTACACTACTCTAATGCAAGCAGTATAGAGGAGAATAGGCGATATCTGGTGATCAAGGGGGGGCTTGCCTGGTTGCTCTGGCAAGAGAGAGGGGTCGTCTTCGGTGTAGTCGAAACACACGGACATCGGCACCGGTCTCAGAGTCTACCGGAAAGAAGTAACGGAGGGGGAACACAATAAATAACATAGCAATCAAAATGTAACACAAAGCAAGGCGCGGCAATATGCGGTGCTAGGGGTGACATAACATAGTGGATACCCACGAAGTGGGAAAACATCCGGGAAAGTATCCCCGGTGTTTCGCGTTTTCGGACAGACGAACCGAAGGGGGAAAGTTCCATGTTTGCTATGCTAGGGATGTGTGGCGGACGAACGGGCTGCGTGTCCGGATTCGTCTCGTCGTTCTGAGCAACTTTCATGTACAAAGTTTTTCCATCCGAGCTACGATTTATTTTATATTATTTTCTAAAGTTTTAAATCATTTTCTAGAATTAATAGATTATGTCAAATCGAAATTGCTTTTATGACATCATCATGACGTCAGCAGTCAACTATGGACTTTGACAAGTCAACAGACCACTAGGTCCCACATGTCATAGGCTGTCTAATTAACTAACAGGTTAAGTAGATTAGTTAGTAGATTAATTAGATTTAATTAGTTTAGTTAACAGAATTAATTAACTAATTAATTAGTTAATGATTTATTTATTTTTAATTCATTTTTTTTTATAAAAATGTTCTGGGGCTGGGCCCCGGCTGTCATTGGGCCAGAGCCTTAGCGGTTCGGGCTAACGGGCGCCTGGAGCGGTCGCTAGGCACCCGCCAGTCGACAGGAGGAACGGCGCTGGCGCCGGCGACCACGGCGACGAGCGACAAGCAGCAGCACGAGAGCCAAGGCTGCTGCGTCGGCGGCAAGCAGCGGCAAGGCCGCCATGGGACGAAACGACAATGGCGGCGGCGCGTCTTGTAGCGCACACGGCGGGAGCAGCAGCAGGCAGAGCATCGCCGACGGGCGCGGTCATGGGTGCGTTCAGGGCGCGCGCGGTGGGTTACGACGCAGGCTGGCGCAGTCACGGTCGCGGTGACCGAGCCCACTGGCCGGAGACCAGACGGCGCGTATGGCGGCCTAAGGTGGTGAGTCGAGGAGGGGGAGAGGGAGAGTAGCCACGGGAGCTCACCCCGGAGCTGTTGGCGTGCTCAGACGCGTTGGGGGCGACCAGAGTGTGCAGATCGAGCGACGACGTGGTCGGAGGGGATGGGTCGAGGGCGACGGCTCCGGAGCGCTCCGGCCAATGGCGCTCGGCGAAGACGGTTCGTGGTGGCGTCGAGGTCGGTGGAGCGCGTCGGGGAGGAGGCAGGGCGGTTCCGCGCGGCGTCGAGGCGGCGGGGATGGTCGACAGGGTCAGGTCGCCGTCGGGAGGTTCGTTCCCCCGATCCTGATTTGGATCGGGGAAGGGGAGAGAGATGTGGGGATCGTGGGGAGGGAGAGTGGGGCGACCGGTTAGGGTTTGGGTGTCACGGGGGTTATGGAGGTGTGGGGGTGGGCCGGCCTAGTCGGCCTGGTGGCCAGCTGGGCCACTTGACCCAGCGCGCGGGGGGGGGGGGTCCTATTTTCTTTTGTCTTTATTTTACTTTTTGTTTAATTTTCCTTTTCTGTTTTACTCTAGTTCCTCTTTTATTTTAGTTTTGTAAACTATAAAAGTAGTCCCTAATTTAGTGTTAGTAAATAGGCTACTACCAGATAAGTTTGGGCAACTAAATAAAATAGTTTAATATTTTATTTTTTTGTAAAAGGCATTCAACTATTGTTTTTGCTATTGTTTAAAATATTTTTAGAGTATTAAACCTTTTCTAAAAATGTGGTTTCTCCACCATACTTACCTATGCATTATTTGGCTGACCTCGAACATTTTAGTTTTAATATTTGAAAACTTTTATTGTTTGCTTGATTTTGAATTTTGAATTATAATCAGTTTCGAACTAACACAAGATTAGCAACAGTAATCGAGGTGACGTGGCATCATTAGCAAAGGTTTACTGTAGCTTGATTATCCGGGCGTCACAATTCTCCTCCACTACAGGAAATCTCGTCCCGAGATTTAAGCGGTGGAGTAGGGGGGGGGGAGATGCTGGTAGCAAAAAACCTAACGAGTCTTCTCGGTCTTGGCTTGCCCTTTCGAAGAGGTTGATCTCTTTTGTTGATGTCTTCATTTCTCAGTTTCATGTCCTCATTTCGCTGTTTCAGGTCATCATGATGAAGTTGTCATCCTTCCTTCGGGAACTCCATCGTACTTACGAATAGGTAAGGGGCAGCTTTACAACAATTGAATGTTATAAAGGAAAATCATCTGGGCGGGGGTATCCCAAGAATGATCATAGGAGTATCTCTCGAGTTGAACAAATGAAATACATCGAGAGTAAGGTACGAAGGTACAATAAGAGGTTCCAAGCGGATAGATAGTTGCTCGAAGTCTGAACCAGAGTGAGAAAGGGGTTCAGAGTAGAGAGAGTAAGTACTACGTCTGATACCAGACTAGATCACTAGGACGGTGGCCCGTGAATTACATACGAGGCCACGCGCGAGGAATAACCTTGGGAGTAGGGGGTGTACAGGACAGTCAGGTTTCGATCCTGTGGAACTGTGGGTTATGGGCCCACCATGTGGTTTTTTTATAGGAGTAGTGACATCTTGCACGGTCATGATAGCAAGGCATGTCAGAGAGTACCATGTCAGTTATGTCGGCAACAACGTTGGTACCAAGGGCGAGGGACGAAGAGAACCATTTTCCTGCTCGTTGCACAAGGCGGACCAATAGGCAAAGTTCTCGTCCATCGGTGGCTACCGGAATGTCATCAACAGTAGAAACGGGGTCTCACTGACAGAGTTGTACATCGAGGTGTTTACGTAAGCAGTGAATTATTACTGCTTAGATTATATAGATCACAAGAAAGGTCGAACAGACCAATGGAAAGGAAAATGTGATCATTAGGTTAAACAGAACAATGGAAAGGAAAAATGTGTTTAAACACATATTTCAGGGGTATATCCTTCCCAAGGACAAGCAGAGCATGATATCCACGATAGGATATAACGTAGAAAATCCTCTAGGTGAGGGGAGAGAATTTCATGACGTTACCCATACAACGGTGTTTGGATAATTGAGCAGGAAACATTTAGCATTGGGCTTCAAATGTTCTTGTTGAAAATCAGAGTATAACCGACATGCTTCAAGATAGCATTGACATGGTCATCAGGTGAAGATCAGACTTTGGAAACTCAAAGGATCCATCAGTAACAACTTATAGAATAAGTCTTACAATTTTCTCCAGGAAGAATGGTTATCCTTGCAAAAGAAATTATAATGATAGGTCCTCCGGCCAGGTGTGCTAGGCATGACATCACCTTACCGGGTCATATAAGGACCAATGTTATAACTCTTGCAAATATGTTCCAACCATCATATCTGACCGAGATTCAGATCCGATTGGTGCCATGATACCTCGGACTCAGGATGTCCGAGAAGAAAAGGTGCGACACAAATAGACGAAAAGACATTGCAGGATTCTCGGGAAATGAACTATGGAAGCGAGGTCCGAAACAAGAGTTCATCATTAAAGCAAGAAGAGGATGATGAGGTGGCTGATGGACTCAGCGATAATTCAATGAGGCATCCAAAAAGCTGCATCTCCTCAATTATGTGGATAAGGAGATAGCATTTGTCAGATCAAATGATATAATGAAGCATGTTTGAGGAAAACATACATAGTTAAAAATTGGTTGAAAGGTGCGCCCGAAATATGGGTTGGGTTGCACGGCTAACCTGGAATGGTGATTCAATAATCAATAGTCTAAGAATGAACGGCCGACCATTAACTTCAAAGCAATAGGGTTGCTAGATAGGCAGAATCCAAATAGCACCGTTCACTT
Source organism: Aegilops speltoides (assembly GCA_021437245.1). Lineage (NCBI taxonomy): Eukaryota > Viridiplantae > Streptophyta > Magnoliopsida > Poales > Poaceae > Aegilops > Aegilops speltoides. The sequence continues at coordinate 272,734,342 of CM038147.1, forward strand.
GTTGGTACCCCGTTTGGGATCAACGCGAGGACCAAGAAAGAATGGTGATTATGAGAAGTATCACTATAGCAAGAATTCTTAAGAGGTGGAGCAATCCTCACAATATTCTTGACATCAAAGATGGTAATACTCCGCGGTAGAATCATAACATAAGTTGGATAACAAGGAACTCAAGGTACAACACAAAACAGGAACAATTTTTGTGTTGGAGGAATCAATAATGTTGTGGATGATAACCCAAACCATCGAGGGCAAAGGATGCTATTTCTCATCAAGAATTCGATAGATATCTTGGAAGACCTCAGAATGTTGATGATGATCACGACACATTTGTCGAGAGGTTTCGAGAAGATGTAACTGATCGGTGATGACATCAAGTCAACGGAAATGATGAAGCCAAAAGTCATTGGGACCATGGGTACGACACAAACTCGAAATCAAGCTTGCTGTTCAAGGCGAAATGACATGATGAGGAAAATCGACGTAAGCTTTAGCTCATCGTCGAAAATTGTGCTCCCAGAAGAAGGACCAGGTAGCATAGTTAAAATCAACACGAATAGGTATAGCAGAGCAGGCTAGGAATGACATGATCGGGTACAAACTCGTACTTAAAGAAGATTACTGAAGAGTTGTTGAACCGTAGTGCGGACTCGGTTCAGTTATCGGTGTCTTTGAGTGTTTAATAACTCAGAGCCCGTGAAAAATTGGAATCCGTGAGAATGTAGTACTTGATGAAGAACTCATAAGAGGTTATGCAGTTCCATGATAATCTTGAGATACCAGGGGGTAATACTCGACGACAGATCAAAGTAGAGGTTGGACTGGGGTATTGCTCTACAGAAGACAAGTGCTTAAACTTGCACGAGAAATGGTATTTAAAGGAGAACATGGTCGGAACCACGATTGAAAAAGGCCAGATCCCAGATATAAGATGAACTTATACCAAGGGAATAATTAATTTTAAAAGAAGCTTCGATGAGAAGATCTACATCGTGTCTATGGGCATGAACACAAAGTTCAACGTCGACTCCCACTTCTCCAATGCATAACCTTTCATTTACTTCTCGCGTTCGATGAAGTTGTAGTGTTGAAATTTTATCTTGGTAAAATACCAGAAGAGTATGACTCGTGAAAACTTTCGAGTTCACACATATTAAGGAAGGCATAGGTTCAAGCCATCGGGGCTTCTTAGAACATATACCACGAACTTCAGGAGAAAATAACACCAGCTCAAAAGTAGAGCATGGTTGACAAAGCAAAGGATACAATTTACCAAAGGCATTATATATCCTAGGAAAGGCTCAAGGTTATTGAATATGAAGGACATTGTCGGATAAAATCCAACAAAGGATCTGGGGTGAGTATCGGCACACAACCAGAGGAAGAAGCAAGGCAAAGAAATTGGATTATAGAAACAACTGAATAACTTAGAGCTCAATTGCTAAGGAATTATGATTTACAAAGCGAAGGATCAGAAGCAGACGCTCTGATCAAGGATGGATAAGTCCAATAGACTTAGGGGCACAATCGACGACAATTCAATTGGCGAGAACCAGTTCATGAATAAAACGACGTCTGAGCCGGAAGGATGAATTCTAGGATCTGTTTGAGGATTGCGAGCATTCACAACAAATGGAATCAACGGACTCAAAATGATAATGACAATGGATGTCCACAAGATTACTAGACTTATGGGGTTAACCATAATGCAAGCAATCAAGAATTTCAAGAGCAATAGGATGCTCAGGATTTTCGGAAGATCGAATGGTATTTCGAGGATTGGTGACATACATGAATCAACTGGGGATGAGTGGATACTCGGTAAGTGCGAGAAATTATCCGTAGGGGTATTCATGTAACAAAGAACTGCAAGGCAATAGGCACAAAGTATTCTCGGAACACTAGAGAGAATTTTGAGGTATCTTGTAATAACAAGATTAACTAGGAACAAAAGTAAGAACGACATATCTATGTATTTATCCATAGGGATATTTCGGTGGTAGGGAATTGCAAAAGCAACGGACACAAAGTCTTGAGTGAACATCGGAGAGCATCTTCGGAATCCTTCGGTGTAGTAGGCGATCATTTGTGCTAAGGGTTCTCCGGGAGGAAGTAGTTACGAGAACCTAGAGTTAGAGTTAGTAAATTCATTTAAACCCGAATAGAAGAGAGGTCAGAGTCCCAGAGTATAGGCCGAGGAATAAAAGATCCTAATACCACCCAATGGCGACGTGGGCCCATGGGCCGCACAGCCATGTTAATAAAACAGTTTTCATCGACTAGACTCGACTTCGGCCAAGGAGTTTGGAAGGGGGATTCCTACAGGCAGTCGGCTCTGATACCAACTTGTGACGCCCCCGATTCAATCGTACACTAATCATGCACGCATAACGTGTGCGATCAAGATCGAGGACTCACAGAAGATATCACAACACAATTCTAAAACATAAATAAGTCATACAAGCATCATAATACAAGCCGGGGCCTCGAGGGCTCGAATACAAGTGCTCGATCATAGGCGAAGTCGTGGAAGCAACAATATCTGAGTACGACATAAGTTAAACAAGTATGCCTTAAGAAGGCTAGCACAAACAGGATACAGATCGAAGAGGCGCAGGCCTCCTGCAGGATCCTCCTAAACTACTCACAGTCGTCGTCGCCGGCTGCACGTAATAGTAGGCACCTCCATTAGTAGTAGTCGCCATCGACGGTGGCGTCGCTCCTGGCTCCAAAGATCTGGTTGCGACAACCAGAAAGAAAGGAAGGGGGGCGGGAAAGGGGGGGAGAAAGCAACCGTGAGTACTCATCCAAAGTACTCGCAAGCAAGGATCTACACTACATATGCATGGGTATATGTGCAAAGGGCCATATCGGTGGAGTGAACTGCAGAATGCCAGAATAAGAGGGGGATAGCTAATCCTGTCGAAGACTACGCTTCTGGCAGCCTCCGTCTTGCAGCATGTAGAAGAGAGTAGACTGAAGTCCTCCAAGTAGCATCGCCGAGTAGCATCTCCAAGTAGCATCTCCAGTAGCATCGCATAGCATAATCCTACCCGGCGATCCTCCCCTCGTCGCCCTGTGGAAAAGCGATCACCGGGTTGTCTGTGGAACTTGGAAGGGTGTGTTTTATTAAGTATCCGGTTCTAGTTGTCATAAGGTCAAGGTACAACTCCGGGTCATCCTTTTACCGAGGGACACGGCTATTCGAATAGATAAACTTCCCTGCAGGGGTGCACCACATAACCCAACACGCTTGATCCCATTTGGCCGGACACACTTTCCTGGGTCATGCCCGGCCTCGGAAGATCAACACGTCGCAGCCCCACCTAGGCACAATAGAGAGGTCAACACGTCGGTCTAAATCCTATCGCGCGCAGGGTCGGGCCCATCGCCCATTGCACACCGCGCGTTGCGTCGTGACGGTGAGCAGACCTAGCAACATCCATTACAAAGGAAGTTGCGTTAACGCAGTCCAACCCGCGCGCGCCGCCCGTCGCCGACGTCAAGAAGGCCGGCCGATACCACGACGTCGGGATACCCATAACTACTCCCGCGTAGATGGTTAGTGCGTATAGACCAAATGGCGGACTCGGATCAAATACCAAGATCTCGTTAAGCGTGTTATTATGAAGCAATCATGACGCCAACCAGGGCAGGCCCACTGTCTCCTAGGTGGTCTCAACCTGCCCTGTCACTCCGCCACAAAGTAACAGTCGGGGGCCGTCGGGAACCCAGGCCCACCTCTACCGGGATGGAGCCACCTGTCCTTTCAGCCCCCACATCGGGATCACTTGCGGGTACTCAACGAGCTGACCCGACTTTAGTCACCATCTATATAATATGTATGTATGTATAGTATATACCCGTGATCACCTCCCGAGTGATCACGGCCCAATAGTATAGCAAGGCAGACTGACAAGAATGTTGGGCCAATTATGATAAACTAGCATCCTATACTAAGCATTTAGGATTGCAGGTAAGGTATCAACAGATGTAGCAACAATGTCAGGCTATGCATCAGAATAGGATCAATGGAAAGCAGTAACATGCTACACTACTCTAATGCAAGCAGTATAGAGGAGAATAGGCGATATCTGGTGATCAAGGGGGGGCTTGCCTGGTTGCTCTGGCAAGAGAGAGGGGTCGTCTTCGGTGTAGTCGAAACACACGGACATCGGCACCGGTCTCAGAGTCTACCGGAAAGAAGTAACGGAGGGGGAACACAATAAATAACATAGCAATCAAAATGTAACACAAAGCAAGACGCGGCAATATGCGGTGCTAGGGGTGACCTAACGTAGTGGTAGGTGATACCCGCGAAGTGGGAAAACATCCGGGAAAGTATCCCCGGTGTTTCGCGTTTTCGGACAGACGAACCGAAGGGAGAAAGTTCCATGTTTGCTATGCTAGGGATGTGTGGAGGACGAACGGGTTGCGTGTCCGGATTCGTCTCGTCGTTCTGAGCAACTTTCATGTACAAAGTTTTTCCATCCGAGCTACGATTTATTTTATATTATTTTCTAAAGTTTTAAATCATTTTCTAGAATTAATAGATTATTTCAAATCGAAATTGCTTTTATGACGTCATCATGACGTCAGCAGTCAACTATGGACTTTGACTAGTCAACAAACCACTAGGTCCCACATGTCATAGGATGTCTAATTAACTAACAGGTTAAGTAGATTAGTTAGTAGATTAATTAGGTTTAATTAGTTTAGTTAACAGAATTAATTAACTAATTAATTAGTTAATGATTTTATTTTTAATTCATTTTTTTTATAAAAATGTTCTGGGGCTGGGCCCCGGCTGTCATTGGGCCAGAGCCTTAGCGGTTCGGGCTAACGGGCGCCTAGAGCGGTCGCTAGGCACCCGCCCAGGTCAACAGGGAGGGAACGGCGCTGGGCGCCGGCGACCACGGCGACGAGCGACAACAATGCCTGAGGCCAAGGCTGCGCGTCGGCGGGCAGCGGCAAGGCCGCCATGAGGACGGAAACGACAATGGCGGCGGCGTCTTGTGCGGCACACGGCGGGAGCAGCAGCAGCGAGCATCGCCGACGGGCGCGGTCATGGTGCGTTCGTAGCCTTGTGGTGGGTTACGACGCAGGCTGGCGCAGTCACGGTCGCGGTGACCGAGCCCATTGGCCGGAGACCAGACGGCGCGTATGGCGGCCTAAGGCGGTGAGTCGAGGAGGGGGAGAGGGAGAGTAGCCACGGGAGCTCACCCCGGAGCTGTTGGCGTGCTTTCAGAGCGCGTCGGGGCGACAGTGTGCAGCGGTCGAGCGGCGGCGTGGTCGAGAGGATGGATCGAGGCGGCGGCCCGGGCGCCCGCCAATGGCGCTCGGCGAAGACGGTTCATGGTGGCGTCGAGGTCGGTGGAGCGCGTCGGGGAGGAGGCAGGGCGGTTCCGCGCGGCGTCGAGGCGGCGGGGATGGTCGACAGGGTCAGGTCGCCGTGGGGAGGTTTGTTCCCCCGATCCCGATCTGGATCGGGGAAGGGGAGAGAGATGTGGGGATCGTGGGGAGGGGGAGTGGGGCGACCGGTTAGGGTTTGGGTGTCACGGGGGTTATGGAGGTGTGGGGGTGGGCCGGCCTAGTCGTCCTGGTGGCCAGCTGGGCCACTTGACCCAGCGGGGGGGGGTCCTATTTTCTTTTGTCTTTATTTTACTTTTTGTTTAATTTTCCTTTTCTGTTTTACTTTAGTTCCTCTTTTATTTTAGTTTTGTAAACTATAAAAGTAGTCCCTAATTTAGTGTTAGTAAATAGGCTACTACCAGATAAGTTTGGGCAACTAAATAAAATAGTTTAATATTTTATTTTTTTGTAAAAGGCATTCAACTATTGTTTTTGCTATTGTTTAAAATATTTTTAGAGTATTAAACCTTTTCTAAAAATGTGATTTCTCCACCATACTTACCTATGCATTATTTAGCTGACCCCGAACATTTTAGTTTTAATATTTGAAAACTTTTATTGTTTGCTTGATTTTGAATTTTGAATTATAATCGGTTTCGAACTAACACAAGATTAGCAACAGTAATCGAGGTGACGTGGCATCATTAGCAAAGGTTTACTGTAGCTTGATTATCCGGGCGTCACAAAGTGACATCGTGATGGACGAAGGAATAAGGATGGAAATACCCTAAGCTTGGGGATGCCCAAGGCACCTCAAGGTAATATTCAAGGACACCCAAGACTCTAAGCTTGGAGATGCCACAAATGCCATCCCCTCTTTCTTCTACCAACCATTGGTAAATAACTTAGAGCTATATTTTTATTCATCACATGATATGAGTTTTGCTTGGAGCGTTGTGTATTATATGAGTCTTTGCTTTGTTTGCTTTTTAGTTTGCCACAATCATATTTATTGGGCACACCTTTTGAGATGGACACACATTCATTCATGAGTTGTTAGAATACTCTTTGTGCTTCACTTATATCTTTTGAGCTAGGCAATTGCTCTAGTGCTTCACTTATACCTTTTAGAGAACAGCGACGGTTATATTTTAAAGAAATAGTTGCACTCTCATGCTTCACTTATATCAATTTGAGAGTTTAATAAATAGTAATGGCAATATGCACAGGTTATGAAATTGGTCCTAATATGATCGGTATTCAAGAGGGATATAATAAAACTTTCATGTAGATAACTGAATATGATAAGTTTGCTTTGCATGATCATATAGATGACATAGTATTTGTGGCTCAGCCACCATTCATAATTTTTTATACATGTTACGCTAAACCATTGCACATGTTGGTACACTTCGAGAGGCATTCATATAGAGTCATATTTTGTTCTAGTATCGAGTTGTAATTTTGAGCTATAAGTAATTAGAAGTGTGATGATCATCATTATTCATTATTAGAGCATTGTCCAGGTGAGGAAATAAAAAGAGTGGCCAAAAAGAGCCCAGAAAAAAGAGGCCAAAAGGAGCCCAACAAAAAAATGATGAGGGAAAAAGAGAGAAGAGGCAATATTACTATCTTTTTCCACACTTGTGCTTCAAAGCAGTATTATGTTTCTCATATAGAGAGTCTCCTATGTAGTCACTTTCATATAACTAGTGGGAATTTTTCATTATAGAACTTGACTTGTATATGTCGATGATAGGCTTCCTCAAATGCCTGAGGTCTTCTAGAGCAAGAAAGTTGGATGCTGATGTCTACTACACAACCTTCTTCTTGTAGACGTTGTTGGGCCTGCAAGTGCACAGGTTTGTAGGACAGTAGCAAATTTCCCTCAAGTGGATGACCTAAGGTTTATCAATCCGTGGGAGGTGTAGGATGAAGATGGTCTCTCTCAAGCAACCCTGCAACCAAATAACAAAGAATCTCTTGTGTCCCAACACACCCAATACAATGGTAAATTGTATAGGTGCACTAATTCGGCGAAGAGATGGTGATACAAGTGCAATATGGATGGTAGATATATTTGTAATCTGAAAATATAAAAATAGCAAGGTAACTAATGATACGTAAACGGTATTGCATTGATAGGAAACAAGGCCTAGGGTTCATACTTTCACTAGTGCAAGTTCTCTCAACAATAATAACATAGATAGATCATATAACAATCCCTCAACATGCAACAAAGAGTCACTCCAAAGCCACTAATAGCGGAGAACAAACATAGAGATTATGGCAGGGTACGAAACCACCTCAAAGTTATTCTTTCGGATCAATCTATAAAAGAGTTCGTACTAGAATAACACCTTAAGACACAAATCAACCAAAACCCTAATGTCACCTAGATACTCCATTGTCACCTCAAGTATCCGTGGGCATGATTATACGATATGCATCACACAATCTCAGATTCATCCAACCAACACAAAGTACTTCAAAGAGTGCCCCAAAGTTTCTAACGGAGAGTCAAGAACGTGTGCCAACCCCTATGCATAGGTTCCCAATGTCAAGAAACCCACAAGTTGATCACCAAAACATACATCAAGTGGCACATGATATCCCATTGTCACCACAGATAATCACGGCAAGACATACATCAAGTGTTCTCGTCAAAGACTCAATCCGATAAGATAACTTCAAAGGGGAAACTCAATTCATCACAAGAGAGAAGAGGGGGAGAAACATCATAAGATCCAACTACAATAGCAAAGCTCGGGATACATCAAGATCGTGCCATAGACGGAACACGAGAGAGAACACGAGAGAGAGAGAGAGATCAAACACATAGTTACTGGTACATACCCTCAGCCCCGAGGGTGAACTACTCCCTCCTCGTCATGGATAGCGCTGGGATGATGAAGATGGCCACCGGTGATGGGATCCCCCTCCGGCAGGGCGCCGGAACGGGCTCCCGAGAGGTTTTTGGTGGCTACAGAGGCTTGCGGCGGCGGAACTCCCGATCTATCTTCTGTTCTGGAAGTTTTAGGGTACAAGAGTATATATGGGTGTAGGGGGTCCGTCGGAGGAGCTACGGGGGCCCCACGAGGTAGGGGGCGCGCCCGGGGGGTGGGCGCGCCCGCCACCCTTGTGGTCAGCCCGTATCTCCCCTGACGTGCACTCCAAGTTCCCTGGGTTGCTTTCCTTCCAAAAATAACTTCTCCAGTTGATTTCGTTCCGTTTTGACTCCGTCTGATATTCCTTTTCCTCGAAACACTGAAATAGGCATAAAACAGCAAATCTGGGCTAGGCCTCCGGTTAATAGGTTAGTCCCAAAAATAATATAAAAGTGGATAATAAAGCCCAATATTGCCCAAAACAGTAGATAATATAGCATGGAGCAATCAAATATTATAGATACGTTGGAGACATATCAAGCATCCCCAAGCTTAGTTCCTGCTCGTCCTCGAGTAGGTAAATGATAAAAAAGATTTTTTGATGCGGAGTGATACTTTGGCATAATTTCAATGTAAATCTTCTTAATTGTGATATGAATATTCAGATCCGAAAGATTCAAGACAAAAGTTCATATTGACATAAAAATAATAATACTTCAAGCATACTAATCAAAGCAATCATGTCTTCTCAAAATAGCATGTCAAAAGAAAGTTCATCCCTACAAAATCATATAGTTAGGCTATGCTTCATTTTTGTCACACAAAGATGTTCCCAACTTCTATACCCCCGATGACAAGCCAAGCAATTGTTTCATACTTAAATAATCTCAAACTTTTTCAACCTTCACGCAACACATGAGCGTGATCCATGGATATAGCACTATGGGTGGAATAGAATATGATGATGGGGATTGTGTGGAGAAGACAAAAAAGGAGAAAGTCTCACATTGACGAGGATAATAAACGGGCTATGGAGATGCCCATTAATTGATGTCAACATGAGGAGTAGGGATTGCCATGCAACGGATGCACTAGAGCTATGAATGCTCAACAAAAGAAAACTAGTGGGTGTGCATCCAACTCGCTTGCTCATGAAGACCTAGGGCATTTGAGGAAGCCCATCGTAGGAATATACAAGCCAAGTTCTATAATGAAAAATTCCCACTAGTATAAAAAGACAAATTATGAGACTCACTACATGAAGAACAAGGTACTACTTTGAAGCACAATATATGAGACTCACTACATGAAGAACAAGGTGCTACTTTGAAGCACAAGTGTGGAAAAGAGATAGTGGCATTGCCCCCCTTTTTTTGGGCCTTTCTTTTTTTCTTTTTTTGGCCTTTCTCTTTTTTTGATTGGGCAATGCTCTAATAATGATGATCATCACACTTCTATTGATTACAACATAAGGATTACAACTCGAAACTTAGAACAAGATATGACTGTATATGAATGCCTCCGGCGGTGTACCGGGATGGTGCAATAAATCAAGAGTGACATGTATGAAAAATAATGCATGGTGGCTTTGCCAGAAATACGATGTCAATTACATGATCATGCAATGGCAATATGACAAAAGTAATGTATGTCATGATGATGATGATGGAAGTTGCATGGCAATATATCTCGGAATGGCTATGGAAATGCCATGATAGGTAGGTATGGTGGCTGTTTTGAGGAAGATAAAAGGAGGTTTATGTGTGATAAATCGTATCATATCACGGGGTTTGGATGCACCGGCGAAGTTTGCACCAACTCTCAAGGTGAGAAAGGGCAATGCACGGTACCGAAGAGGCTAGCAAAGGCGGAAAGGTAAAAGTGCGTATAATCCATGGACTCAACACTAGTCAAAAGAACTCATATACTTATTGCAAAAATTTAGAAGTAATCAAAAATCAAGTACTATGCGCATGCTCCTAGGGGGATAGATTGGTAGGAAAAGACCATCGCTCGTCCCCGACCGCCACTCATAAGGATGCACAAGCCAGGTACACTTCATGTTTCAAATTTGTTACACAACTTTAACCATACGTGCGTGCTACGGGACTTGCTAACTTCAACACAAGCATTTCTCAAATTCATAATCACCCAACTAGCATGACTCTAATATCACCATCTTCATATCTCAAAACAGTTATCAAGCATCAAACTTATCTTAGTATTCAACGCACTCAAAAGAAAGTTTCACATATCTTGAATACCAAGTATATTAATATTAAGAAAATTACCATGTTATTAACGACTCTCAAAATAATCTAAGTAAAACATGAGAGATTAATAGTTTCTTTAAAACAAATCCACCATCGTGCTCTAAAAGATCTAAGTGAAGTACTAGAGCAAAAATTATCCCGCTCAAAAGATACAAGTGAAGCACATAGAGTATTCTAACAAATTTCAATTCATGTATGGCTCTCTCATTTAATAATTTCAGATCTTGATACTTTATTCAAACAGCAAGCAAAGCTAAAGAAAACTACATTGCAAGGATAGCACAACTCATGTGAAGAAGCAAAAACTTAGGCTCAACCGATACTAACCGATAGTTGTTGAAGAAGAAAGGTGGGATGCCTACCGGGGCATCCCCAAGCTTAGATGCTTGAGACTTCTTGAAATATTATCTTGGGGTGCCTTGGGCATCCCCAAGCTTGACCTTTTGTGTCTCCTTAATTCCTCTCATATCATGGTTTCTCTTTTTATCAAAAGCTTCATTCACAACAAACTCAACAAGAACTCGTGAGATCGGTTAGTATAAACCAATGCAAAACCTTATCATTTTCTACTGTAACAAATCACTAAAATTATTATTCAACATTGAACACTAAATGCCTCTGCATATTTAATACTCCTATCCTCAAATAGAATCATTAAACAAGCAAACATATGCAAACAATGCAAACATAACAGCAATCTGCCAAAACAGTATAGTCTGTGAAGAATGCAAGAGTATCAATACTTCCCTAACTCCAAAAATTATGAACTAAAATTCCCACTGTAATAATTTTATCAGAGCTCAATATGCAAAAAGATTCAACATTACACCACTCTCTGACTTCTCTAGGGAATTTTTGCAACAGCAGTAAACTTTCTGTTTTCAAACAGCAACATATATACTAGCAAAATAAGCATGGCAAATGCTATCCTCGACTTTTTTATTGAAAATAAAGATGCAAAACATTATTCTAACTAACAGAAAGCAAAAAATAACAAAAGGAAATGACGCTCCAAGCAAAACACATATCACGTGGTGAATAAAAATATAGCTCCAAGTAAAGTAACCGATAGACGAAGACAAAAGAGGGGATGCCTTCCGGGGCATCTCCAAGCTTAGGCTCTTGGTTGTCCTTTGAATATTACCTTGGGGTGCCTTGGGCATCCCCAAGCTTAGGCTCTTGCCACTCCTTATTCCATAGTCCATCGAATCTTTACCCAAAACTTGAAAACTTCACAACACAAAACTCAACAGAAAACTCGTAAGCTCCGTTAGTATAAGAAAATAAAACCACCACTTAGGTACTGTAATGAACTTATTATAAATTTATATTGGTGTAATATCTACTGTACTCCGACTTATCTATGGTCATACCCTCTGATACTACTCATAGATTCATCAAAATAAGCAAACAACACATGGAAAACAGAATCTATCAAAAACAGAACAGTTTGTAGTAATCTGTATCAAACGTATACTTCTGAAACTCAAAAAATTCTACCAAATTAGGAAGTCCTAAGAAATTCGTGTACCAATCCAGAGCAAAAATAATCAGATCATAAGAACGTTTATGTGAATTAACAAAACTAATTTACTGGGTGCAAAAGTTTCTGATTTTCAGCAGGATCAACACAACTATCACCGTAAGCTATCCTAAAGGTTTTACTTGGCACTTTATTGAAACAAAAGCTATAAAACATGATTACTACAATAGCATAATCATGTGGACACACAAAAACAGTAAGGATAAATATTGGGTTGTCTCCCAACAAGCGCTTTTCTTTAATGCCTTTCTAGCTAGGCATGATGATGACAATGATGCTCACATAAAAGATAAGAATTGAAACGTAACGGGAGCATCATGAAGCACATGACTAGCACTTTTAACTCTAACCCACTTCCTATGCATAGGGATTTTGTGAGCAAACAAATTATGGGAACAATAATCAACTAGCATAGGAAGTAAAACAAGCATAGCTTCAAGATTTTAAGCACATAGAGAGGAAACTTGATATTATTGCAATTCCTACAAGCATATATTCCTCCCTCATAATAATTTTCAGTAGCATCATGAATGAATTCAACAATATAACCAGCACCTAAAGCATTCTTTTCATGATATACTAGCATAGAAATTTTACTACTCTCCACATAAGCAAACTTCTTCTTTATGGCATACGTATCATCACAATAATCATCATAGGTAGGAGGCATGCTTTCATCATAGTAAATTTGCTCATCAAAGCTTGGGGGACAAAAAATATCATCTTCATCAAACATAGCTTCCCCAAGCTTGTGGCCTTTCATATCATTAGCATCATGGATATTCAAGGAATTCATACTAAAAACATTGCAATCATGCTCATCATTCACATATTTCATGCCAAGCATTCTATGTAATTCTTCTTCTAGCACCTGAGCACAATTTTCCTTCCCATCATTGTCACGAAATACATTAAAAAGATGAAGAATAAGAGGCAAACTTAACTCCATTTTTTTGTAATTTTCTTTTATAAACTAAACTAGTGCTAAAACAAGAAACAAAAAGATTCTATTGCAAGATCTAAAGATATACCTTCAAGCACTCACCTCACCGGCAACGGCGCCAGAAAAGAGCTTAGTTGACGGGGTGTGAGTGAGTGCCCTTTACCTTTGCCTCCCCGGCAACGGCGCCAGAAACTGCTTGATGTCTACTACACAACCTTCTTCTTGTAGACGTTGTTGGGCCTGCAAGTGCACAGGTTTTTAGGACAATAGCAAATTTCCTTCAAGTGGATGACCTAAGGTATATCAATCTGTGGGAGGCGTAGGATGAAGATGGTCTCTCTCAAGCAACCCTACAACCAAATAACAAAGAATCTCTTGTGTCCCCAACACACCCAATACAATGGTAAATTGTATAGGTGCACTAGTTCGGCGAAGAGATGGTGATACAAGTGCAATATGGATGGTAGATATAGGTTTTTGTAATCTGAAAATATAAAAACAGCAAGGTAACTAATGATAAAAGTGAGCGTAAACGGTATTGCAATGATAGGAAACAAGGCCTAGGGTTCATACTTCCACTAGTGCAAGTTCTCTCAACAATAATAACATAGATAGATCATATAACAATCCCTCAACATGCAACAAAGAGTCACTCCAAAGCCACTAATAGCGGAGAACAAACGTAGAGATTATGGTAGGGTACGAAACCACCTCAAAGTTATTCTTTCGGATCAATCTATAAAAGAGTTCGTACTAGAATAACACCTTAAGCCACAAATCAACCAAAACCCTAATGTCACCTAGATACTCCATTGTCACCTCAAGTATCCGTGGGCATGATTATACGATATGCATCACACAATCTCAGATTCATCCAACCAACACAAAGTACTTCAAAGAGTGCCCCAAAGTTTCTACCGGAGAGTCAAGAACGTGTGCCAACCCCTATGCATAGGTTCCCAATGTCACGAAACCCACAAGTTGATCACCAAAACATACATCAAGTGGCACATGATATCCCATTGTCACCACAGATAATCACGGCAAGACATACATCAAGTGTTCTCGTAAAAGACTCAATCCAATAAGATAACTTCAAAGGGGAAACTCAATTCATCACAAGAGAGTAGAGGGGGAGAAACATCATAAGATCCAACTACAATAGCAAAGCTCGGGATACATCAAGATCGTGCCATAGACGGAACACGAGAGAGAACACGAGAGAGAGAGAGAGAGATCAAACACATAGTTACTGGTACATACCCTCAGCCCCGAGGGTGAACTACTCCCTCCTCGTCATGGATACCGCCGGGATGATGAAGATGGCCACCGGTGATGGGATCCCCCTCCGGCAGGGCGCCGGAACAGGCTCCCGAGAGGTTTTTGGTGGCTACAGAGGCTTGCGGCGGCGAAACTCCCGATCTATCTTCTGTTCTGGAAGTTTTAGGGTACAAGAGTATATATGGGTGCAGGGGTACGTTGGAGGAGCTACGGGGGCCCCACGAGGTTGGGGGGCGCGCCCAGGGTGGGTGGGCGCGCCCCCACCCTTGTGGGCAGCCCATATCTCCCCTGACGTGCACTCCAAGTTCCCTGGGTTGCTTTCCTTCCAAAAATAACTTCTCCAGTTGATTTCGTTCCGTTTTGACTCCGTCTGGTATTCCATTTCCTCGAAACACTAAAATAGGCATAAAACAGGAAATCTACGCTGGGCCTCCGGTTAATAGGTTAGTCCCAAAAATAATATAAAAGTGGATAATAAAGCCCAATATTGCCCAAAACAGTAGATAATATAGCATGGAGCAATAAAAAATTATAGATACGTTGGAGATGTATCAGATGCATACCCACTTAGTTTTCATTTTGAGCTTTCATACACTTATAGCTCTTACTGCATCCGTGCATGGCAATCCCTACCACTGGTGCAGCGCCGTGCTATACAAACGGTTTTTACCCCCTTTCCGCAATGGAGTTTTAAACCATCGCCTTATTAGTGTGTGTGATAGGGGGGGGGGTCCTTCCCACATGACCCAGAAACCATCGGGGATAGGCCCTCCAGTTACACACGCGGGGCAAAAAGAGCTCGTGTGTGATTGCGCGAGCCACCACAGACAATTATACATGCCCAATCATTTCCGTTCGTAAGTACATCTCACACAGTGAATCCAAGCCACACGTTTCTGCTCCTATGTACATCCCACACAGTCAATCTAAGGAATATGTTTCCGTTCGTATGTACATCCCACAAAGTCTCCAGGAAATACGTTTTCGGTCATATGTACATCCCACACGGTGAATGCCAGGCAAACGTTTCTGTTCACAAGTACATCACACACAATTTTCCACATCAAATTGTTTGTGATAGCGTTGCCATTGCAGACGATATTAACAATTTTATTGTTTGCATTATTGAATGCATCACACATGATGCCTAGAAGAAACTGTGTGGCATAGGTCGTCCATAACACACCCTTTTTATGTGGAAAACGTTTGGCGCATGTGGCCTAACGCAAACAATTTTCTAGAGGAAGTCGTGTGTGATTGTTCATTGATCCAACACGTTTACTTCCTAGAAACTGTGTGGGTTGTCTGAGGTCATCCCCCATGGTGTTGTCTAATGACCCACAAGTATAAGGGGTCAATTGTAGCCTTTTCGATAAGTAAGAGTGTCGAACCCAACGAGGAGCAGAAGGAAATGACAAGTGGTTTTCAGCAAGGTAATGTCTGCAAATGCTAAAATTGTAAGTAGCGGAGTAGTTTGATAGCAAGATAATTTGTAATGACCAAGTAACGATAGTAGTAACAAAAGTGCAGCAAGGTAGCCCAATCCTTTTGAGGCAAAGTACAGGCCAAAACGGTCTCTTATGATAAGCAAAGTGTTCTTGAGGGTACACGGGAATTTCATCTAGTCACTTTCATCATGTTGGCTTAATTTGTGTTCGCTACTTTGATAATTTGATATGTGGGTGGACCAGTGCTTAGGTGCTGTTCTTACTTGAAAAAAACTCCTACTTATGAATAACCCTCTCGCAAGCATCCGCAACTATGAGAAAAGTATTAAGAATAAATTCTAACCATAGCATTAAACTTTTGTATCTAATCGATCCCTTACGGAATAGCGCATAAACTGGGGTTTAAGCTTTTGTCATGCAACCCATCATCTAAAAACTACTCCACAATGCATTCCCTTAGGCCCGAATATGGTGAAGTGTCATGTAGTCAACGTTCACATGACACCACTAAGGGAATCACAAGATACATATCATCAAAATATTGAACACATATCAAGTTCACATGATTACTTGCAACATGATTTCTCCCGTGACCTCAAGAACGAAAGTCACTTCTCGCAAATGATAATCATGATCAAGATCAGAGGGTATTAAATAGCATAATGGATCTGAACATATAATCTCCCACCAAATAAAGCATATAGTAATCAACTATAAGATGTAATCAACACTACTAGTCACCCACAAGCACCAATCTATAGTTCCGGTACAAAGATTGAACACAAGAGATGAACTAGGGTTTGAGAGGAGTTGGTGCTATTGAAGATGTTGATGAAGATATCCCTCCCCAAGATGGAAGAGTTGTTTGTGATGATTATGGCGATGATTTCCCCCTCCGGGAGGGAAGTTCCCCTGGCGAAATCGCTCCACCGGAGGGCAAAAGTGCTCCTGCCCAGGTTCCGCCTCAAGATGGCGGCGCTTCGTCCCAAAAGTCCTCCCCTTATTTTTTTTTCTAGGTCAAAATGACTTATATACCAGAAGAGGGGCACCGGAGGTGGGCCTGGGTAAGCACACCGGTGGGATCCCTCTGGTACTTATTGACTCCAAAAATTCTTATTTATTCCATAAAAAATCCTCGTGAAGTTTCAGCTCATCTGGAGTTGTGCAGAATAGGTAGCTTCACGTAGCTTTTCAGGTCCAGATTTCCAGCTGCCAGAATTCTCCCCCTTTGTGTATACCTTGCATATTATGAGAGAAAAGCATTAGAATTACTCCAAAAAGCATTATTATACAATAAAACAACATAAATAACAATAGGAAAACATGATGCAAAATGGACGTATCATTATCTCAATAACCGTTTGCAATAGAAAACCCAATAAGCAGGCTAATTAGCCTATTATTATTAACACATTAATAATCAAATTGGCATTTCATATTAAGCACAAAATATATTTCACTTTCGTATTACAGAACCATGATTTCATAATTGAAATACATCAGAGTACACCATCATATAGCTTCAACACTCAGTTACACCATATAGGCATATAACTAGCTACCTCATTACACAACTACACCGGCACCAAGTTTCACATGCAACATCTATGACCTTTGGAAATTAGCATCATATACGATAGACAGACAAATGAATCTCATCTGGAAAACTGCTGAAGCGGAAGGTGAATATTGAGCCTTCAATGATGTTGAAAGTACTTGCAGGCAAGTGCCTGTGGATGATTGATCGTCCATCCTTCATCCTCTAGAGGAAGACTTCAATATTGTACCATGGGTGTTATATGAACACCTTCCTCGCCTCCTGACCATACAGGTGATTTGAGAGGTAGTCATTAGTGAACTGCTTTGGAAAGGCCTGAAAACAAATATATGCATAAATATCTTCTCTAAATTTGGAAATGGCGCAAAGGAATGAAAAACACAAGGTATAAGAGTTAGTACCATTCTGTAGTTCACTGATTTCTTCTTCATTGTGCAGACAAAGATCTTGTTGTTTTTTGTCGATATTTTCTTTATCCTAACATCTTTTCGAGTTTCTTGATTTGAATGATATTCATGGATAATTCATTTCCCCATATGCAAAATGGGTCGAATAGTGGGTCAAAACCTCTAACAACAGGACCTACATGTGCAAGACCAAATTGTTAAAAACCTAAATATTAGAATGGTTCCTGCAATTGCACAATAATGTGCTATTAGACAAAGGACCATGCATGTGCATAATAGATAGCCTGACGTAGCTTTTTTAGGTCCATATTTCCATCTGCCAGAATCCCCCCTTGGTGCATACCTTGCATATTATGAGAGAGAAGGCATTAGAATTACTCCAAAAAGCATTATTATACAATAAAACAACGTAAGTAACAGTAGGAAAACATGATGCAAAATGGACGTATCAAGTCCCCCAAGCTTAGACCTCGCTTGTCCTCAAGCGAAAACCAAAATCGAAAAACATGACCACTTGCTTAGAGAGAGAGAGGTGTCGATAAAAACAAAAATACGGACATAGCAGCATCATGTAACTTATTATAAGAAAAACAAACTTTAACATAAAATTCTTATCATAGACTTCTCATGAACAAGTGACAATTCATCACAACGTCGAAGTATAAAGCATAAAATTTATTGGAAACCAACAAACTATGTTCTCAGTCAATTTTGCAACTATAATTCATCATCTTTTCAGGAAGGTCATGTATCGGAGCCTTTAGGCAAGTCCACATACTCAACCATCATTTAGTCTTCTATGATTGCTTACACTCACCATGTACACATGAGCAAAACGTTTCAACCGGATACATAGAAAGATAGGGGCTTATAGTTTCGCTTCCCAACGCATTCACCTCAAGGGTGATGTCAACAATAATAACTCATGCTACCCATATTCAACTAGATATATGTTCCTAGATCTTTCCTCACCACATGATGCTTGCCGAAGGAGAACACTAAAAGGAATAGAGAGAAAAACTTTGACTCTTGCATGAAAGTAAGTACGCGAAAGTAAAAGATAGGCCCTTCGCGGAGGGAAGCAGAGGTTGTCATGTGCTTTTTGTTTGTATGCTCAACCCCTTAGTGCAAGAGAACGTCATGTTATATTTCCCCTTGTGATGGCAACCTTTATTATGCAGTCTGTCGCTTTTATTGTCCGCCATCACAAGTTTGTACAATGCTCAATTTTCCCTTACACTAAATGATCTTACACTTGTAAAGCAATTTTTATTGCCCTTTTTGCACCGATGACAACTTAGTTGAAGGATCTTACTCAATCCATAGCTAGGTATGGTGGACTCTCAAACAAGATTTGGGTTTAAGGGTTCTGGATGCACAAGTAGTATCTCTACTTAGTGCGGAGTTTTTGGCTAGAAAAGATAGGGGCAAGCACCACATGTTGAAGGATCTATGACAATATAACTTTTATGTGAATATGAACAAACATAATTCATTAAGTTGTCTTTCTTGTCCAACGTCAACAATTTTGGCATATAATAGCTTGATGGGTGCTCACAATCACAAAAGATTTCCAGGATAGTGTATTTGTATGTGAATCTTCTCTTCCCTTATTAATTCTTTCATGAGTTGCATCATTGACCAATGCTATGTTTGTCAATCTACAATAAAATTTACTACTTACACTTTTCCTTGTGTAATGTCATCACTTACCATAAGGTTAGCATATGATATTTTTCATTTATTTCCTTTCTTTTTATTGAAACAATAGATTAAAGAAGGAAAAACTCAAACTAAACTTTATTATATATCTCGCACACGATTACAAGGATTGATCACTAAGCAAACTCTCAAAAAGAAATGATCGAACTTAACTTTTATTCATCTAATAGCAAAAGATAACCATGGATCGAACTAAGAAAGTAAAGGCAAAAGATAGTGGAGATGATACGATACCGGGGCACCTCCCCCAAGCTTGGCGAAAGCCAAGGGGAGTGCCCATACCCGATACTCAGTTTTCTTTTGGTGGTGAAGAAGGAGGTGGTGGTGATGAAGTAGAAGCAATCTTGTCCTCCGGTTTCCATGGCAGAGGCTCACCATCATAAGAGGAGGAGTGAGTCTCTCGGATCCTACAACTGGCAGCCATGCTCATACCTTTGAACGTTGCCTCATATTCAAAGACTTGGCTTTGAAAGTCGTGAATCTGGCTATGGAGGAAGTTGATTTGCTCGTTGAGGGAGAAGACGATGTCCTTCATGGACTTTCCATCCACCTTAAGATCACGGATGTAGTCCGCAATCATGAGGTGATTGGCATTGAGTCCATGTTCCACCATCCCCTTGTATCGGAAGATGTCCTGCTCCATAGCTTCAAGCTTGGCCTCCATGGATCCAGTCCCCTTGGGTCCTTGCACATCGCGGATGTGTAGCACCCCATCGCGCATCTGAATAGCTTGAGGGTGCTGCATCACCTCCCACAGATATGGGTTGATGATGTTGTCGAAGAACTTGTCATTGGAGGAGCTTGAAGCGGCCATGACGGATTGGATCTGACAGAAAACAACAAGAAAAGAAAACAAGAGATTTCTCTGCGATACGGAGGTCAACAGGTTCGGGAGGTATATACAGATTTTTTTATCTTGGGGAACAAGCAGAACGGAAGAAAAACAGAGTCCGGAAAGTACCCGAGGTGGGCACAACTCAGTGTGTGTGTTCGGTTTTTTTGGTTTGGTTCAGTTTAATTTATACGGTTTTTGGTTTATACGGTTCTTATACTTTGGTTTATACGGTTTTATACATAGATACGGTTCAGTTTCGGTAATAACCATTTAAGTTCGGTTCGGGTTCGGTAATAACCAAAATAACCAAAGTTGACGCGAATTTTTGAATGACACATATTTTTTATCACATTATTCAATCTGTGTATGTAGATTAGTTTTTTCTTTTGAGAACTGTGATGGCAGACATGATTTGGCGACATATGTGCGTACTCCGTGCGCCAGATCGAGGCATCTATGGCCGATGAAGCGTTGACAAAGATGTATGTATGTATACTAGGAAAATTTGAGGACAAAATGGAGGAAGAGCACAACATGCGCTAGCCTCCAGGATTTTTATGTGATAAAATATGCCACGAAACACCACATCGCTAGACTGTAGCCTTCACCACACTCCTTTTTTTTAGAAAAAAGCCTCCACGCTCCTGGTCCAAGCACAGCGCCAGCCTCCAGCAATGCACTAGGCGCTATGCACCCCAAGGCCCAGGTCCAAGCGCCAGCCTCCAGCAGTCCAGCTCATGTACTAGCCATGCTGCACATTTTAGTACCACCTCACGGAGTGAACAACAATGAGATGGGTAGATGGCTATAAAAGGAGGGATGATGGGAAGGATCAACTCAGCACTTCCTTTGTTGAACACACATCGGAGCTGGCTTCGTTTTTTCGGTTTAAGCAAAAACCATTCAGTTTCTAACCGAAAAAACCGAGTGTTAAACGGTTTCCATATTTGGGAACTAAACCTGAACTTGAAACCTGAAAAAACCGAAAATTTAGTTTGGTTTGGTTTTTTGGTTCGGTTTTTGGTTTTCGGTTCGGTTTTGCACACCCTGAGGCACAACCCGCCGGGGCGCCTGGCATGCCAGGCGCGCCCTGGTGTATCGTGCCCACCAGGGTCACTTTCCTGGAAGTTTCTTATTTTTCTAGTTTTTTAAATTTTTGCGGATTTCTGAGTTCGTTTACTTACCGTATCACGTACCTCCCTTTTTTCATGATTCTGGAGTGTTCTAGAAGGTTTCCTTTATGTGTTCTTCCGGTGTCAAAGTTTGGATGATATTGCTTTCAACATTAATGGGCGTACCTGAGATATAGTGTTTTATTTGTTGCCCATTGACAACCTTCAGGTTAGTACCTTCGGCATTATTTATTTTGATAGCTCCGGATCGATAGACCTCCTTGATGACATAGGGTCCTTCCCATTGGGAGATGAGTTTCCCTGCAAAGAATCTTAAACGAGAGTTGTACAAAAGAACATATTCTCCAACTTTGAACTCACGCTTTTGGATTCTTTTGTCATGCCATCTTTTAACTTTTTCGTTGAATAACTTTGCATTTTCATAAGCCTGGGTTCTCCATTCATCTAATGAGCTAATATCAAATAACCTCTTTTCACCAGCAAGTTTGAAATCATAATTGGGTTCTTTAATTGCCCAATATGCTTTATGTTCGAACTCAAGAGGCAAATGACAAGCTTTTCCATAAACCATTTTATATGGGGACATACCCATAGGATTCTTATAAGATGTTCTATAAGCCCAAAGTGCATCATCTAATTTCTTAGACCAATTCTTCCGGGACCTATTGACAGTCTTTTGTAAGATTAGTTTTATTTCTCTATGGCTAAGTTCAACTTGACCACTATACTGACGATGATAAGGTGATGCAATTTTATGGTTAACATCATATAGCAAGCATATTACGGAAAGCACCATGAACAAAGTGTGAACCACCATCAGTCATTAAATATCTAGGGACTCCAAACCTTGGGAAAATAACTTCCTTAAGCATTTTAATAGAGGTGTCGTGATCATCACTACTAGTTGGAATAGCTTCTACCCACTTAGTAACATAATCAACAACAACCAAAATATGTGTATACCCATTAGAGGAAGGAAAAGGTAGCATGAAATCAAATCCCCAAACATCAAATGGTTCAACCGCAAGTGAATAATTCATAGGAATTTCTTGATGCTTAACGATATTACCTATTCTTTGACATTCATCACAAGATGAGACAAACTTACGGGCATCCTTGAAGAGAGTAGGCCAATAAAAACCAGATTACACTACCTTATGAGCGGTTCTATCTCCTGCGTGATGTCCTCCATAAGCTTCAGAGTGACATTTCCGTAGGATTTGTTCCTGTTCATGCTCAGGTACACAACGTCTAATAATACCATCTACTCCTTCTTTATAAAGATGTGGGTCATCCCAAAAGTAATGTCTTAAATCATAGAAGAATTTTTACTTTTGTTGGTATGTGAAGCTAGGTGGTATGTATTTAGCAATAATATAATTAGCATAGTCAGCATACCAAGGTGTACTATTAGAAACATTTATTGCAGCTAATTGTTCATCAGGAAAGCTATCATTAATAGGTTGTGGGTCATCAAGAATATTTTCAAGCCTAGACAAGTTATCAGCTACGGGGTTCTTTGCCCCTTTCCTATCAGTGATATGCAAATCAAATTCTTGTAGTAGAAGAACCCACCTAATGAGTCTAGATTTAGCATCTTTCTTTTCCATAAGTTATTTTATAGCAGCCTGATCTGTGTGAACCATCATTTTAGAATCAACAATGTAAGATCTGAATTTATCACAAGCAAACATCGCTGCTAATTCTTTTTCAGTAGTAGCATAATTTCGTTGAGCATTCTCTAGAGTTTTACTAGCATAATGGAGAACATTCAGTTTCTTATCAACTCTTTGTCCTAGAACAACACTAACAACATAATCACTAGCATCACACATACTCTCAAAAGGCAAGTTCCAATCAGGTGGTTGAACAACAGGTGCAGTAATTAAGGCTTTCTTTAGGGTTTCAAAGGCTTCCAAGTAATCATCATCAAACACAAAGGGAATATCCTTTTGCAAAATACTCGTAAGAGGCCTAGAAATTTTAGAACAGTCTTTGATAAACCTCCTATAAAAAGCAACATGACCAAGGAAACTAAGAATACCTTTGATATCTTTAGGACATGACATTTTCTCAATTGCATCAACCTTGGCCTGGTCCACTTCAATTCCTCTTTCAGAAATTTTATGGCCCAAAACAATACCTTCGTTAACCATAGAGTGGCACTTCTCCCAATTCAAGACAAGATTTGTTTGTTCACATCTCTGCAAAAATCGATCAAGATTGCTTACACAATCATCAAAAGACATCCCATAAACGGAAAAGTCATCCATGAAAACATCAACAATATTTTTTTAAAAAAATCAGAGAATATAGTAGTCATACATCTTTGAAAGGTAGCAGGTGCATTACATAAACAAAAAGGCATACGTCTATAAGCATAAGTTCGAAAAGGACAAGTAAAAGTGGTCTTTTCTTGATCAGGTTGTGAAACAAGTATTTGTGAAAAACCAGAATATCCATCAAGGAAGCAAAAATGTGCGCGCATAGATAATATTTCTAACATTTGATCAATAAAAGGCAGAGGGAGGGTAATGATCTTTTCTAGTTGCTTTGTTTAATTTTCTATAATCAATTACCATCCTATAGCCCGTGGCAATTCTTTGTGGCACAATGAACAATGCTCGCCGCTATTGCAGCGTATTCTTGCCACGGCCGCTTACCGCCACCGCTGTCATATTGCCGCCTTCGCCTCGCCTGCTGCTGTGCGAGAGCGCCGCCGCCGATGCCGAACCCCGCCATTGACCTCGCCACCCCCGGTTGACCGGTATTAAACCCATCTGGTCTTTTTCTCGGTTTAGTTTGGTTTTTTTAGTTTTGGTTATTAGGTTTAGAACGGTTTTTATTTACGTTCATTATTTGACGAACGTTCACCCGTTAGTTTATTTTAACGAACAAATTCGTCCGTTATGTTCTGTTAGCGGACATTCGTATGATAGAATTTTTCTTGTCAGTTTAATTTTCGCCAGGGACCTACTCGCGAATAAGTTTTATCGCGATTTAGCCCCTGATCTTAAAACCAGCGTAACTTGTTGCTCGTTTATCCAAATTAGTTGAAACCAATGCCTAAATCTTCGTAACGATCTCTTCTTTCCAGTAAACCAGCTTGAACATGATTTTGACAAATTAAAATTTGGGTTTAGATCAGATTAGTATTCGATCTTGTTTCGTTTGTATCTTGAGTTTCGTAACTCCGTGTGAGTTGTTTCTTTTTGCAAATCGTAGCTAATCACATGTACCTACTGTTAAGATCTAATCCATAGGAAAATAATGCTCTTAGGTTTTATTTTCTATTTATTTTAGTTGTTTGTTTGTTTCGGGTTTGTTTTGGATCTTCTCTCAATTTCTCTTTGTTTGGTTTGAGTGATTGCTTATGTATGCTACTGTTTGCCTACGCTAGATTACCCAGAGTGCGAAGCTTGTTACTACAAATCTCTAGAGTTTGCAGATCACCAGCAAGGCAAGTTACACTTTGCTCATACTCTTCTATACCCAGTTTTTACTATGCATTAGCTTTGCCCCTCAAATATTTGCATGAGTAGGATGGGGAACATGTGGTTTGGGTTTAGTACTTGAGGTAGGAACCTAATACCTTTTGATCACCCCGGGAATATACATTATGCTCTATTATTTCTTAGCCATGCTCGTAGACAGGGATTGGATCGTGATACACATGGAAGTTATGAGAGTTATTAATCTTGGATAACATAAATGTGGCAACTTTAATACACATCTGGTTTGATTGGTTGGGGCACCTGGATAATCCAGTGTTTGTCCATTTGGGAAATCCCAGAGTACCAGTGTGATTTTTCCTCAGTTCGCCACCCAGGCTCAAAGGGATCTATGATATTTCATGCCTAGAAACTTCCGTGTGCAGCCACAAGCCATTATGGGCTCTGGCATAGTTGAGTAATTTGTATGAGCTCTGAAAGAGGTGGACTAGCAGATGTAGGGGAAAGTAGGTGTACCTGTCTGCCCGGAATAGAGAGTTAATGCTTCAGAAAGACTATGTCTTGATCTTCCGATTGTGGATGTGGTCGGGTCTTGTGGGGAAAAGAGCGCAACCTCTGCAAAGTTTATAAACTAATCATGGTTAGCCGTGTCCCCGGTTATGGACATCTTGAGTATCTGGAATTGGATATTATTGTTGATCTCATCACTCTTTAATAAATTGAATTGGGTTTAATGATGATACTTATTTAATTGGGATTTGAGTTGGAGGAACCTTCTCAAATATTGGTACAACTTGGGAGTAGTAAATAAAAATTTATTCCTTTGTTGTAGAGAAAAACTAGCTTTATGCAAAATCTTGAACTTAGAGCCTCCACCAGCCAAATATTGCATGTAAGTATAGTTCTTGCATTCATTGCTTTACAGTGTAACTCTGCCAGCATATTCAATGTGCTGACCTACACGCCTGCAATGTCTCATGTTGCAGACTTCTCAGACGACGAATAAGGTGCGATAGGTTGTAGTCGTGCACTCAGCTATGCCGTTGGAGTTGATGGACTCATTTACCTTCAAAGCTTCCGCAGATATTTAGTTTAGATGGCCTTCAACATTTTATTTGTGTAATCATACTCTTTATGAGGACTTCGATGTAATATGTGTGCGATTGAACTCTGCTGTAATTCCTCGAGTACTGTGTGTGTCAGCATTACCAACCAGGGATGACACTTAAGCACAGAGACTTCGGTCCATTGGGATCGTGGTCGCTACAAGATAGTATCAGAGCACACCCTGACTGTAGGATGTGACCACTAGGAAAAACCATAGGATTACTCTTCTCTGCTCATTTCTAATCCTCCTCTATTTCTACTCTATAGATGGCGGACCCCAGGAACTAGTTCACTCAGCCGGATGACGACACCCCTTTCGGACGACACTTGAAGGAAGTCAGCAAGTACCTGAACATCGGACTACCAAGCTTCACTGGGACTTTCTCTGCAACTTTTCTGGAAGAGGGGCACTGGAAGATCAAAGTTTGGGTACCTGGGAGGACGTTTGCGCCAACAACGGAGCCCATTGATTTCTACCTAGATTCACCAAGTTGGAGTTTGGGAAAGAACATGGCAGCCCACATCACTTTTGGATGCATATGTGAAGTGTATCACAAGGAGCTTGAGAACACCATCTATCAAATATGTGGACGCCGAGACGAGGAATGGGAGATGATTCATACCAAGAAGGATGGATCAATTGCAGCTTACATTCAGGAGATGGGTGATCACATTCGCCGATACGAGAATCAGTTGTGCTTGAACATGAAGAAGATCAAGAAGCTGATGAAGAAGAATATCAAGCTAGAAGAGGAACTCAAGTCAACACGCGATGGATATGAAGAAGAAATTTCTGTACTACTGGAGAAGCATGAAGATTTGAAGAGGAAGCTAGGACTACCCGTGGAGAACCATAAGCGAGAACCTGAAAAGGATATCCGTTTGGAGGACTACATCATCTTGGACAACACCGACACAGACAGTGATGCAAATGATGACAGTGATGACGACTACGTAGACGAAGCTGGAGCAGATATCATGGTGTCTTCCACCGATCAAAATTTCTAGACGACCACGATGTTACTAGTAGTATTGTTCCAAGTAGTTAGAATCGATCGCTTTGTAATCATAGTTAGATCGTTTGTGTGAATATTGATTCATATTGAATGAAGTGAATTGATTGTATTTGCCTCATGTGCATATGGTAGTGAAATCTCTCTTAGACCTTATTCTATTTTGTTTTCTCACGCCCAAGTCCAGGCAGAAGAGTTATGCCGATACTAAACGCAAGGAGGTAGCCTATGAAGTCGAAGACAGAGCATATCTTTGTGTGTCCCCACTTCGAGGAGTTAAATGTTTTGGATCCAAGGGAAAGCTAGCACCATGTTTTGTGGGACCATATAGAGTTTTGGAACGCATGGGAGAATGTAGCGACCCGACCTCAGATGGTCAAGTCTCTGTGCTCAGGTGTCATCCCTGGATCAGTAATGCTGACACCACACAGTACTTCGAAGGATTTATAACAGAGTAGCAATCACACACTTATTACATCGTTTGTCCAAAAGAGGACTTATTACAATAATCATGGCTTAAGGCCATCTAATAACGATAACAGCGGAAGACTTGGAAGATAAGTGAGTCCATCAACTCCAACGGCATCACTGAGTATAGAACCACGACCTAAAAGCACCTTACTCGTCGTCTGAAAAGTCTGCAACATGAAAGTTGCAGCCCGAAAACGGGTCAGCACATGGAATATGCTGTCAATGTAACATATAGAGAATAATGAATGATAAGCCTATACTACATGCATATATGGCTGGTGGAAAAGCTCTATGGTTACAGTTTTTGCATAAAGCCAATTTTTCCCTACTGCAAAGGAATAAATTTATTTAACTATCATGGTGGTTGTTAAACATTGAGAATGGTTGACAGCATCCTCAATCCCAATTAAAAAGTACTCATTAACAAACCCAACAATATTAATTAGAGTAACGTGATGAGATACACATGATATTCAAGTACTAGATACTCAAGATGTCCATAACCGGGGACACGGCTAATCATGATTAGTTTGTACACTCTGCAGAGGTTTGCGCACTTTTCCCCACAAGACTCGATCGCCTTCGTTTGGTTTCTCGCACTACATGGTGTTTGAGAAATGGATGACCGAGACATAGTCTTTCAGAAGCGCTAGCACCTTATGATGGGTAGACCGGTACACCTACATCCCCTACATCTACTAGTCTACCACTATAAGAGTTCGCACGACTTAGTGAAGACCCAGTCTCGGAATAACCGTACCAATATGAAAGGACAGAAGTATTGAGGAAAAGGTTATGCCGCTACCGGAAGAGCCCGGAGAGGGAATTTTTCCGGAGATCTGAGAAGACTGACACCGTCAACAACAAGGATGGAGTATATGAGTTTTGATGGAACCATAACAATGCTTCTAAGGGTGGTAGCACCCCAGACCCCGGAGATGATCGATGGATTTTGAAGACCCCTACCCTAACCTATTTCTTGCTAGCCTCTCCGAATCTCGAGGACGAGATTCATTTTAAGGGTGGTAGGTTTGTAACATCCCAAAATTCTAAATTTTGGAATGTTATAATAAATAGATAGATTGATTGTTTGTTTGATTGTTGTGTGATTGATTGAGTGAAATTTGAAACTTTTTGAAAGTTAAATGAGAGGGAATAAAAGGACTTTCCCAAACTTTCATTTTCTTTCTGATCTTCATGAATTCAAATCTTTTTCAAATACAAAACCCTTGAGCGAAGATGATATGACTTCTTCAATTTTATTAAATGAAAGGGTATTTGAAAATATTTGAATTTCATTTGGAAAATATTTCCAATCCAGAAACTTTATGCAACTCAATGATTTTCACGAGTGAAGATAAAATGACTTCTTCAAAACATATGAAATATGAGTTGGGAGTTTCAAACAATTAAACTCAAAGTTCTTTTGAATTTATTTTCAATTTGGAGTTATTTGGATTTTATTCAAATTATTTTTCTCCAAAAAATATATACAGAAATTAGGGTAACATGATTCCCTACATCATAAAATTGGAGAGAAATGAATTTGAATTAATTTTGGTATTTTTAAAAATAATTTTACTGGATTTTACTAGGGCAGAAGCACTCTTTGCTTTATTTGAATTTGTGTGTATTTTATTTGTCTCTTGAAAAATGTTCAGCTTGTAGGAAATCTTTTTCTGAAATTTTGATATATTATATGCCTAGGTTGTATTTTTATTTTATTGGTTTTATTTTTATTTAATGTCTGTTTAAAAAATTTCCTCGCCGACCGGGTTGCCCAACAACCGAGCCAAAGCCATGGCTCAAAGAAGCCGCCTTCGTCCCCGACTCCGCCTCCCCAGACGCATCGCCGCCTTGCCGTGTCCTTCCGGACTCACGCGCGCGCCGCCTCTCCTCTGCCTCCTCCACGCCACCTCCTCCCTCCCTATAAAACCGAGCCCCGATCCCGCCCTCTCTCTCCTTGCCTCGCTCGCCGCCGCTGCCGCTGCCTTGCAGATTCGCCGCCGCCAGACAAATTTGCTGCCGCATCTCTTCTTCTTTGTTGCTTGCTGCCGCCGCCGCCGCTTGTCCACGCCGCGCCATCGTCCCGCCGCTTCTCCTGCGGCGCTGCCGACATCCCGACGACCGAGCCGCCGCCCGCCTCGCCGAGTACATAACTCGCTGGAGAGCTGCGGCTTCTGCAAAACCGCCGAACCATGTGGACCTAGTAAAACCGCTAAAAAAACCCGCGGTTTTTCTTTATTGGTTTTTTTTTGATTAGTTTAGTCTGAGAGCGTTCATTAGTTAGGGTCTGGTAGTGAACGGTTCGTTCGTTAGCTTTCTGTAGCGGGCGTTCGCCCGGTAGATTTTTTCTTTTCTTTTTATTTTTAGTCAGGGACCTATCCGTAATTAGTTTCTTTATCGTTTAGCCCCTGATTTTCAAACCTTCGTAACTTTTTGCCCGTTTGTCCAAATCCAACGAAACCAACGCCCACTTCTTCGTTATGATCCCCTCTATCCAGATAAACAACTTGAACATGTTTTTGAAAGTTTTAAAATTTGAATTAGAACAGATTTGTATTTGAACTTTGTTTGATCATAACTTGAGTTTTATAACTCCGTTTGAGTTGATTCTTTTTGCATCTCGAAGCTCTTGACCTAAACTTTCTGATAAGGCAAAATTCACGTAATTTTGGTACTGTTAGAAATTGTTTTATGTTGCAAGAGTTATTCGCTTGGTTTTGATGTTTTTTGAATCGCACTCTTCGTTCTTTCTGATGTTCTGAGTGATTGCTTATGTGTGATTACTATTGTTTGCTTACGATAGATTGACCGGAGTGTGATGAGTAGTGCTATCAAGAGTTTTGAGTGTGAATCATCTTCATCAACATTGCAGGCAAGTAACACTTGATCATACCTTTTTCTACTACCCAGTTTTTATGCATTAGATCAATCCTCAAACATTGCATGATTAGGATCTAATTAAATTGTGGGATGGGAAGTAGATGAGGTAGTACCTATTACCTGTTTTACTTATGAAACCTTTGGGAGTTACTTCTACGTTGCTTATTTTGCCATGCTATGCTAGTAGACGTGGATTGGGTGAGTGAATATCCATGACAGATGTGAGATTGTTAATTAATGGTTTATCTAAGGTGGCAACTTAAATACACATCTGGGTGGATTGAGGCACCTGGGGTATCCAAAGGATTGCCTATTTTTTGGAAATCCGGGGTACCGTGTGATTTTCCTATGGACCGCCACCCGTGCTCAAAGGGATCATAAGATAATTCATGCTAGTAACTTCCGTGTGCAGCCACAAGCCATTATGGGCTCGCATAGTTGACTAAGTCGTGCGAACTCTTATAGTGGTAGACTAGCGGATGTAGGGGATGTAGGTGTACCGGTCTACCCATCGAAGGTGCTAGTACTTCGAAAGACTATGTCTCGGTCATCCGCTTCTCAAACACCATGTAGTGCGAGAAACCAAACGGAGGCGATCGAGTCTTGTGGGGAAAAGTCATAAACCTCTGCAGAGTGTACAAACTAATCATGATTAGCCGTGTCCCGGTTATGGACATCTTGAGTATCTAGTACTTGAATATCATGTGTATCTCATCACGCTACTCTAATTAATATTGTTGGGTTTGTTAATGAGTACTTTTTAATTGGGATTGAGGATGCTGTCAACCATTCTCAATGTTTAACAACCACCATGATAGTTAAATAAATTTATTCCTTTGCAGTAGGGAAAATTGGCTTTACGCAAAATCTGTAACCATAGAGCTTTCCACCAGCCATATATGCATGTAGTATAGCTTATTCTTTCATTACTCTATGTGTTACATTGCAAAGATATTCCATGTCTTGAATTGTTTTGGCTGCAACGCTTCATGTTGCAGACTTTCCGCAACGACGAGTAAGTGATACGTTAGGGTTACGATTTCCTATACTCAACTTTGCCGTTGGTGTTGATGGGAATCCACAACCTTGTTGCTTCCGCTATTTTGGATTGAGGTAATGGTATTTACGTTACTTTATACATGTGATTTACCTCTCTTATAAATCCTCGAGTACTGTGTGTGTCAGCATACCGATCCAGGGATGACACGTAAGCACAGAGACTTGACGTCTGAGGTCGGGTCGCTACAGAGAAGTTGCCTACAAGTTGGAATTGCCTGAAGGATTGTCAGGAGTTCACGATATGTTTCACGTTTCCCAGTTGAAGAAGTGCCACGCAGAGATGGCCGGCATTCCTCTGAGATATACAGTGCCACTGGAAGTGATTCAATTGGATAGTGTTCTGACCTATGAAGAGAAGCCAGTCAAGATTCTCGAGTTTCCCAGCCGTGTTACCCGCAGCAAGGTTATCAAGTTTTGCAAAGTTCAGTGGAGCCACCATACCAAGGAGGAAGCCACCTGGGAGCGAGAAGAAAACCTCCGCAACGACCACCCACACCTTTTTGCTGACCAACCCGAATCTCGAGGGCGAGATTCATCCTAAGGGGGGTAGGTTTGTAACATCCCAATTTTCATTTTGGATGTTATACATAGATCATCATATGCATATCATATTTATTGCATTTGGTTGTGATCCAAGAACTCTTAAGCAACTCAAGTACACAAGGAGAGAGTTGGAGGTTTCATTTAAAATTTCATTTTTGAATTTATTCAAATTTGAAAAGAGGATCAATTTGATTGTCAATAATTTCTCTCCAATTATTTCCAACAATAAAAAAATAATAAAGTGAAGATAAAATGACTTCTTCAATAGAGGAGAAATATTGGAAATAAATTTTTAAATCAAATTATTATTTTATTTGTATTTTATTTGCAATTTTATTTGAATTAGAGAAAAACAAGCATTTTTAAAAAATTGCATTTAGTCAAGAAAAATGTTCATATTGTCCCAAATATTAGGTATGGACGATGAAAATTGTTTCTCGAATTTTTAGATGTTTATATTTATTTATTACGATTTTTTTCGCGGAAGTCATTTAAAAACAACCTTCCTGGGCCGGCCCAGCCGAGCCGGTCCATGGCCCAGCGCCGCCGCCGCCTTCCTCTGCTCAGGAGGAGTCCCACCCCGAGCCGCCAGAGGAGTCCGGCTCGGACTCCTCAACGCCGCCGCCCGCATCGCCTCGTCGCGCAAGCCATCGCCGCCCTCGGGCCTTTATAAGGAGCCGACCTCGGCCCCCTCCTCTCCAAGTCGCCGCCACCACTGCACCGCCTCCATTGCCGAGCGCCGCTGCCGATTTTGCTCGCCGCCGCCGCCGCTAGTAGCTGTTGCCGCCATCGTCGCCGCCTGCCGCTAGCTGCAGCGCTGCTGCCGCCGCCGCATCGCCACCCGCTGTCCGCGCTGCCACCTTCACCTCGCCCCGCCGCGCCAGGAGCCGAGCTAAACCATGCCTTTGACCTCGCCGCCCCGGTTGACCGGTATTAAACCGATTTGGTCTTTTTCTCGGGTTGGTTGATTTTTTTAGTTTCGGTTATTAGGTTTAGATCGGTTTTTATTTTAGTTCGTTATTTGACGAACGTACACCCGTTAGTTTATTTTAACAAACGAATTTGTTCGTTATGTTCTGTTAACGGACGTTCATCTGATAGAATTTTTTTAGTTTAATTTTCGCCAGGGACCTATCCGCAAATAAGTTTTATCGCGATTTAGCCCCTGATCTTAAAACTAGCGTAACTTTTTGCTCGTTTATCCAAATTAGTTGAAAGCAATGCCTAAATCTTCGTTACGATCTCTTCTTTCCAGTAAACCGACTTGAACATGATTTTGACAATTTAAAATTTGAGTTTAGATCAGATTAGTATTCGATCTTGTTTGGTTTGTATCTTGAGTTTCGTAACTCCGTTTGAGTTGTTTGTTTTTGCAAATCGTAGCTAATCACATGTACCTACTGTTAAGATCTAATCCAGATGAAAATAATTCTGTCAGGTTTGATTTTCTGTTTAGTTTAGTCATTTGCTTGTTTCGGGTTTGTTTTGGATCTTTTCTTCATTTCTCTTTGTTTTGTTTGAGTGATTACTTATGTGATACGTTGGATAATTTTTGATTGTTCCATGCTATTATATCACCCCTTTTGGTTGTTTGTGGGCTTTATTTTACACATTTATATCTTTTTTGGGACTAACCTACTAACCGTAGGCCCAACCCATATTGCAGTTTTTTTGCCTATTTCAGTATTTCGAAGAAAAGGAATATCAAACGGAGTCCAAACGGAATGAAACCTTCGGGAGCGTGATTTTTGGAACGAACGTGATCCAGAGGACTTGGAGTGCAAGTCAAGAAGCAGCCGAGACGGCCAAGAGACAGGAGGGCACGCCCACCCCCTCTGGGCGTGCCCCCTATCTTGTGGGCCCCTCGGGCGGCCACCGACGTACTTCTTCCTCCTATATAAGCCTCACGCACTCAAAACATCCAGGAGCCAACGAAACACAATTTCCACCACCATAACCTTCAGATCCGCGAGATCCAATCTTGAGCCTTTGGCTGGCTCACGAGGGGGAATCGACCATGGAGGGCTTCTACATCGACACCATAGCCCCTCCGATGAGTTGTGAGTAGTTTATCACAGACCTTCGGGTCCATAGTTATTAGCTAGATGGCTTCTTCTCTCTTTCTGGATCGCAATACAATGTTCTCCCCTCTCTTGTGGAGATCTATTCGATGTAAACTCTTTTTGTGGTGTGTTTGTCGAGATACGATGAATTGTGGGTTTATGATCAAGTTTATCTATGAGAAATATTTGAATCTCCTCTGAATTCTTTTATGTATGATTGAGTTATCTTTGCAAGTCTCTTCGAATTATCAGTTTGGTTTGGCCTACTAGATTGATCTTTCTTGCCATGGGAGAAGTGTTTAGCTTTGGGTTCAATCTTGCGGTGTCCTTACCCAGTGACAGAAAGGGTCGCAAGGCACGTATTGTATTGTTGCAATCAAGGATAAAAAGATGGGGTTTATACCATATTGCATGAGTTTATCCCTCTACATCATGTCATCTTGCTTAATGCGTTACTCTGTTCTTTATGAACTTAATACTCTAGATGCAGGTAGGAGTCGGTCGATGTGTGGAGTAGATGCAGGCATGAGTCGGTCTACTTGTTGCGGACGTGATGCCTATATACATGATCATGCCTAGATAATCTCATAATTTTCACTTTTCTATCAATTGCTCGACAGTAATTTTTTCACCGACCGTAATACTTATCCTATCTTGAGAGAAGCCTCTAGTGAAACCTATGGCCCCCGTGTCTATCCTTTATCATATAAGCTTTCAATCTACTTTTGTTTGTATTTTTAGTTTTTGCATCTATATTATAAAATACCAAACATATATTTATCTTATCATACTATCCTATCAGTCTCACTTTCGCAAGTGGCCGTGAAGGGATTGACAACCCCTTTATTTCGTTGGTTGCGAGTTCTTTGTTTGTTTGTGTAGGTGCGTGGGACTTTTGAGGAGCCTCCTACTGGATTGATAGCTTGGTTCTCAAAAACTGAGGGAAATACTTACGCTACTATTGCTGCATCACCCTTTCCTCTTCATGGAAAACCAACGCAAGCTCAAGACGTAGCAAGAAGGATTTCTGGCGCCGTTGCTGGGGAGGTCTTCGCTCAAGTCAAGACATACCAAGTACCCATCACAAACCCATATCCCTCGCATTTACATTATTTTCCATTTGCCTCTCATTTTCCTCTCCCCCACTTCACCCTTGCCGTTTTATTTGCCCTCTCTTTGCCTATCTCTCTCTGTCTTTTTCGCTCGCCTTTTTTCCGTTTGCTCGTGTGTTAGATCGTTTACCTTGTCGTTATGGCTAGTCCTCCTATCCTTATTATTACCCCCGAACATGAAATTCTCAATTTTAAGCAAAGGGAGGGACAAAATTTAAAAGATGATTGGCATAGAATTTGCAATGCTCAAAATAGATCTACTAGGAAGCTTTCTACTTCCGTTCTTCTTTGCAATTTTTATGTAGGCATTACTCCTTGGAATAGATGTGTTCTTGATACTGTTGCCGGAGGTGATTTCTTGAGTAGCCATACGTTTGATGCTTACAATGCTATGTTAGATTTCTTTGGCCCACCACCTCTTTTGGTTAATGGAACTGTTTTAACTTTAGAACATGTTATGCAATGGCTTGAGATTATTGAAAATAAAATTGCCACTGTTGATTGAAAATTTGGATAAAAAGATTGATAATCACATTACCCAATATGGATCTAGGGTTGGAGTTACTTTGAAAAATCTTAAAGAGAAAGAACCTATAGTTAATGAAAAAATAGATCTAGATTCAGCAAGAATCGGTAAACTTGAGGATATCATTACCAACTTAGGTTCCGCGTTTTCCTCCATGAAAAACACTCCAAAACCCCATACCAAGACTGCCAAGTTTATTTATGTTCCTAAAAATAAGGGTAAATCTTCTAGTAAAGGAGACGTGGATCTCAAATCCATACGTGTTCATCCCAATTGTCTCTCTATCGTTAAGGAACCTTTTGCTACAAACGAATTTCTTGAATTTTTGCCTAAAGGTTTAGTCATTGCTAAAAAGGAAGAAACCCCTAAAAATTATAAGTGCTCTATTGAGGAGTTGAGTGCCAAAGATGGCACTACTTAGACCTATCTTCGCTTTTATGCCTAGCTAGGGGCGTTAAACAATAGCACTAGTTGGGAGGCAACCCAATTTTATTTGTGTTTTTTGTTTTTGTTCCTGTTTAGTAATAAATTTTGCATATACCTTCTATTTAGATGTGTTTTAATCTTTTAATTAGTGTTTGTGCCAAGTAGAACCTATAGGATAACCTATGATGATATTTAATTTGATTCTGCTGAAAAATAGAAACTTTGCACGCACGAAATTAGTTTTGTTAAATCACAGAAACGTGATTTTGCGTTGATTATTTTTTGCTTCTGATCAATAGATAAATTTTACAGGACTTCCTATTTCGGTATGATTTTTAGAGTTCCATAAGTTTGCGTTAGTTACAGATTTCTACAGATTGTTCTGTTTTTGACAGATTCTGTTTTTCGTGTGTTGTTTGCTTATTTTGATGCATCTATGGCTGGTAAAATAGTTTATAAACCATAGAGAAGTTGGAATACAGTAGGTTTAACACCAAAATAAATAATAATGAGTTCATTACAGTACCTTATGTGGTGGTTTTGTTTTCTTTCACTAACGGAGCTTATAAGATTTCCTGTTGAGTTTTGTGTTGTGAAGTTTTCAAGTTTTGGGTAAAGCTTTTATGGACTATGGAATAAGGAGTGGCAAGAGACTAAGCTTGGGGATGCCCATGACACCCCAATATATTCAAGAATAGCCAAAAGCCTAAGCTAGGGGATGCCCCGGGAAGGCATCCCCTCTTTCCATTTCGTTCAGTGGTACATTTACTTGGAGCTATATTTTTATTCGCCACATGATATGTGTTTTGCTTGGAGCGTCGTGTATTATATTAGTATTTGCTTTTTAGTTTACCACAATCATCCAGCCTACTTGATTAGAATTTGCTAGAATACTCTATGTGCTTCACTTATATCTTTTGAGCTTGATAGGTTTTGCTCTAGTGCTTCACTTATATCTTTTAGAGCACGGCGGTGGCTTAATTTTGAAGAAATTGCTAGTCTCTCGTGCTTAACTTATATTATTTTGAGAGTCTTTTAGAATAGCATGGTGGTTGCTATGGTTACAAATTTGGTCCTAGAATGATGAGCATCCAAGTTGGGTATAATAAAAACTATCATAGAAAGTGAATTGGATGCTATGATCAAGTTGATGCTTGATAATTGTTTTGAGATATAAAGGTAGTAATGTTAGGGTCATGCTAGTGGGTAATTATGAAATTGAGAAATACTTTTGTTGAAGTTGGCAAGTCACGTAGCATGCACGTATGGTAAAAGTTGTGTGACAAATTTGTTGCATGAGGTGCTCTTTTGATTGTCTTCCTTATGAGTGGCAGTCGGGGACGAGCGATGGTATTTTCCTACCAATGTATCCCTCTTGGGGCATGCGCAGTAGTACTTTGCTTCAAGGGCTAAGTAGACTTTTGCAATAAGTATATGAGTTCTTTATGACTAATGTGAGTCCATGGATATACGCACACTCATCCTTCCACTTTGGTAGCCTCTATTGTGCCGCGCAACTTTCTCCGGTATCATGAACCCATTATTTACCTTCCTCAAAACAGCCACCATACCTACCTATTATGGCATTTCCATAGCCATTCTGAGATATATTGCCATGCAACTTTCCACCGTTCTGTTTATTATGACATGCTTCATTATTGTCATATTGCTCTTTGCATGATCATGTCGTTGACATCGTATTTGTGGCAAGGCCACCTTCATAATTTTCATACATGTCGCTCTTGATTCATTGCATATCCGGTACACCGCTGAAGGCATTCATATAGTGTCATATCTTGTTCTAGCTTGGAGTTGTAATTCTTGAGTTGTAAATCAATAAAAGTGTGATGATCTTCATTATTAGAGTATTGTCTCAGTGAGGAAAGGATGATGAAGACTATGATTCCCCCACAAGTTGGGATGAGACTTCGGGCTTTACAACGAGAAAAAAGAGAGAGAGGCCAAAAAGAAAAAAAAGAAAGGCCAAGGAAAATAAATAAAAATAAAATAAAATAAAATGAGAGAAAAAGAGAGAAGGGACAATGCTACTATCTCTTTTTCCACACTTGTGCTTCAAAGTAGCACCATGACCTTCATGATAGAGAGTCTCCTATGTTGTCACTTTCATATACTAAGTGAGAATTTTTCATTATAGAACTTGGCTTGTATATTCCAATGATGGGATTCCTCAAAATGCCCTAGGTCTTCGTGAGCAAGCGAGTTGGATGCACACCCACTTAGTTTCTTTTGTTGAGCTTTCATATATATATAGCTCTAGTGAATACGTTGCATGGCAATCCCTACTCACTCACATTGATATCTATTGATGGGCATCTCCATAGCCCGTTGATACGCCTAGTTAATGTGAGACTATCTTCTCCCTCTTTTTGTCCTCACAACCACCACCTTATACCACCTTAGTGCTATGTCCATGGCTTGCGCTCATGTATTGCGTAAGAGTTGAAAAAAAGCTGAAGCGCATTAAAAAGTATAAACAATTGCTCGGCTCGTCATTGGGGTTGTGCATGATGGGAGTATTTTGTTTAATGAAAATGAAGCATGGCCTAACTATAAGATTTTGAAGGGATAAGCTTTCTTTGGCTATGCTATTTCGATAGGACATGATTATTTGTTAGTATGCTTTGAAGCATTTTTATTTTTATGTTTTATAAGCTTTTATCTTGAATCATTTGGATCTGAACATTCATGCCACAATAAAGAAAATTACATTGAGAATTATGCTAGGTAGCATTCCACATCAAAAATTCTGTTTTTATCATTTACCTACTCGAGGACGAGCAGTAATTAAGCTTGGGGATGCTTGATACGTCTCCAACGTATCTATAATTTTTTAATCCCCTTTTGGATGCTTATGGGCTTTATTTTACACATTTATATCATTTTTGGGACTAACCAACTAACCGGAGGCTCAACCCGTATTGCTATATTTTTTGCCTATTTCAGTATTTCGAAGAAAAGGAATATCAAACGGAGTCCTAACGAAATGAAACCTTCGGGAGCGTGATTTTTGGAACGAACGTGATCCAGTGGACTTGGAGTGCAAGTCAAGAAGCAGCCGAGGCGGCCACAAGACAGGAGGGCGCGCCCACCCCCTCTGGGCGCGCCCCCTATCTTGTGGGCCCCTTGGGCAGCCACCGACGTACTTCTTCCTCCTATATAAGCCTACGTACCCTGAAAACATCCAGGGAGCCAACGAAACACAATTTCCACCACCGTAACCTTCTGTATCCGCGAGATCCCATCTTGGAGCCTTCACGGCGCTCACGGAGGGGGAATCGACCACGGAGGGCTTCTACATCAACACCATAGCCCCTCCGATGAGTTGTGAGTAGTTTACCACAGACCTTCGGGTCCATAGTTATTAGCTAGATGGCTTCTTCTCTCTTTTTGGATCTCAATACAATGTTCTCCCCTCTCTTGTGGAGATCTATTCGATGTAAACTCTTTTTATGTGTGTTTGTCGAGATCCAATGAATTGTGGGTTTATGATCAAGTTTATCTATGAGAAATATTTGAATCTCCTCTGAATTCTTTTATGTATGGTTGAGTTATCTTTGCAAGTCTCTTTGAATTATCAGTTTGGTTTGGCCTACTAGATTGATCTTTCTTGCCATGGGAGAAGTGTTTAGCTTTGGGTTCAATCTTATGTGTCCTTACCCAAAGGATGTAAAGGGTTGCAAGGAACGTATTGTATTGTTGCCATCGAGGATAAAAAGATGGGGTTTATATCATATTGCATGAGTTTATCCCTCTACATCATGTTGTCTTGCTTAATTCGTTACTCTGTTCTTTATGAACTTAATACTCTAGATGCAGGCAGGAGTCGGTCGATGTGTGGAGTAATAGTAGTAGATGCAGGCAGGAGTTGGTCTACTTGTTGCGGACGTTATGCCTATATACATGATCATGCCTAGATAATCTCATAATTATTCGCTTTTCTATCAATTGCTCGACAGTAATTTGTTCACCCACCGTAATACTTATGCTATCTTGAGAGAAGCCTCTAGTGAAACCTATGGCCCCCGGGTCTATCCTTTATCAAATAAGCTTTCAATCTACTTTTATTTGCATCTTTACTTTTTGCATCTATATTATAAAATACCAAAAATATATTTATATTATCATACTATCTCTATCAGATCTCACTTTCGCAAGTGGCCGTGAAGGGATTGACAACCCCTTTATTGCGTTGGTTGCGAGTTCTTTGTTTGTTTGTGTAGGTGTGTGGGACTTTTGAGTAGCCTCCTACTGGATTGATACCTTGGTTCTCAAAAATTGAGGGAAATACTTACGCTACTATTGCTGCATCACCCTTTCCTCTTCAAGGAGAACCAACACAAGCTCAAGACGTAGCATTATGTATGCTACTGTTTGTCTATGCTAGATTACCCAAAGTGCGAACTTGTTACTACGAATCTCTAGAGTTTGCAGATCTTCAGCAAGGCAAGTTACACTTTGATCATACTCTTCTATACCCAGTTTTTACTATGCATTAGCTTTGCCCCTCAAATATTTGCATGAGTAGGATTGGAAACATGTGGTTTGGTTGTAGTACTTGAGGTAGGAACCTAATACCTTTTGATCACCCTAGGAATATACGTTATGCTCTATTATTGCTTAGCCATGCTCGTAGATGGGGATTGGATCGTGATACACATGGAAGTTATGAGAGTTATTAATCTTGAATAACATTAAGGTGGTAACTCTAATACACATCTGGGTGGATTGATTGGGGCACCTTGAGAATCGAGCGTTTGTCCATTCGGAAAAATCCTAGAGTACCCATGTGATTTTTCTTCGATTCGCCTCCCAGGCTCAAGGGGATCATATGATATTTCATGCCTAGAAACTTCTGTGTGCAGCCACAAGCCTTTATGGGCTCTGGCATAGTTGTGTAAGTTGTATGAGCTCTCGAAGAGGTGGACTAGCAGATGTAGGGGAAAGTAGGTGTACCGGTCTACCCGGAGTAGAGAGTTAATGCTTCAGAAAGACTATGTAAGGGAGTCCCGGATTAGGGGGTGTCCGGATAGCCGAACTATCACCTTTGGCCGGGCTCCTGGACTATGAAGATACAAGATTGAAGACCTCGTCCCGTGTCCGGATGGGACTTTCCTTGCCGTGGAAGGCAAGCTTGGCGATACGGATATGCAGATCTCCTACCATTGTAACCGACTCTGAGTAACCCTAACCCTCTTCGGTGCCTATATAAAACGGAGGGTTTTAGTCCGTAGGACGAACAACAATCATACCATAGGCTAGCTTCTAGGGTTTAGCCTCTCTGATCTCGTGGTAGATCTACTCTTGTACTACCCATATCATCAATATTAATCAAGCAGGAGTAGGGTTTTACCTCCATCGAGAGGGCCCGAACCTAGGTAAAAACATTGTGTCCCTTGTCTCCTGTTACCATCCGCCTAGACGCATAGTTCGGGACCCCCTACCCGAGATCCGCCGGTTTTGACACCGACATTGGTGCTTTCATTGAGAGTTCCTCTGTGCCGTCGCCATCAGGAAGGATGCCTCATCCCGTCTTTAAAGACGGCATTGTTGCTAAAGGAGCTTTGGCCATCGGCCAAACTCTCCGGCTAGGCGGTTTTCTTATGACCGCCTGTTCGGCCGCCGCTCCGACGATGACTTCTCGGGTCATCGAAAGCAATCTTCACGTTAGCTCGGAACTCGCCGAGCAGTTAGATCCGATGGAGCTCTCTTCCTTAAACGAGCTCTTGGATTGCATCGCCGCCCTGGGAGTCGCTACAGACTACGATTAGATTGGGCCTAAACCCGATCTGAGAGAGATTAACTCTCCCCAGGTTACCCACCACGTTGCTGTGGTAGAGGAACAATACGGCGACCCTTCTTCTATCTTAAGGACTAGCTATGTCCGGATTCCTGATCCCTCCATGCCGGATTCCCGCGGAGGGTAGGACGTCACTCAAGCCCTGAACCTAAAGTCAGGTAGTAGGCTAGATTCATTGGACAACATCCAAGAACCCAAGCTTCCAAGTTCGGAAACTTCTTGGCCTTTGAGTCTTAAACTGGACGGCGCTCCGAATTTAATTCCACCCGCCCACCCAAACATAAGCAATCTATCCCAAATCCGGCAAGAGCCCGCAGAAACAGTACATCATTACTGGGCCAGATTCCTCCTGGTCATGCACATGATAAAGGATTGCCGAGAGGAGGACGCAATTTCATTCTTCTGCAATAATTGCACGGACAAGGGAATCCTCAACGCCGTAAGTCGTCGTGAAATTACATGCTTCGCTGACTTGGCGTCCATAGTACAAAAGTACTGTGCGATGGAAAGCGCCTGGAAAACCGAAATCAATTTTTGGGACAATACAGCCCTAAATACAACCCCAGTCCGAAATAAAAGGGTGCATCATCGCCAGGCACCTAGGTTAAATACCAAAAAGCAAAAACCCTCTATAGGGCATGGAACCGATCGAGGGATGGCTCAATGGACCTCAAAATTCATAGTACGAGGGCGCCACTCCAACTCATAGCCTTAGAGCATGTTGGATACTACGACAGTGGCCAAAAGTGGCGAAGAGCTTCTAACCCAGAGCACCAGCCTGTGGATACCAAGATGGTATTAATAGTCTTGAGACTTTCAGATCAAATAATATGCGGAAACGAACACTCCATGATCTTGCCAAGTCTACCAAGTAGCAACAATAAACCCATGGAGGACACGGCTATTACCTCTAATGCAAGTGACGAACCTAAATTCAACAGCCCGAGCACCATCGATTGGTCCTCGGTCCAATAGTGGATTTGCCGCCTTACCAAGGTACTCATGGACGGTGACAATGATTGAACCTCATTTAAAGGAAACCTCCAAAAATGGAAATAGATGGAGCCGCATTGAGCGAAGCAAGACAACCTTTAGAGGAATAATCCCCAATTGGGAAGCATGTCAGACAGGAAAAATCACATCGATGTAGTGTTCGCACGCCGGATAATTACAGGTCCGAGGAGGTCACGCCCAAGTGGCCACGCTCAGCAAGGGATATCACGCCTATTAGGGCGAGAGGAATTCACAATTTTTCAAGCTATACCCCATTACGAGTACAGAAGCTCAAAATGCCTGTGCCCAACGGAATCATCACTCTTGCTAGTGACCGGACATAGCACTCGCTACCGAAAACAAGACAGCCAAGACCGCCCTTGAGGCACTATCCAAGCCCTAGCGGCCGAGGAACTCATCGCGCATTGCGCCCACGGTGAACAGGACGATGTGATACTCGATAAGAGATCCAAGTCCACCTCCTTCAAACCGCGACGAAATAGTCAAATTCCAAGTCCATCCAACGGACCCTACAAAAACGGCCTCCATCGGGGCACAATTAAACCCTGATGTAGACGCCGCTCTACGAGAATTCCTATGCGAAAATTGGGACATTTTTGCCTGGCACCCTTCAGACATGCCAGGAATCCCACGCCGGTTGGCCGAGCACAGCCTAAACATCCTAAAAGGATTCAAGCCAGTCAAACAGGCTCTTCGGCATTTCTCCAAACCCAAGAGACAGGCCATGGGAGAGGAACTAGCCAAACTATTGGAGGCCGGATTCATCAGAGATATAAAACATCCGGACTGGCTAGCAAACCTGGTGATGGTAACAAAGAAGGACAAATCCTGGCGCCTATGCGTCGATTTCAAGGACCTCAACAAGGCTTGCCCAAAGGATCCCTTCCGCCTCCCCCGCATCGATCAAATTATCGATGCTACCGCAGGACATGATTCATTGTGCTTCCTCGACGCACACTCCGGCTACCACCAAATTAAGATGGCAGAGCCTGACCAAGCCGCAACGGCATTCATCACCCCATACGGCCCATTCTACTTCAACACAATGCCCTTCGGGCTCAAAAACGCCGGCACAACATATCAGCACATGATCCAGACATGTCTGGCAAACCAGATCGGCAAAACAGTGGAGGCATACGTAGACGATGTGGTCGTCAAAACCAAGCAGCACGTCGAAACTCTAGTAGATGACTTGAGGCTCACATTCGATAATCTCCGAAAATATGACATCAAGCTCAACCCGGAGAAATGCGTTTTCAGCGTACCAGCCGGAAAGCTCTTGGGCTTCATTGTATCTGGTAGAGGAATTGAAGCAAACCCAGCCAAGATCCGAGCTTTGTCACAATTGGATATCCCAAAGGACCTCAAACAAATACAAAAATTGACGGGATGCGTGGCGGCTCTAAGCCGCTTTATCTCCCGTTTGGGAGAAAAGGCATTACCCCTTTATCGCCTCCTCCGATGCACCGAACACTTCAAGTGGACGGATGCCTCCACGGCCGGACTCGAAGAAATAAAAGCCATATTGGCAACAAACCCGGTCCTGGCC
Source organism: Aegilops speltoides (assembly GCA_021437245.1). Lineage (NCBI taxonomy): Eukaryota > Viridiplantae > Streptophyta > Magnoliopsida > Poales > Poaceae > Aegilops > Aegilops speltoides. The sequence goes on from CM038147.1 coordinate 272,778,764, forward strand.
ACGCCCAACATGGGCGAACCAATGCTATTATATATCGCGACAACTCATCAAAATGTAAGCGCGGTGCTCGTTGTCGAACGAGAAACGGACAGACACAAGTTCCCCCTTCAAAAACCAGTTTACTACGTGTCCACTGTCCTAACTCCATGCAAGTCACGGTACCCGCATTATCAAAAGATAGCGTATGCGGTGTTTATGGCATCCCGGAAGCTGCGACACTACTTTCAAGAGTGTTCAATAATAGTAGCCTCCGAAGTACCCCTCAACAACATTATAAACAACCGCGACGCGACGGGCCGGATTGCCAAATGGGACATTGAGCTCCTCCCGTTCGACATAACCTATAAACCATGACGAGCTATTAAGTCGCAAGTTTTGACCGACTTCGTCGCCGAATGGACAGAAGCCGAACTCCCTAAAGAGTACGGCACATATTCCAACTAGATCATGCACTTCGACGGCTCCAAAATGTTGGCTGGTCTGGGGGCTGGCGTCGTTCTGACGTCCCCAACCGGAGATACAGTTCAATACGTACTCCAGATAATGTATACGGACTCCAACAACTCAGCCGAATATGAGGCCCTTCTACATGGTCTCCGGATGGCAGTCTCCATGGGCATTCAACGCCTAGAGGTGCGCGGGGACTCGAACCTCGCGATATCCCAAATAAATGGAGACTTCGATGCCAAGGATATGAAAATGGAAGCTTATCGCAACGCCGTTCTAAAGATGTCAGCTCGGTTTGAGGGGCTCGAATTTCACCATATAGCCCGGGATAACAACCAGGCAGCAGACATATTAGCACGCATTGGCGCAAAGCGCGATGCCGTCCCTCCTAACATCTTCCTAGAGAGGCTGTTCAAGCCATCCGTACTATGGGAGGGGGAGTCTGGAAATAACAACCCGGACCCAACCGCACTGCCCGACACCGAACATTCTGACACAATTGGTGGTTCTGCCAACGAAGTAACATCCTCAGCCCACGTAATAATGGCGGTCATCGCCTGGGACGTAACCATTCCTAGCCTACCTAACCAGGCAGGAACTTCCCGAGGACCAAAACGAGGCCCGCTGCATAGTGCGGCGATCTAAAGCCTATAAGGTCCATGATGGAGAGCTTTATAAGAAAAGCACAACCAGAGTCCTTCAAAGGTGTATCTCTGAAGAGGAAGGACGGAATCTTCTGGCTAAAATTCACGCCAGACTTGGCGGGCACCACGCTGCAGCCCGGGCCCTTGTAGGTAAGGCCTTCCGTACAGAATTTTATTAGCCGACAGCCCAGGCAGATGCTCAGGACTTAGTCCAACGATGCGTCGGTTGCTAGCTCTTTGCTAATCAAAGCCACATGCCACCCACCGCCCTCAAAACTATACCCATCACCTAGCCCTTCGCGGTCTGGGGGCTTGACATGGTTGGACCCCTTAAAGGAGGAACCCACAAGCAAAAATACCTACTGGTCATGGTGGATAAATTCACCAAATGGATAGAGGCCAAACCTGTTAAGACGGCCGAATCCGGACCGGTGATAGACTTCATATCATTGGTCGTACACCATTACGACGTCCCCCATAACATCATCACTGATAACGGCACGAACTTTTCGGCCGACGAGGTCAAACTCTAGTGCAAAAACCTGGGCATTAAGCTCGACTATGCTTCAGTCTATCACCCTCAAACTAACGGTCAAGTCGAGCGAGCAAATGGTCTAATCATGAGCGGCATCAAACCCAGATTAGTGTGATCCCTCAAGGAATCTAACATGCACTGGGTAGAGGAGCTTGACTCCGTACTCTGGGGGCTGCGGACCACGCTGAATCGCACTACCGGATTCACACCATTTTTTATGGTATATGGTGCAGAGGCAGTTCTGCCCTGCGACATAATTCATGACTCACCTCGCGTGCACATGTACGAAGAAAGAGAAGCCGAGCTCGATCGGCAGGACAGTTTGGACGCCTTGGAGGAGGAGCATGATATGGCAAAAGCCCGTTCCACATCTGTGGGGACCCCGACTCATAAGTCGTGATCACCGAATGCACGTGTACAGTGATCCCAGAGATCAATGCTCACTGAACACACAGAAGCTGAATAACAAGAGTCTTACATCCATACATACCATATTACACAAGTAGGACCATTATGGTCGAGCCTTGAGTACAACATCGCAGCGGAAAACTTCGTCAATAACTTGGACCCATGCCATCCGCCTTAACCCTACAGCATTACGACCGAAGCGCCCTAGCTCGCGTGCTCGTCACCGAAGAGTTCTTCATCACATCCTGTTCTTTCATGCCTGGTCAATAAAATAACCAGTGGCAAGCCAATGAGTACTTTGAATGTACTCGCAAGCAACCCATGTTTTGGTTCAAGGTACAACAATGCATGACATAGGTAAATTTTGCATAAAGCTAGTTTTGAGTGCATTGACATGTTCAACATCCTATAAAGCATGCATCAAGAGAATTCAAGTAACCATGAGTACTGGTCACAGATATCAACATAAATAGAATGGGCACCAACCCATTTATCATAAACAGAGTGGGCACCAACCCATCTCATTCGTGTCAAGTCCTTTGACTTGACCCAAGACAACACCATCATCTCACACACACCGGTTTGAAAACAAGTGGACGAGCCCAAGAGCGGTTACCTAACTGTCCTTGACCGTGGACACGGCTATTCAATAGTTTTACACTCGCAGAGGTTGCACACTTTACCCACTAGATCCGGGAACTTCCGTGTCATCCACGACCAGCGGTACCTCGGTACCCGGGGTAAGCACCCGATCACCGCCTTTCCCTAGACGACACTAACATGGAGTCCACTCGATTGGTAGTAACCCCCGTGCCAAACATTTCACATCATAAAGTTGTGGAGCCTCGCTCCCATATTCATCACATACCACAAGCACGGGGTACCAACGGTGTGTCCGGTGCCCTGTGAAAACAGTCATGGCCGCCCTATCTGGCACGACCCCGTCCCAAGAGAGAGCACCAACTCTCCCCGTCACTAGTAATGCGGGCTCCAAGCTAGTATCCGACTAGGTACTCAATAATGCCCTTTCCCATATAAGGGTAGAGTGGTCGCGCATGTAAGGTTGGAATAATGGTCGCAACTCCGACCAATCCGTTTGAAAACATCACACCCTTTTGCTTGGCACACCACTTCGTCATCAAGTGGTCACCCATCTCATCATCTCCCTCGGGCATAAGTGGCACCCGACGGGGTTTTCAAAAGACTTTGAAAATGTTTTGTCTCCATCACCATGCACAAACCCATCCCATTTGCGTAGCACCTACATTAGCATCCTATCTACTCCCACCAGCATAACCCTCATAAGAAGGTAGGGCCATGCACAATGCAAGTATCAACGAGGAAGTAATCGTGGCAACCAACCCACGTGGTTCACCATCTCATCATGATTCCGATGCATCATTAATAAAGAGCTAAAATGAGATGCATATAAAGGGGTTTCATAGTCATGGTCAAAGGGCTGCTTGCCTGTTTCAACAAGGTCTTCAAGGTCTTCAATGTCTCTGGTCCAACTCCGAGCATTTCGTCTACTTCGTCCACTATCGTCGAAAGCAACCATAATAAGCAACACAACAAGGCAGGAAATAAAAGTGCTCTAAAAATATGAGTTGGACTTTTCTAGGATACCCCTGGTCATATGAGGGATGATCAAAGTGGTTTCATTTGGATTTGATGAATGGATACCTCTGAACATTTTGATATGGTGGAATCAAGGGTTTATGGATTTGCAACAAGTGTGCAGAAATATATTTTTGGAAAATGAGCAAAGGCACCCATTTAACAAAGGATGATTTTAGAAGCATCCAGAATTGGTTTCTTTGGATTAGGAGTTGAGATGATTTTCCTATGAATTTGCAAAGTTGTCAAATATGAAGAAATGGCTCATTATTTTGTGGGTACAGAAAGTATTAATAAAATGTTCATAAACTAAGTTATGAACTTAGATGCATCTAGGAATTTGAATCATGGCATTTGGATCATTATTGAGCTCTCTGTGATTTTATAAAGTTCATCATGTAATTAGGAAAACAAGATTTGATAAATGTTTGTGAGGAAAAGTCTCGAAAATGTGCATGTTGCACCAATAGGTAGAGCATGATTTATGAAGTCTCTAGAAATTTGAATCATCAAATTTGGAGTTGATTTGATTTGTTTATGGATTTATGAAACTGCGCGTAAAAAAAAGGGGGAAAAGGGTTCTACCCAAATGGGCTGGATCTGGCGGCGGCGGCGCTGGCCGGGCGGAGTTTAGCAGCAGGGCTCCACCGGGCCGCCCAGTGGCTCGGGCTGCGCTGGTGCTGTGGGCGACGCCAAGGCGCCACTGAGTACGCCGCTGCGGGGCGTGGGAGAAACCGAACGCGCCCACTTGCCAGCGTGGTCCGTGGCTGGCCATCGACGAGCGGGCCCCGCTGTCGAGTTCGCCGTTTTCTTCCTCCGCGCCACCGCCGAGGGAGCAGAGAGCCCGACGACGACTACGGCGCCACGGAGCACCTCCGCAACGCCTGCTATGGATGAGCTCGGCGTCGAGCGCCAGATCCATTCGTGTATGCCACGGCTGCCGGGACGGTCGAGGCGACGGCGGCTTGATGCCGGCGGACGGTGGCGTCGGGCGAGTTTGGGCATGGCGCTACGGCAGGCCCCGGACGAGGGAAAGAGCGTGGGAGCTCCGCCTTGCTCTGTGGGAGGCTGCTGGTGGAGAGGGAGAGCGAGAGGAGCCGGGCTCGGCTGAATTTAGGTGGAGGCGGCGGCGGATCTCCGCCATGGAGGGCTATGGAGGGCGCGAGAGGAGGAGTGAGTTGGTCCGGGGTGCAAGGAGAGAGGAGATCAAATGGAGCAGAGAGGAGGGCCTGGGCGGTTTTAGTAGCCAGCCCGTGGCTCACCGTGGACGTGGCGCGACGGGTGGCGCTGCAACGGCTCGGGCGGCCAGGAGGGAGGAGTGAGGTTGCCACGGCGTTCAGTGGGCGAGTCCAAGTCGGGGAGAAGGAAAGGGGAGCGGCGAGGTCGAGGCGCGTGTGAGCATGCCCATTGGAGCTCTCGGGCGGCCGGCGCGCGTGCGATAGGAGACAGCAGGAGGGAGGAGGAGGAGTGGGCCACCTCGGTGTCGTGTTGCGGACGTCGAGGAGCATCGACTGGCGCGAGAGGGAGGCTCGAGGTGGTCGGGAGTGCCGTGTCAACGGTCGGGAGCACGCTGACGTGCTCCAGAGCGCGCAAATGGCCGGCACCCGCAGCTTTTCCTCGCGTCCTCACGCGCCCACTTGTGTCTAGCGGCTGCTCAGGGGAGTAAACAATGTGGGAAAGGCATTGGATGCCCTGGGGCTTGCCAGGAGTGAGAGAGAGGTGAGAGAATGGGAGGAAAGCTGTTGTCCAGAGGGGGAAAGTGAGGGTTTCACCTCCAAATAATTGAGCTGTGGATCAGCCATTGCTACTGGACGTGCAAGGGGACTAGGTGGGGCTGTGGTAACAAGTTGAGCTCATGGAGAATAGTGGAAGTGGCCAAAATAGGCATTTTAATTATCTGCCAGAAGGTGTTTGATGGTGGTTTGGGCAAGTAAATGATTTGCATCTGCCATGAGACTCCATAGGGTGAAATGACACATATAATTAGGGCCTTCCACCAATTAGGAGATCATTTGAAGAAAGTTGACAATGCAACTTTGGTAAACCCTAGAAATTAGCAGAAATGAACTTGTGTAGATTTAGTTGAGTAAATCACTTCTCCTTGATGCACCACTTGGTGTGGTGGCCTCATTTGGTTATGTGATCATGCTCACAAAAGTTGGGGTCAAGGAGAGAAAGTTGGTAATGCAAAGTTGTTCAAATATGGTTCTGGACAGAAAGAGTTTTGGGGCACTTGATCAAGTTAACTTGCTCTCCAACTTGTGCCATTTGGTCCAGATGCATTATTAGACCATTTGAGCAATTTCACAAGGTTTGAGAATATTTGGACATGTTTGGCAATGTAAAGTTGCTCAAACTTCAAAATGGATGTAAATGGTTTTGAGAAGTTTTGATGATGCCATCTTGTTCTCCAAGTCATGAGGCTCGGGCAGATCACCAAATATGTCATATGTGACATGATAGAATTTTCTTGGAATATTTGGAGAATATTTCCTTTGTAAATATTTCAAAAGCTTGAAATATCCAGAAAGGGTTTTGAGGGTTTGACCAATATTTTGAACATAACCATGTGTTGAAACTCTTATATATGGACTATATATGTCCTATGAGTTTCCCTAAATTTGTCAAATATTTTTGAAGCAATAAAATAATTTTACCTATTAAAGACCATTTCTGGCCTTAAGAAAAGCCTTTAAATAAAATAGGAAAATAACTTTTAAAATTATATTTACGTGGTTCTTGGGTATCCTATATATAATAGGAGTCAAATATATTTTTGTAAAGATTTTACTGCCCTTAACTAAGTACTTGCAAAGGCAACCTCAATTCAGGGGTTTTGAAAAACTAATTTTTGAAAATACTTTTGGCCAAATTATTTTGTAAGAAAATACTTTTATGCCCTATACACATGGCATGATCATTGGTTCAAGAGTTTGGATCAAGGAGATGAAGTATAGGAGTTGGGGATTTATTTGATTTTAGAGCACTTGCAAGCAGCAGACAAAAATCAAATCAAGCAAAGTCCAAAACACTCAAAAGTTTTTGTCAAACCACATTTTAGCATGATTATTGACTTAAGTGTTGTGCCATGAAAATCAGGGTGTGACAGACCTACCCCCCTTACAAGAATCTCGTCCCCGAGATTCCTAGACTAGGCGCGGAAAGGGATATAGAAACTTGGATCTGGGGTAGTCTTCAAGTCCTCATGTTGCTCTGCTTCCGTGTAGTGCTCCCTTGAGATTGAAGTATTTGGTGGTGTGGCTTCGTGTATGACGCTCTCGGTTGACCCAAGTTGCTGAGGGGTCTCTTGCGTTAGGTCGGGTTGGACTAGGGGTCGGTGGCTCGATGGTCAATGTCGTTATTAGCGCTCGGGCTAGCTAGGAAGTTGGAAACACTTCCGGGGTTGTGATGCATGGAAGCATGGAAGCATTGTGCACCCAGGTAACCTAGGTGGCAACTACATCTGCTATCTGTCTTCTCCTCGTCTTGTAGTGATCTTAGAAGAGGTTGTTAAATCTTGGAGTGATCTTGCAGAAAGCCGATGAATCTTGGGGCGAGCTTCCCTTTGACATGGAAGTGCTGGGTTCCTTTGAGAGGGGTGACCCGGAGATAAACATGGTCCCCAACCCGGAAGGTCATGTCTCGATGACATGAGTCAGCATAGTTCTTCTGTCTTGACTTGGCAGTCTTCGAACGCTCTTTGACAAGCTGGACTTGCTCTTCTCGCTTCACGGCGATATCCGCCCAAAGACAAGTCCTTTTTCCGGTCTCTGACCAATTGAGGGGTCTGCGGCACTTCTGTCCGTATAACACTTCAAATGGTGCCATCTGAAGGCTTGACTGATGAGTATTGTTGTAAGAGAACTCGGAAAAAGGGAGGCAATCTTCCCACTTAGCTCCATAAGCTAAGACACAGGCTCGGAGCATGTCTTCGAGTATCTGATTTACTAGTTCGCTCGACCTCCGGCCGTGGGTGGAAGCAAAGGCCGAGGGACAACTTGGTCCCCATGGCCTCCTGGAATTTCTTCCAAAACCTTGAGGTGAACTGGGTTCCTCGATCTGACACAATCTCCTTGGGAACACCATGAAGGCTCACGATTCGGTTGATGTAGAGACTGGTTAACTGGTTCCCCTTGTAAGTCGTCTTGACAGGAATGAAGTGGGCCACCTTGGTTAAATGGTCAACGATGACCCATATTGAGTCATGTCCTTCCGAGCTTCCTTAATATCATCCATCAAGGTAGGCTTAACTTCGAGGTTGGCCAAGAACTGGTGCAACCAGTTCCAACCCAAGCTTTCAAGTTCTTCATGCAAGGCGGGTAGCTTGTCTTAAGCACAGCATTCAAGGAACAAGCCTTCCTGCTAATGCATCTGCTACCGCATTAGCCTTCCCAGGGTGGTATTGAACACTGAGGTCTTAGTCTTTGATCAACTCTAGCCATCTTCTTTGCCTCGTGTTCGATTCCCTTAGAGTGAAAATATACTTCAGACTTTTGTGATCCGTGTATATCTCACATCACTTCCCTAAGAGGTATTGTTGCCATGTCTTCAGGGCATGAACCACTGCTGCTCTAGCTCAAGGTCATGAGTAGCATAGTTTCCTTCATGAGGCCGTAGTTGCCTTTGAGAGGAGTGGCTTGCAAATATGCACGGTCTTCAACGCGGAAGCTCACTCCTTGACGACGGTGGTTGGTATAGTTCTTCCTCCTTGACATGGCGGTCTTCGGATGTCCCCTAACCAGCTGACCAACTCTTCTTCCGTCTTCATGTGGACATACATGTCCTCAAGTAAGGATGATGATTAACTTGCCCAAGTACTCTATGAAGTATTTGGGGTTCGTAGAGCGGCTGAGGCATTGGTGAGGGTCACGGTTGAGCATTGGTCAAGGTCTTATTGATCTAGAGCCAAGACCCAAGGTCACGATCCAACCGTGTTGTGGCTTGGTAGGGCATAAGGGTTCCAAGGATTCCAGTGTGCGAATGAACATTTATCATCCCATCTTTAAGCACGGTTTCGAGATGCCAGAGTCTATCTCGCCTTTACACAAATCACATCATATCACCGATAGCATCATTTCGTATAGGCCAACTCCAATCATCACTCATGCCATTCGTATCCTCATGACTCCCAAGAGGAGATCTAACAAAATCATACATGCCTATAATCCCCAAACTCATGTGTATGTCTACTCCTAAAAATCCATGGGTAGAACATATAAGTTGCTAAGCTCGCTCGTGACAATCCAAGTGCTCAGCCTGGTCTCCCAAGGTCTACGATAAAGCATCTCTGCCCTAAGGAAACACGTCGTAAGCCACTCCAAGATCTTGTTTCCTTCCTATGAATCGTCTCCAAAAGCCCATTAATCAACTCCCATCGATTACTACCCAATCCATTAATTACTCAAATCGAATGACGATGGTGTTCCACATGATCTCCTAATGTTCCTATAATCCCCAATACTTGAAAAGGCTATTTCTACTAGAGTAAGTCCACCAATTCCCATTATCATGGTCAAGTAGTACTCCAAGGTCAAGCTTATATAGATACCTAATTAAACTCTGACAATACCTCCAATCTCCTAGTTTATGGTCCACCGAGAATCATGGTATCGTGATCGAGATCATCACCTAAATCCAATTTACTCCGAACCATGCAGACATGCTCAAGATCCATATTCAAGTAGGATCACCTACTTAAATCCAAATCTCCGTCCAACGAGAATTCCTACATGTTCCCCAAGTCATTGTCGTAATATCAACTATCACCTATCAATATTATCCGATCAAGTCGAATCCTTGCACTCCCTGTGAGTTTCACATGCATCATAATTGTCCTATTAAATCCAATTTACTCAAGAGTAACGAAAGCTATGCTACTCTATAATCATGATCCCACCAAGTTCATCTACCAACATGGTAGCCTTAATCCACCAAAGAGTCCCGGATAATTCCTCAAAGTCATTGATATAAACTCATCGAGTCCTTTGCCCTCTATCCCTAATCCTTGAATTGGTCTCCCTATGGCATCGTCAGTTTTGGTGCTATCTTAGGAAGATAATGTGCTCGTTCACTATGTCCACTAGTTCCATAATGAACCCAGTGATAAGCAAGGTTACGGAGGCTTAACCGGTTCCCTTGCAATTCCGTAGGTTAAGCTCATGGTTAAGGTTTCGAGCTGGGGTATCTCGTGAGGTCTCGAAGGGTCTAGGGATGGGTTCTAGTCTTGAGGGTTAAACATAATTCTACGGGGTTTCACTTGGTCGAGGAGGCTGCAACAAAAGTCTTCATTGCTAGTTGGTTGTCAAGGCATTCCTTGGTGCATCTTGTCTTGCTGGTCTTTAGTTGAGGAGAGAGAGACGAGAGGAAAAGTAGCATAGAGAAGGGGAATGCCTAAAGGGGGGGGTTCTATAGTGCAAGTGCAAACAAACAGGTGCAAAAAGGGCCAAACAAAAGAAACAGGGTAAGGAAGGTGATATAGTCGCATACTTGTCGCCTAGGGCAAAAGTGCGACCCATATCAAAACACAAACAAATAAAAACAAGCAACACACAATCATGGTTCTACTCGAACCATCATACGGACTCGATCACAAGATAGGAGGTACACGACTCATCCTACCCTAGGGGTTCTCGGATTCCATAGTCGTGCCTTGTGCCTCATGCAGTCTCCCAGGTTTTCCTCAGGTGCTGCTACGTCTCTTGTTTGATGAAACGATCCCGGTTGAGCTTGAAGAGTCTTCAACAACTTCTTTCCTGTTGAAGTGATGGGGTGAAGGTGGCTTCTCATAGCAGGCGTTGACCCGGTCTTCTGTTGTCTTCTTAATAATGACGATCCCTTTTTGTCTTCTAAGGTGTCGAAGGTGCTAAGTAGATAATCCTTTATGCAATGCCATCAACAACGCATAATAGAGGTCCATCATGTCGGTTACATTGTTGACAATATCGTCACCGAAAAGGGGGATGAAGAGAACTGCTTTCCTGCTCACTATAGTGAGGCGGACCAAATGGCTAGGTTCTCATCCACGGTGGTTGCCGATACAACAACGGTAGTGACAGGTTACTCTATTAGCGATGCATATCATGTTCTTGCATAACCTATGCCCTGGTCGTCGTAGGCTAAGGTTGCATCATCTTGGAGCAGTGTCAAGGGTGTCTCCATTTCCTGGGTCTTCGGGTCCTCATCCCTTGAGGATGTACCTTATGTTGGTATCGTCTTGTTGTGATGTCGCCCATCTTGTGTTCGGGAGATGTGGGTGAACGTCTGGCAAGACATCTTCCTCCTAGATTATCCACAAGGATTGCAAGGAATCCAGTGGTCAGGGGCATAAGGGTTCAAGCACCAAAGGTTTTGAAGGGGAAGAGGAAAGTATATCTTAGTTTTTGAAAGACTGAGAAGAGAAGAGAAGTATAGATTGTTTTGAAAACTAGTAGTAGTTTTGGAAATGTTTTTATCCTAACTAACGACCATGCTAACTAAGGCTTCCTACGGTCAGATGGCTCGATACCAGCTCTGTGGGGACCCGACTCATAAGTCGTGATCACCGAATGCACGTGTACAAAGGATCCCGAGATCAATGCTCACCGAACACACGAAGCTAAATAACAAGAGTCTTACATCCATACATACCATATTACACAAGTAGGACCATTATGGTCGAGCCTTGAGTACAACATCGCAGCGGAAAACTTCGTCAATAACTTGGACCCATGCCATCTGCCTTAACCCTACAGGCATTCTGACTGGGAAGCGTCCTAGCTCGCGTGTTTCACATCAAGAGTTCTTCATCACATCCTCGTTCTTTCATGCCTGGTCAATAAAATAACCAGTGGCAAGCCAATGAGTACTTTGAATGTACTCGCAAGCAACCCATGTTTTGGTTCAAGGTACAACAATGCATGACATAGGTAAATTTTGCATAAAGCTAGTTTTGAGTGCATTGACATGTTCAACATCCTATAAAGCATGCATCAAGAGAATTCAAGTAACCATGAGTACTGGTCACAGATATCAACATAAATAGAATGGGCACCAACCCATTTATCATAAACAGTGGGCACCAACCCATCTCATTCGTGTCAAGTCCTTTGACTTGACCCAAGACAACACCATCATCTCACACACACCGGTTTGAAAACAAGTGGACGAGCCCAAGAGCGGTTACCTAACTGTCCTTGACCGTGGACACGGCTATTCAATAGTTTTACACTCTGCAGAGGTTGCACACTTTACCCACTAGATCCGGGAACTTCCGTGTCATCCACGACCCGCGGTACCTCGGGTACCCGGGGTAAGCACCCGATCACCGCCTTTCCCTAGACGACACTAACATGGAGTCCACTCGATTGGTAGTAACCCCCGTGCCAAACATTTCACATCATAAAGTTGTGGAGCCTCGCTCCCATATTCATCACATACCACAAGCACGGGGTACCAACGGTGTGTCCGGTGCCCTGTGAAAACAGTCATGGCCGCCCTATCTGGCACGACCCCGTCCCAAGAGAGAGCACCAACTCTCCCCCGTCACTAGTAATGCGGGCTCCAAGCTAGTATCCGACTAGGTACTCAATAATGCCCTTTCCCATATAAGGGTAGAGTGGTCGCGCATGTAAGGTTGGAATAACGGTCGCAACTCCGACCAATCCGTTTGAAAACATCACACCCTTTTGCTTGGCACACCACTTCGTCATCAAGTGGTCACCCATCTCATCATCTCCCTCGGGCATAAGTGGCACCCGACGGGGTTTTCAAAAGACTTTGAAAATGTTTTGTATCCATCACCATGCACAAACCCATCCCATTTGCGTAGCACCTACATTAGCATCCTATCTACTCCCACCGGCATAACCCTCATAAGAAGGTAGGGCCATGCACAATGCAAGTATCAACGAGGAAGTAATCGTGGCAACCAACCCACGTGGTTCACCATCTCATCATGATTCCGATGCATCATTAATAAAGAGCTAAAATGACATGCATATAAAGGGTTTCATAGTCATGGTCAAAGGGCTGCTTGCCTGTTTCAACAAGGTCTTCGAGGTCTTCAATGTCTCTCGTCCAACTCCGAGCATTTCGTCTACTTCGCCCACTATCGCCGAAAAGCAACCATAATAAGCAACACAACAAGGCAGGAAAGAAAAGTGCTCTAAAAATATGAGTTGGACTTTTCTAGGATACCCCTGGTCATATGAGGGATGATCAAAGTGGTTTCATTTGGATTTGATGAATGGATACCTCTGAACATTTTGATATGGTGGAATCAAGGGTTTATGGATTTGCAACAAGTGTGCAGAAATATATTTTTGGAAAATGAGCAAAGGCACCCATTTAACAAAGGATGATTTTAGAAGCATCCAGAATTGGTTTCTTTGGATTAGGAGTTGAGATGATTTTCCTATGAATTTGCAAAGTTGTCAAATATGAAGAAATGGCTCATTATTTTGTGGGGTACAGAAAGTATTAATAAAAATGTTCATAAACTAAGTTATGAACTTAGATGCATCTAGGAATTTGAATCATGGCATTTGGATCATTATTGAGCTCTCTGTGATTTTATAAAGTTCATCACAGAATTAGGAAAACAAGATTTGATAAATGTTTGTGAGGAAAAAGTCTCTGGAAAAATGTGCATGTTGCACCAATAGGTAGAGCATGATTTATGAAGTCTCTAGAAATTTGAATCATCAAATTTGGAGTTGATTTGATTTGTTTATGGATTTATGAAACTGTGCAGAAAAGAAAAAGGGGGAAAAGGGTTCTACCCAAATGGGCTGGATCTGGGCGGCGGCGGCGCGCGCTGGGCGGAGTTTAGCAGCAGGGCTCCACCGGCCGCCCAAAGTGGCTCGGCTGCGCTGGTGCTGTGGGCGTCGAAGGCGCCCACTGGAGTACGCCGCTGCGGGACGGGAGAAACCGAACGCGCCCACTTGCGGCGTGGTCCGTGGCTGGCCATCGACGAGCGGGCCCCGCTGTCCGTTCGCTGTCTTCCTCCCGCGCCACACCGCCGAGGGAGCAGAGAGCCCCGACGACGACTACCGGCGCACGGAGCACCTCCGCAACGCCTCGCTATGGATGAGCTCGGCGCCGAGCGCCAGATCCATTCGTGTATGCCACGGCTGCCGGGACGGCCGAGGCGACGGCGGCTTGATGCCGGGCGGACGGTGGCGTCGGGCGAGTTTGGGCATGGCGCTACGGATGGCCCCGACGAGGGAAAGAGCGTGGGAGCTCCGCCTTGCCTGTGGGAGGCTGCTGGTGGAGAGGGAGAGCGAGAGGAGCCGGGCTCGGCTGAATTTAGGTGGAGGCGGCGGCGGATCTCCGCCATGGAGGGCTATGGAGGGCGCGAGAGGAGGAGTGAGTTGGTCCGGGGGGTGCAAGGGAGAGAGGGAGATCAAATGGAGCAGAGAGGAGGGCCTGGGGCGGCCTTTAGTAGCCAGCCCGTGGCTCACCGTGGACGTGGCGCACGGGTGGCCGCGGCAACGGCTCGGGCGGCCAGGAGGGAGGGAGTGAGGTTGCCTACGGCGTTCGTGGGCATAGTCCAAGTTGTTGGGGAACGTAGTAATTTCAAAAATTTTCCTACGCACACGCAAGATCATGGTGATGCATAGCAACGAGAGGGGAGAGTGTTGTCTACGCACCCTCGAGACCCAAGCGAAGCGATCACAACGTAGAGGAAGTAGTCGACGTTCTCCTCGCGATCCGACCGATCCCGGCGCCGTTACTCGGCGCCCCAGTTCTTGACACACGAGAGCTTGATGACGCCCCTCAGACTCGATCCAGCCGAGTGTCGAGGGAGAGTTCCACAAGACGACGGTGTGGTGACGATCTTGATGTTTCACGGCGCAGGCTTCGCCTAAGCTTCGCGACAGTATAACCGAGGTGGAATATGGTGGAGGGGGCACCGACACGGCTAAGGAACGATCCGTAGATCTAACTTGTGTGTTCTAGGGTGCCCCCGCCCCAGATATAAAGGAGCAGGGGAGGGGCCCGGCCAAGGGAGGCGCGCCAGGAGTCCTACTCCTCCGGGAGTAGGATTCCCCAATCCTAGTTGGAATAGGATTCCTGAGGGGAAAGAGAGAGAGGGGGGGCCCCTTTCCTAGTCCTAGTAGGACTAGGGAAGGGGGAGGCATGCCACCTAGGGCTGGCCCTTTCTCCTTTCCACCAAGGCCCACTATGGCCCATTTACCTCCCGGGGTTCCGTAACCTCCTAGATTCGCAGAATTCTGTTTTCGCCCGAACCATTCCGAACTCCAAACATAGGCTTCCAATATATCAATCTTTATGTCTCGACCATTTCGAGACTCCTCGTCATGTCCGTGATCACATCCGGACTCAACTTCTTCGTACATCAAAATACATAAACTCATAATAACCGCCATCGAAACCTTAAGCGTGCGGACCCTACGGTTCGAGAACAATGTAGACATGACCTAGAACTATTCATGGTCAATAACCAATAGCGGGACCTGGATGCCCATATTGGTTCCTACATTTTCTACGAAGATCTTTATCGGTCAGACCGCATAACAACATACGTTGTTCCCTTTGTCATCGGTATGTTACTTGCCCGAGATTCGATCGTCGGTATCCAATACCTAGTTCAATCTCGTTACCGGCAAGTCTCTTTACTCGTTCCGTAATACATCATCTCACAGCTAACTCATTAGTTGTAGTGCTTGCAAGGCTTTAGTGATGTGCATTACCGAGAGGGCCCAGAGATACCTCTCCGACAATCGGAGTGACAAAACCTAATCTCAAATACGCCAACCCAACATCCGCCTTTGGAGACACCTGTAGTACTCCTTTATAATCACCCGATTACGTTGTGACGCTTGGTAGCACCCAAAGTGTTCCTCCGTAAACGGAGTTGCATAATCTCATAGTTACAGAACATGTATATGTCATGGATAAAAGCAGAGCAACATACTAAACGATCGTGTGCTAAGCTAATGGATTGGGTCATGTCAATCAAATCATTCTACTAATGATGTGACCTTGTTAATCAAATAACAACCTTTTGTTCATGGTCGGAAACATAACCATCTTTGATTAACAAGCTAGTCTAATAGAGGCATACTAGTGACATATTGTTTTGTCTATGCATTCACACATGTATCATGTTTCCTGTTAATACAATTCTAGCATGAATGATAAACATTTATCATGAAATAAGGAAATAAATAATAACTTTATTATTGCCTCTAGGGCATATTTCCTTCAGCCTCCCACTTGCACTAGAGTCAATAATCTAGATTACATAGTAATGATTCTAACACCCATGGAGTCTTGGTGCCGATCATGTTTTGCTCGTGGAAGAGGCTTAGTCAACGGGTCTCGCAACATTCAGATCCGTATGTATCTTGCAAATCTCTATGTCTCCCGTCTCGACTAAGTCCGGATGGAATTGAAGCGCCTCTTGATGTGCTTGGTCCTCTTGTGAAATCTGGATTCCTTCGCTAAGGCAATTGCTCCAAGATTGTCACGAAGATTTTCATTGGACCCGATGCACTAGGTATGACACCTAGATCGGATATGAACTCCTTCATCCGCACTCCTTCATTAGCTGCCGAAGCTGCTATGTATTCCGCTTCACATGTAGATCCCGCCACGACGCTTTGTTTAGAACTGCACCAACCGACAGCTCCTCCGCTTAGTGTAAATACGATCCGGTCTGCGATTTAGAATCGTCCGGATCGTGTCAAAGCTTGCATCAACGTAACTGCCATTTATGAGCTCTTTGTCACCTCCATATACGAGAAACATATCCTTAGTCCTTTTCGTATTTCAGATGTTCTTGACCGCTGTCCGATGATCCACACTGGATTACTTTGGTACCTCCCTCGCTAGGCTTATAGCAAGGCACACATCAGTGTCCGGTACACAAGATTGCATACATGATAGAGCCTATGGCTGAAGCATAGGAACATCTTTCATTTTCTCTATCTTCTGCAGTGGTCGGGCATTGAGTTTGACTCAACTTCACACCTTGTAACACGTGCAAGAACCCTTTCTTTGCTTGATCCATTTTGAACTTCTTCAAAATTTTGTCAAGGTATGTGCTTTGTGAAAGTCCAATTAAGCGCCTTGATCTATCTCTATAGATCTTGATGCCCAATATGTAAGCAGCTTCACCGAGGTCTTTCATTGAAAAACTCTTATTCAAGTATCCCTTTATGCTATCCAGAATTCTATATCATTTCCGATCAGCAATATGTCATCCACATATAATATCGTAAATGCTACAGAGCTCCCACTCACTTTCTTGTAAATACAAAGCTTCTCCAAAAGTCTCACAAACCCAAATGCTTTGATCACACTATCAAAGCGCTTATTCCAACTCCGAGATGCTTGCACCAGTCCATAGATGGATCGCTGGAGCTTGCACACTTTGTTAGCTCCCTTTGGATCGATAAAACCTTCTCGTTGCATCATATACAACTCTTCTTCCGTAAATCCATTCAGAATGCGTCTTTACATCCATTTGCCAAATTTCATAATCATAAAATGCGGCAATTGCTAACATGATTCGGACGGACTTA
Organism: Aegilops speltoides; assembly: GCA_021437245.1. Lineage (NCBI taxonomy): Eukaryota > Viridiplantae > Streptophyta > Magnoliopsida > Poales > Poaceae > Aegilops > Aegilops speltoides. Next base: position 272,795,944 of record CM038147.1, read on the forward strand.
AGCATCGCTACGGGTGAGAAGGTCTCATCGTAGTCAATCCCTTGAACTTGTCGAAAACCCTTTGCATAAGTCGAGCTTTGTAGACAAGAATATTACCGTCGGTGTCGGTCTTCTTCTTGAAGATCCACTTGTTTTCTATTGCTTGCCGACCCTCGGGCAAGTCAACCAAAGTCCATACTTTGTTTTCATACATGGATCCCATCTCGATTTCATGGCCTCAAGCCATTTTATGGAATCTGGGCTCACCATCGCTTCTTCATAGTTCGAGGTTCATCATGATCTAGTAGCATGATTTCCGTAACAGGATTACCGCATCACTCGTGCGGATCTTACTCGTTGATCTACGAGGTTCTCAGAGTAACTTGATCTCAAGTTTCATGATCAACATCATCAACTTCCTCACTACTGGTGTAGGTGTCTCGTAAACCGGTTCTGCGACAAACTACTTTCAAGTAAGGGAGAAGGTACTATTACCTCATCAAGTTCCACTTTCCTCCCACTCACTTCTTTCGAGAGAAACTCCTTTCTAGAAAGGATCCATTCTTAGCAACGAATGTCTTGCCTTCGGATCTGTGATAGAAGGTGTACCCAACTGTCTCCTTTGGGTATCCTATGAAGACACATTCGATTTGGGTTCGAGCTATCAGGTTGAAGCTTTTTCACATAAGCATCGTGATCCCCAAACTTTAAGAAACGACAACTTTGGTTTCTTGCCAAACCATAGTTCATAAGGTGTCGTCTCAACGGATTTCGACGGTGTTCTATTCAGTGTGAATGCGGCCGCCTCTAGAGCATAACCCCAAAACGATAGCGGTAAATCGGTAAGAGACATCATAGATCGCACCATATCAAGTAAAGTACGACACGACGCTCGACACACCATTTCGCTGTGGTGTTCGGTGGCGTGAGTTTGTAAACTATTCCACATTGTTTCAAATGTAAACCAAACTCATAACTCAAATATTCTCCTCCACGATCGATCGTAGAAAATTTATTTTCTTGTTACGATGATTTTCTACTTCACTCAAATTCTTTGAACTTTTCAAATGTTTCAGACTTGTGTTTCATCAAGTAGATATACCCATATCTGCTCAAATCATCCGTGAAGGTGAGAAAATAACGATATCCGCCACGAGCCTCAACATTCATCGGGCCACATACATCTCGTATGTATGATTTCCAACAAATTTGTTGCTCTCTCCATAGATCCGAGAACGGTGTTTTAGTCATCTTGCCCATGAGGCACGGTTCGCAAGTACCAAGTGATTCATAATCAAGTGATTCCGTAAGTCCATCAAGATGGAGTTTCTTCATGCGCTTTACAATCGATATGACCTAAACGGCAGTGCCACAAATATGTTGCACTATCATTATCAACTCTGCATCTTTTGGCTTCAACATTATGAATGTGTGTATCACTACTATCGAGATTCAATAAAATAGACCACTCTTTAAGGGTGCATGACCATAAAAGATATTACTCATATAAATAGAACAACCATTATTCTCTCGATTTAAATGAATAACCGCCTCGCATCAAACAAGATCCAGATATAATGTTCATGCTCAACGCAGCACCAAATAACAATTATTCAGGTCTAAAACTAATCCCGATGGTAGATGTAGAGGTAGCGTGTCGACCGCGATCACATCGACTTTGGAACCATTTCCCACGCCAAGATCGTCACCTCGCCCTTAGCTAATCTTCGCTAATCCGTAGTCCCTGCTTCGAGTTGCAAATGTTAGCAATGTAACCAAGATCAAATACCCAGTGCTATCTGCGAGCATTAGTAAGGTACACATCAATAACATGTATATCACATATACCTTTGTTCACTTTGCCATCCTTCTTATCCGCCAAATACTTGGGGCAGTTCCGCTTCCAAAGGTCCACCGCTTGCGCAGAGAAGCACTCGCCAGTGCTTAGGTCCAGACTTGGGTTTCTTCTCTTGAGCAAGAACTTGTTTGCTGTTCTTTTGAAGTTCCCTTCTTCTTCCCTTTGGCCCTTTTCTTGAAACCAAGTGGTCTTGTTGACCATCAACACTTGATGCTCCTTTTGATTTCTACCTCCATGCTTTCAAGATCGCGAAGAGCTCGAATAGTCATGTTCATCCCTTGCATATTATAGTTCATCGTAAAGCTCTTGTAGCTTGGTGGCGTGATTGGAGAATTCGTCAATGACGCTATCATCCCGAAGGTTAACTCCCGCTTGAATCAAGTGATTATTATACCCGCACATTTTGAGTATATGCTCACCGATAGAACTGTTCTCCTCCATCTTGCAGCTGTAGAACTTATTGGAGACTTCATATCTCTCAATCCGGGCATTTGCTTGAAATATTAACTTCAACTCTCGAACATCTCATATGCTCCATGACGCTCAAAACGCCGTTGAAGACCCGGTTCTAAGCCGTAAAGCATGGCACATCGAACTATAGAGTAGTCATCGCTTTGCTCGCCAGACGTTCTTAACGTCGTCGCCAGATCAAGAAGCAGTTCGCACCCAGCGGTGCTTCCAGACGTAACTTTTCTCGTGCGTAAATGAGGATAATCCTCGTTTACGGATCCAATCCGTAATTGCTACCATCATCTTTCAACTTTGCTTTTCAAGGAACGATTAAAATTCAATGGAACAACAAAGACGAGCCATCTATCTACAAACAAACATAGACAAGCAAAATACTATCGGTACTAAGTTCATGATAAATTTAAGTTCAATTAATAATATTACTAAAGAACTCCCACTTAGACAGTACATCTCTCTAGTCATCTAAGTGATTACGTGATCCAAATCAACTAAACCATGTCCGATCATCACGTGAGATGGAGTAGTTTCAATGGTGAACATCTCTATGTTGATCATATCTACTATATGATTCACGCCGACCTTTCGGTCTCGTGTTCCGAGGCCATATCTCAGATATGCTAGGCTCGTCAAGTATAACTCGAGTATTCCGCGTGTGCAACTGTTTTGCACCCGCTGTATTTGAACGTAGAGCCTATCACACCCGATCATCATGTGGTGTCTCAAAGATGAAGAACTTTCGCAACGGTGCATACTCGTGGAGAACACTTCTTGATAATTAGTGAGAGATCATCTTAAAATGCTACCGTCAATCAAAGCAAGATAAGATGCATAAAGGATAAACATCACATGCAATCAATATAAGTGATATGATATGGCCATCATCATCTTGTGCTTGTGATCTCCATCTTCGAAGCACCGTCGTGATCACCATCGTCACCGGCGTGACACCTTGATCTCCATCATAGCATCGTTGTCGTTACGCCATCTATTGCTTCTACGACTATCGCTACCGCTTAGTGATAAAGTAAAGCAATTACAGGGCATTTGCATTTCATACAATAAAGCGACAACCATATGGCTCCTGCTAGTTGCCGATAACTTCGGTTACAAAACATGATCATCTCATACAATAAAATATAGCATCATGTCTTGGCCATATCACATCACAACATGCCCTGCAAAAACAAGTTAGACGTCCTCTACTTTGTTGTTGCAAATTTTACGTGGCTGCTACGGGCTTAAGCAAGAACCAATCTCACCTACGCATCAAAACCACAACGATAGTTTGTCAAATAGACTCCGTTTTAACCTTCACAAGGACCGGGCGTAGCCACACTCGGTTCACCTAAAGTTGGAGAAACAGACACCCGCTAGTCACCTGTGTGCAAAGCACGGCGGTAAAACCAGTCTCGCGTAAGCGTACGCGTAATGTCGGTCCGGGCCGCTTCATCCAACAATACCGCTGAACCAAAGTATGACATGCTGGTAGGCAGTATGACTTATATTGTCCACAACTCATTTGTGTTCTACTCGTGCATATAACATCAAACCATAAAAACCTAGGCTCGGATGCCACTGTTGGGAAACGTAGTAATTTCAAAAAATTTCCTACGCACACGCAAGATCATGGTGATGACATAGAAACGAGGGGAGAGTGTTGTCTACGTACCCTCGTAGACCGAAGCAGAAGCATTGACGCAGCATAGAGGAAGTAGTCGTACGTCCTCCCGGTCCGACCGATCCAAGCACCGCATTCGGCACCTCCGAGTTCTTGACACACGACAGCTCGATGACGCACCTCGATCTCCAATCCAAGAGAGGCTCCGAGGGGAGTTCCACAAGACGATGGCGTGGTGACTATCTTGATGTTCTCTGTCGAGGGCTTCGCCTAAGCACCGCTACAATATGACCGAGGTGTAATATCGTGGAGGGGGCACCGCACACGGCTAAGGAACGATCAATGATCAACTTGTGTGTTCTAGGGTGCCCCTACCCCGAGATATAAAGGAGGGAGGAGGAGGTGGCCGCCCAAGGGGGGCGCATAGGGGGGGAAACCTACTCCAAGTAGGTTTCCTCTCTTTCCTTATCTTATTTGGAGGGGAAGGAAGGAGTACTAGTATTAGGAAGTAGTACTAGTAGTAGGAAAGGAAGAGGGGAAGGAGAAAGGAAGGGGGGCGGCCCCTCCCCATCGGATTGGGCTTGGGCGCGCCTCCCTTGCTCCTTCTCCTTCCTCCTACATGGGCCCAATAAGGCCCATATACCTCCCGGGGTTCCAGAACCTCCCGGAGCTCCAAACTCTTCCTAACATTTCCGTGTCCAAATATATCCGTCCAATATATCAATCTTTATGTCTCGACCATTTCGAGACTCCTCGTCATGTCCGTAATCACATTCGGACTCAACAAACTTCGTACATCAAAATACATAAACTCATAATATAACCGTCATCGAAACCTTAAGCGTGCGGACCCTACGGTTCGAGAACGATGTAGACATGACCGAGACATGTCTCGGTCAATAACCAATAGCGGACCGGATGCCCATATTGGTTCCTACATATTCTACGAAGATCTTTATCGGTCAAACCGCATAACAAAGATACGTTGTTCCCTTTGTCATCGGTTTGTTACTTGTCCGAGATTTGATCGTCGGTATCCAATACCTAGTTCAATCTCGCATCGACAAGTCTCTTTACTCGTTCCGTAATACGTCATCTCATAACTAACTCATTAGTTACATGCTTGCAAGGCTTAGGTGATGAGTATTATCGAGAGGGCCCAGAGATACCTCTTCGACAATCGGAGTGACAAAACCTAATCTCAAATTATGCTAACTCAACATGTACCTTCGGAAACACCTGTAGTACTCCTTTATAATCACCCAGTTACGTTGTGACGTTTGGTAGTACCCAAAGTGTTCTTCCGGTAAACGGGAGTTACACAATTCTCATAGTTACAGGAACATGTATAAGTCATGAAGGAAGCAATAGCGAATACTAAACGATCAAGTGCTAAGCTAACGGATGGGTCATGTCAATCACATCATTCTCCTAATGATGTGATCTCATTAATCAAATGACAACACATGTCTATGGTTAGGAAACATAACCATCTTTGATTAATGAGCTAGTCAAGTAGAGGCATACTAGTGACTATATGTTTGTCTATGTATTCACACATGTATCATGTTTCCGGTTAATACAATTCTAGCATGAATAATAAACATTTATCATGATATGAGGTAATAAATAATAACTTTATTGCCTCTAGGGCATATTTCCTTCAGTAAACCGGGATTCCGAGACTGATCGGGTCTTCCTGGGAGAAGGTCTATTCCTTCGTTGATCGCGAGAGCTTGTCATGGGCTAAGTTGGGACACCCCTGCAGGGTATAAACTTTCGAGAGCCGTGCCCGCGGTTATGTGGCAGATGGGAATTTGTTAATGTCTGGTTGTAGATAACTTGACACCAGATCCGAATTAAAACACATCAACCGTGTGTGTAGCCGTGATGGTCTCTTCTTGGCGGAGTCCGGGAAGTGAACACGGTTTCTGTGTTATGTTTGACGTAAGTAGGTGTTCAAGATCACCTCTTGATCATTGCTAGCTTCACGACCGTTCCTTTGTTTCTCTTCTCGCTCTCACTTGCGTATGTTAGCCACCATATATGCCTAGTCGCTGCTGCAACCTCACCACTTTACCCCTTCCTTTCCCATTTAGCTTTGCTAGTCTTGATACCCATGGTAATGGGATTGCCGAGTCCTCGTGTTTCACAGATTACTACAACAACAGATTGCTGTGTACAGGTTTATGCGATGATCATGACGCGAGAGAGATGCTTGCTTGTGTTGAGTTCTTCTTCCGCTTCTTCTTCGATCGGGGATAGGTTCGTGTCGGCAGCTGGGCTAGGTGGTGGATGTCGTTTGAGTTTCTGTTTGTGTTTCATCCGTAGTCGGATGGTGCTCTTATGTATGATGTATTGTTGTATTCATGTGGCATTGTATGCCTTATGTATGTATCCCCATCTATTATGTAATGTTGATCTAATGATATCCACCTTGCAAAAGCGTTCCAATATGCGGGTCTATCATTGGTGGGACCTTCGAGTTCCTTTTGGATAGGGTCGCATATTGGGCGTGACAGTCACTCTCGCAACCCATCATCTAAAAACTACTCCACAATGCATTCCCTTAGGCCCAAATATGGTGGAGTGTCATGTAGTCGACGTTCACATGACACCACTAATTGAATCACAACATACATATCATCGAAATATTGAACACATATCAAGTTCACATGAGTCCTTGCTACATGATTTCTCCCGTGACCTCAGGAACGTAAGTAACTTCTCGCAAATGATAATCATGCTCAATATCAGAGGGGTATTAAATAGCATAATGGATCTGAACATATAATCTCCCACCAAATAAACCATATAGTAATCATCTATATGATGTAATCAACACGACTAGTCACCTACATGAAGGAAATATGCCCTAGAGGCAATAATAAAGTTATTATTTATTTCCTCATATCATGATAAATGTTTATTATTCATGCTAGAATAGTATTAACTAGAAACATAATACATGTGTGAATACATAGACAAACTTAACGTCACTAGTATGCCTCTACTTGACTAGCTCATTAATCAAAGATGGTTGTGTTTCCTAACCATAGACATGTGTTGTCATTTGATTAACGGGATCACATCATTAGAAGAATGATGTGATTGACTTGACCCATTCCGTTATCTTAGCACTTGATCGTTTAGTATGTTGCTATTGCTTTCTTCATGACTTATACACAGTTTTATGCAACTCCTGTTTACCGGAGGAACACTTTGTGTGCTACCAAACGTCACAACGTAACTGGGTGATTATAAAGGAGCTCTATAGGTGTCTCCAAAGGTACATGTTGAGTTGGCATATTTCAAGATTAGGTTTTGTCACTCCGATTGTCGGAGAGGTATCTCTGGGCCCTCTCGGTAATGCGCATCACTATAATCCTTGCAAGCAATGTAGCTAATGAGTTAGTTATGGAATGATGCATTACGTAACGAGTAAAGAGACTTGCCGGTAATGAGATTGAACTAGGTATTGGATACTGACGATCGAATCTCGGGCAAGTAACATACTGATGACAAAGGGAACAACGTATGTTGTTATGCGATTTGACCGATAAAGATCTTCGTAGAATATGCAGGAGCCAATATGAGCATCCAGGTTCCGCTATTGGTTATTGACCAGAAACAGTTCTAGGTCATGTCTACATAGTTCTCGAACCCGTAGGGTCCGCACGCTTAAGGTTTCGATGAAAGTTATATTATGATTTTATGAGTTTTGATGTACCGAAGTTTGTTCGGAGTCCCGAATGAGATTACGAACATGATGAGGAGTCTCGAAATGGTCGAGACATGAAGATTGATATATTGGAAGCCTATATTTGGATATCGTAAGTGTTCCGGTGAAATCGATTTTACCGAGTACCGGAGGTTACCGAATCCCCGGGGCTTAATGGGCCTACATGGGCCCTAGTGGAGAGGAAGAGAGGAGGCAAGGGGCTGGCCGCGCCTCCCCTAGTCCGAATAGGACAAGGAGAGGGCGGCGCCCTTCCTTCCCTCTTCCTCCTCCTTCCCCTTCTCCTTCTCCAACTAGGAAAGAAGGGAGTCCTACTCCCGGTGGGAGTAGGACTCCCCTTGGCACGCCCTCCTTGGCCGGCCGCCTCCTCCCCCTTGGCTCGTTTATATATGGGGGCAGGGGGCACCTCTAAGACACAACAATTGATCTCCAAGATCTCTTAGCCGTGTGCGGTGCCCCCTCCACCATAGTCCTTGATAATATTGTAGCGGTGCTTAGGCGAAGCCCTGCGATGGTATAACATCAAGATCGTCACCACGCCGTCGTGCTGACGGAACTCTTCCCTGACACCCTGCTGGATCGGAGTCCGGGGATCGTCATCGAGCTGAACGTGTGCTAGAACTCGGAGGTGCCGAGTTTCAGTGCTTGATCACCGGGCCGTGAAGACGACGACTACATCAACCGCGTTGTTCTAACGCTTCGCTTTCGGTCTCACGAGGGTACGTGGACAACACTCTCCCTCTCGTTGCTATGCATCACCATGATCTTGCGTGTGCATAGGATTTTTTGAAATTACTATGTTCCCCAACAAAGGGCATCCGAGCCTGGTTTTATGCGAGATGTCATATGCGCGAGTAGAACACAAGTGAGTTGTGGGCGATATAAGTCATATCGCTTACCAAAGATGTCATACTTTGGTTCAGCGGTATTGTGAGATGAAGCGGCCCGGACCGACATTACGCGTACACTTACGCGAGACTGGTTTCACCGTTACGAGCACTCGTGCTTAAAGGTGACTGGCGGGTGTCTATCTCTCTCACTTTAGTTGAACCAAGTGTGGCTACGCCAGGTCCTTGCGAAGTTTAAAATAGCACTAACTTGACGAACTATCGTTGTGGTTTTGACGCGTAGGTAAGAACGGTTCTTGCTCAGCCCGTAGCAGCCACGTAAAATTTGCAACAACAAAGTAGAGGACGTCTAACTTGTTTTTGCAGGGCATGTTGTGATGTGATATGGTCAAGACGTGATGCTATATTTTATTGTATGAGATGATCATGTTTTGTAACCGAAGTTGCCGGCAACTGGCAGGAGCCATATGGTTGTCTCTTTGTTGTATGAAATGCAAACGCCCTTTAATGGCTTTACTTTATCACTAAGTGGTAGCGATAGTCGTAGAAGCAATAGATGGCGTAAAAGACAACAATGCTACGATGAAGATCAAGGTGTCGCACCTATGACGATGGTGATCACGACGGTGATTCGGAGATGGAGATCACAAGCACAAGATGATGATGGCCATATCATATCACTTATATTGATTGCATGTGATGTTTATCCTTTATGCATCTTATCTTGCTTTGATTGGCGGTAGCATTTTAAGATGATCTCTCACTAATTATCAAGAAGTGTTCTCCCTGAGTAAGCACCATTGCAAAAGTTCTTCGTGCTGAGACACCACGTGATGATCGGGTGTGATAGGCTCTACGTTCAAATACAACGGGTGCAAAACAGTTGCACACGCGGAATACTCAGGTTAAACTTGACGAGCCTAGCATGTACAGATATGGCCTCGGAACACGGAGACCGAAAGGTCGAACGTGAATCATATAGTAGATATGATCAATATAGTTATGTTCACCATTGAAACTACTCCATCTCACATGATGATCAGACATGGTTTAGTTGATATGGATCACGTGATCACTTAGATGACTAGAGAGATATCTGTCTAAGTGGAGTTCTTAAGTAATATGATTAATTGAACTTAAATTTATCATGAACTTAGTACCTGATACTATTTTGCTTGTCTATGTTTGTTGTAGATAGATGGCTCGGGCTATTGTTCCGTTGAATTTTAATGCGTTCCTTGAGAAAGCTAAGTTGAAAGATGATGGTAGCAACTACACGGACTGGGTCCGTAACTTGAGGATTATCCTCATTGCTACACAGAAGAATTACGTCTTGGAAGCACCGCTGGGTGCCAGGCCTGCTGCAGATGCAACTAACGACGTTAAGAACGTCTGGCAGAGCAAAGCTGATGACTACTCGATAGTTCAGTGTGCCATGCTTTATGGTTTGGAACCAGGTCTTCAACGACGTTTTGAATGTCATGGAGCATATGAGATGTTCCAGGAGTTGAAGTTAATATTTCAAGCGAATGCCCGGATTGAGATATATGAAGTCTCCAATAAGTTCTATAGCTGTAAGATGGAGGAGAATAGTTCACAAGGAGCACATACTCAAAATGTCCGGGTATAATAATCACTTGATTCAACCGGGAGTTAATGTTCTCGATGATAGTGTCATTGATGTAATTCTTCAATCATCGCCACCAAGCTACAAGAGCTTTGTGATGAACTATAATATGCAAGGGATGGACAAGACTATTCCCGAGCTCTTCGCAATGCTAAAGGCTGCGGAGGTAGAAATCAAGAAGGATCATCAAGTGCTTGTGGATGATTAGCATCAAGTTTCACATGCAACATCTATGACCTTTGGAAATTAGCATCATAGACGGTAGATAGACAGATGAATCTCATCTGGAAGACTTCTGAAGCGGAAGGCGAATATTGAGCCTTCAATGATGTTGAAGGAACTTGCAAGCAAGTGCCTGTGGATGATTGATCGTCCATCCTTCATCCTCTTGAGGAAGACTTCAATATTGTACCGTGGGTGTTATATGAACACCTTCCTCACCTCCTGACCATATAGGTGATTTGAGAGGTAATCATTAGTGAACTGCTTTGGAAAGTCCTGAAAACAAAGATATGCATAAATATCTTCTTTAAATTTGGAAATGGCGCAAAGGAATAAAAAACACAAGGTATAAGAGTTAGTACCATCTTGTAGTTCACTGATGTCTTTTTCATTGTGCAGACAAAGATCTTGTTGTTTTTTGTCGCTATTTTCTTTATCCTAACAATCTTTCTCAGTTTCTTGGTTTGACTGATATTCATGGACAACTAATTTCCCCATATGCAAAATGGGTCGAATAGTGGGTCAAAACCTCCGACATGAGGACCTACATGTGCAAGACCAAATTGTTAAAACCTAAATATTAGAATGGTTCCTGCAATTGCACAATAATGTGCTATTAGACAAAGGACCATGCATGTGCAAACCACGATTGCAAACCTCAGTGGTTCCCATTGTTTCCCTGCAACACATATAAGGTAGTTATTGATGATGTTAAGTGAGGGATGGCATACTGATAACCCGCAAGGACACGGGATAGCTGTAGCCTCTTTCGATAAGTAAGAGTGTCGAACCCAACGAGGAGCTAAAGGTAGAACAAATACTCTCTCAAGTCCTATCGGCCACTGATACGACTCTACGCTTGCTTGATGTTCGCTTTACCTAGAACAAGTATGAAACTAGAGGTACTTTGTAGGTGTTGTTGGATAGCTTTGCAAGATAATAAAGAACGCGTAAAAATGTAGGGGCTGTTTAGATAAAGATGCAATAAAGTAAATAAAGCGAGTGTGGAAAAGTGGTGGCAGGAGTTGTGAAAGTGTCCCTAAGCAATTGACTACGTTACTAGACCGATAGCAAGTTTTATGTGGGAGAGGCATAAGCTAACATACTTTCTCTTCTTGGATCATATGCACTTATGATTGGAACTCTATCAAGCGTCCGCAACTATTAAAGATTCATTAAGGTAAAACCCAGCCATAGCATTAAAGCATCAAGTCCCCTTTATCCCGTATGCAACAATCCCCTTACTCGGGTTTATGCTTCTGTGACTCAAGCAACCCACCATAAAAGAATCATGAACGTATTGCAACACCCTTCAGCGGGAATCCCTCACGCTTGCGCGACACGGAGGGCACAATAGGACAGAAACATAACCACAAGCAAATTAAATCAATCATAGCAATTCATCAACCACCAATAGGACAACGAAAATCTACTCAGACATCATAGGATGGCAACACATCATTGGATAATAATATGAAGCATAAAGCACCATGTTCAAGTAGAGGGTACAGCGGGTTGCGGGAGAGTGGACCGCTTAATATAGATGGGGGAAGGTGATGGAGATGTTAGTGAAGATGGCGGAGGTGTTGGTGAAGATCGCGGTGATGATGGTGGCCCCCGATGGTGTTCCGGCGCCACCGGAAGCAAGGGGAGAGAGCCCCCCTTCTTCTTCTTCCTTGACCTTCTCCCAAGATGGGAGAATGGTTTCCCCTCTGGTCCTTGGCTCCCATGGCTTGGGAGGGGCGAGAGCCCCTCCGAGATTGGATCTATCTCTCTGTCTCTCTCTGTTTCTGCGTTCCCAGATTCTGCCCCTTCACCGTTTCTTTTATATCTGGAGATCCGTAGCTCCGATTGGGGTGAATCTTTCGCCCAGATCTTTCTCATAAAATTAGCTTTCTTGTGGCAAAATAGGAGCGTCAACCGCCTTACGGGGTGCCCAGGAGAGTCCAGGGCGCGCCCCCTATCTCCTGGCCCCCTCGGGCACCGTCTCGCATTGATTTTACTTCCGAAAAATCATAAATATTCCAAAATAATTGTCCGTCCATTTTTATCCCGTTTGGACTCCGTTTGATATGCAATTTCTGCTAAACATAAAACATGCAATGATGAGAACTGCACGGGCAATCGGATCAATATATTAGTCCCAAAAATAGTATAAAAAGTTGCCAAAAGTATATGAAAGTTGAATAATATTGGCATGGAACAATAAAAAATTATAGATACGACGAAGATGTATCAGCATCCCCAAGCTTAATTCCTGCTCGTCCTCGAGTAGGTAAATGATAAAAAAGATAATTTTTGTTGTGGAATGCTACCTAGCATAATCTTGATCATATGTCTAATCATGGCATGAATATTAAGACACGAGTGATTCAAAGCAATAGTCTATCATTTGACGTAAAAACAATAATACTTCAAGCATACCAACCAAGCAATTATGTCTTATCAAAATAACATAGCCAAAGAAAGCTCATCCCTACAAAATCATATAGTATGGCTATGCTCCATCTTCATCACACAAAGCATTCAAATCATGCACAACCCCGATGACGAGCCGAGCAATTGGTTCATACTTTTTAACTCGCTTCAGCTTTTTCAACTCTTACGCAATACATGAGCGCAAGCCATGGACATAGCACTATGATGGTATATGGTGGTGGTTGTGAGGACAAAAAGGGAGAAGATAATCTCACATCAACTAGGCGTATCAACGGGCTATGGAGATGCCGATCAATAGATATCAATGTGAGTGAGTAGGGATTTCCATGCAACGGATGCACTAGAGCTATAAATATATGAAAGCTCAACAAAAGAAACTAAGTGGGTGTGCATCCAACTTGCTTGCTCACGAAGACCTAGGGCATTTTGAAGAAGCCCATCATGGGAATATACAAGCCAAGTTCTATAATGAAAAATTCCCACTAGTATATGAAAGTGAAAGCATAGGAGACTCTCTCTATGAAGAACATGGTGATACTCTGAAGCACAAGTGTGGTAAAAGGATAGTAACATTGCCCCCCCTCTCTTTTTCTCTCATTCATTTTTTTATTTTCTTTTTTTATATTTTTATATTTTTTTGGTGGGCTTCTTTGGCCTTTTTTTATTTGGGCTTCTTTGGCCTCTTTTATTTTTCATAAAGTCCGGAGTCTCATCCTGACTTGTGGGGGGAATCATAGTCTCCTTCATCTTTTCCTCACTGGGGCAATGCTCTAATAATGATGATCATCACACTTTTATTTACTTACAACTCAATATTACAACTCGATATCTCGAACAAAGATATGACTCTATATGAATGCTTCCGGCGGTGTACCGAGATGTGCAATGATCTAGCATAGCAATGACATCAGAAAACGAACAAGCATGAAAACATCATGCTAGCTATCTTACGATAGTGCAAAGCAATATGACAATGATGGAACGTGTCATAATAACAGAACGGTGGAAAGTTGCATGGCAATATATCTCGGAATGGCTATGTAAATGCCATAATAGGTAGGTATGGTGGCTGTTTTGAGGAAGGTAAATAATGGGTTCATGATACCGGCAAAAGTTGCGCGACACAATAAAGGCTAGCAAAGTGGAAGGGTGAGTGTGCGTATATCCATGGACTCACATTAGTCATAAAGAACTCATATACTTATTGCAAAAGTCTACTTAGCCCTCAAAGCAAAGTACTACTACGCATGCCCCTAGGGGAATAGATTGGTAGGAAAAGACCATCGCTCGTCCCCGACTGCCACTCATAAGGAAGACAATCAAAAAACACTTCATGCTCCAACTTCGTTACATAATGGTTCACCATACGTGCATGCTACGGTACTTGCAAACCTCAACACAAGTATTTCTCACTTTCACAATTACTCAACTAGCACGACTCTAATATCACCACCTTTATATCGCAAAACTATTGTAAGGAATCAAACATATCATATTTAGTGATCTACAAGTTTTATGTAGGATTTTATGACTAACCATGTGAATGACCAATTCCTGTCATCTCTCTAAAAAGATATAAGTGAAGCAAGAGAGTTTAATTCTTTCTACAAAATATATGCCCACGCTCTAACAAATATAAGTGAAGCAAAAGAGCATTCTACAAATGGCGGTTTCCTATGTGAAGAGAAACAGGCAATCCAAACTTCAAATGATATAAGTGAAGCACATGAAGCATTCTATAAAGCCATACTCAAAAGAGTTAAGTGAAGTGCAATGAGCATTCTATAAATCAACCAAGGAATATTTCATACCAGCATGGTGCATAAAAGAAAAGTGAAAACTAAATGCAAAAGACGCTCCAAGACTTGCACATATCACATGAACGAAATGAATTCGAAAACATACCGATACTTGTTGAAGAAAGAGGGGATGCCTTCTGGAGCATTCCCAAGCTTGGACGCTTGAGTCTCCTTGAATATTTACTTGGGTTGCCTCGGGCATCCCCAAGCTTGAGCTCTTGCCTCTCTTTCTTTTCCTCATATCGAGACCTCCTCGTTTAGACAATTCATCCACACAAAACTTCAACAGAAAACTCGGTAAGATCCGTTAGTACAATAAAGCAAATCACCACTCTAAGTACTGTTGAAAACCAATTCATATTATTTTTTCGCATTGTGTCTACTGTAATATAACTTTTCCATGGCTTAATCCACTAATATAAATTGATAGATTCATCAAAACAAGTAAACTATGCATCAACAACAGAATATGTCAAAAACAGAACAGTCTGTAGCAATATGAACATCCACCATACTTCTGGTACACCAACAATTCTACCAAAATTATGAAAAATAAACAAGTTGTATAGACAGACATTGCAGAAGGAATCAGAACCGTTTGACGTTCGAGATAAAAATGTAAAATCGCGCACTACAGCCAAAGTTTCTTTCCTGCACCGTACAAACCAACAAGCATTGTAAACATCGTAAAGGCAAACCTTAGCACATTATTTTTATAATACAATGGAATTGTACAAGGGGATAATTATTTTTGTTGAAAAGTTTATGTAATTAAGATTCACAAAGTTTCCGTGAGCATGAGCAAAGTTCAAGGCTAGCTCCCACTTCAACAATGCTTGTCTTTCTCACTTTCACTTTCCTTTTTGAAAAGTTTTTAGATTCCCCTCTTTATTTTTATTTTTTAAAACTATATGAAAGCACTCAACAGAAATAAATGACTCTCTAAAACTTCCTGGTTGTCTCCCTGGCAGCGCTTTCTTTAAAGCCATTAAGCTAGGCATTTAGTGCTCAAGTAATGAATCCACCCGGATCCCAAGGTATATCAAAGCAAATTTTAATTAAAAATGATTTGTAATTTAGTAGTGAGCAAAAAGTAACATACATCATGCAACAACGAAGTCTAACTCTCTTCCTATGCATCGGCATGTCATAGAAGAACAATTCATGCACACCAAGTAAAGGCCAATGCATAGTATAAGTAGTTTCTTGCAATTTTATCGTATGAGAAACATAGAGAGGTGGAGATATAGTTCCTCTCTCATAATAATTGCAAGTAGGAGCAGCAAGCACATGCATATTATATTCATCAAAATCATCATGTGCAATGGTAAAAGGCAACCCATCAATATAATCCTTAATAAGCACAAACTTCTCCGATATAGTGTAGTTGGGAGAATTTAAAAAGATAATAGGACTATCATGCGTGGGTGCAATAGCAACAATTTCATATTTAACATAAGGAACTATAGCAAGTTCATCTCCATAAGCATAATTCATATTGGCATATTGGCCACAAGCATAGCAAGCATCATCAAAAAGGGATATTTCAAGAGAATCAACGGGATCATAACAATCATCATAGCAATCATCCTTCGGTAAGCACGGAGGGGAATTAAACAATGTATGAGTTGAAGAGTTACTCTCATTAGAAGGTGGGCACGGGTGATCAATCCGCTCTTCCCCCTTTTGTTCTTCGCTCTCCTCATCATCTTTTTCATCCAATGAGCTCACAGTTTCATCAATTTCTTCTTCCATAGCTTCCTGCAAAATATTAGTCTCTTCTTGGACAGCGAAGACTTTCTCAATAAATGCGTTAATATTGTAATTGTATTCATAATTTTCATAGCAATATCTAAGTATAGCAAGATTTCCAGGCCTATAAACATCATCTAAAGCTTCATACTTTTCAAACAAAGATTCAATTTCATAAGCATCCTTAAAAGCAACAAATTCTTCTATTTGTTCCACATCATAGTAATCATATCTACCATTAGCATAAGAAGCTAAGGTTTCATTATCATTGAATTTGCATGAAAAGGGAAGGTGTGGAGCCTTCATCCTAGAGCAACAAGTAATATCATATCTCAAGCATAGTTGACGAGCATACCAACACAACATATTAATTTGATGCCATAATAGTTTACCTTTTTGTGTCAAGCGACAATCCCTAAAGTATTCACGTTGATCCAACGTGCCTCGCATTATAAAGTTGAGTTGGGTTTTCTCAGGATTATCAAAGTAGTACAAAATATTTCTCACATGATGATCATCGAGGGTTTTAGGAGTTACCCCATCTCCATGAGTAGCAAGTACACCTAATTTTTTTGGTATTTCATGTTCCATATCCATAACTAAAGATAGAGAAGAACTTAGAACAGCAAATAAAAATTACTTAGTGATAAAGCAAACAAGCACACACGATAATATTCACCCCACGCTATGATTCCCCGGCAACGGCGCCAGAAAAAGGTCTTGATAACCCGCAAGTATACGGGATAGTTGTAGCCTCTTTCGGTAAGTAAGAGTGTCGAACCCAACGAGGAGCTAAAGGTAGAACAAATACTCTCTCAAGTCCTATCGGCCACTGATACGACTCTACGCACGCTTGACGTTCGCTGTACCTAGAACAAGTATGAAACTAGAGGTACTTTGTAGGTGTTGTTGGATAGCTTTGCAAGATAATAAAGAACGCGTAAAAAAGTAGGGGCTGTTTAGATAAAGATGCAATAAAGTAAATAAACGAGTGTGGAAAAGTGGTGGTAGGAGTTGTGAAAGTGTCCCTAAGCAATTGCCTACGTTACTAGACCGATAGCAAGTTTTATGTGGGAGAGGCATAAGCTAACATAATTTATCTTCTTGGATCATATGCACTTATGATTGGAACTCTAGCAAGCGTCCGCAACTACTAAACATTCATTAAGGTAAAACCCAACCAAAGCATTAAAGCATCAAGTCCCCTTTATCCCGTATGTAACAATCCCCTTAGTCGGGTTTATGCTTCTGTGACTCAAGCAACCCACCATAAAAGAATCATGACCGTATTGCAACACCCTACAGCGGGAATCCCTCATGCTTGCACGACACGGAGGGCACAATAGGACAGCAACAGAACCACAAGCAAATTAAATCGATCATAGCAATTCATCAACCACCAATAGGACAACAAAAATCTACTCAGACATCATAGGATGGTAACACATCATTTGATAATAATATGAAGCATAAAGCACCATGTTCAAGTAGAGGGTACATCGGGTTGCGGGAGAGTGGACCGCTGAATATAGATGGGGGAAGGTGATGGAGATGTTGATGAAGATGGCGGAGGTGTTGGTGAAGATCGCGGTGATGATGGTGGCCCCCGGCGGCGTTCCGGCGCCACCGGAAGCAAGGGGGAGAGAAGCCCCCTTCTTCTTCTTCTTCATTGACCTTCTCCCTAGATGGGGGAAGGGTTTCCCCTCTGGTCCTTGGCTCCCATGGCTTGGGAGGGCGAGAGCCCTCCGATATTGGATCTATCTCTGCTCTCTCTGCTTACGCGTTCTCAAATTCTGCCCTTCACCGCTTATTTTATATCCAGAGATCCAGAATCTCGATTGGGGTGAATCTTTCGCCTAGATTTTTTTATAAAATTAGCTTTCTTGCGGCAAAAGAAGAGCATCAACCACCTTACGGACCCCCAGGAGAGTCCAGGCGCACTGCCTCCCCGGGCACACCCTATCTCCCGCCCCTCGGCACCGCCTCGCTGATTTTACTTCCCAAAAATCATAAATATTCCAAAATAATTCTCCGTCTGCTTTTATCCCGTTTGGACTCCATTTGATATGGGGTTTCGTGAAACATAAAACATGCAATGACAGAACTCGTGACCGGCAATCGGATCAATATGTTAGTCCCAAAAATAGTATAAAAAGTTGCCAAAAGTATATGAAAGTTGAATAATATTGGCATGGAACAATAAAAAATTATAGATACGACGGAGACGTATCACATACTATTAGTAAAATATGTTGATGGAAAAAATTAACACACTACAGATTCAGTAGATTAATTCGAGCCACATGGAAAAAGCCATTTACCCAAACCAAGCATGATTAAGAACTAGGAAATATAAGAGTTGTATATGTTTCTCATGTATTTAGTACAACCAAATTCGATTTATTCCTCACATGCACAACAATACAAAATTCTACGCACCACAACTAGACACCACACTGCAGAATTGAACCAAGCAGTTAACTAAACACCACAACAAATGAACCAAACATTAACTGAGCATCACATTGCACAATATAACATACCCCTAATAGAAAATCAGATAGTTAACCAAACCAAGCATGCTTAACAACTTAGAAATATAGCAATTGAATTTGTTTCTCATGTATTTCGTACAACCAAATTCGATTTATTTCTCACATGGATGACAATACAAAATTGCACCCACTACAATTGAACACCGCATTGCAGAATTGAACCAAACAGTTAACTAAACACCACAACAAATGAACCAAACATTAACTGATCACCATATTTGCTACCTCTTGAGAACTGCGTTGGTTTTCCCTTGAAGACGAAAGGGTGATGCAGCAATGCAGCGTAAGTATTTTTCTCAGTTTTTGAGAACCAAGGTATCAATCCAGTAGGAGGCTACACTTAAGTCCCTCGTACCTACACAAACAAACAAGAACCTTGCAACCAACGCGATAAAGGGGTTGTCAATCCCTTCACGGCCACTTGCGAAAGTGAGATCTGATAGAGATAATAATAAGATAAATACTTTTGGTATTTTTATGATATAGATTAGAAAGTAAAGATTGCAAAATAAAGTAGATCGGAAACTTATATGATGGAAAATAGACCCGGGGGCCATATGTTTCACTAGTGGATTCCCTCAAGATAGCATAAATATTATGGTGGGTGAACATATTATTGTCGAGCAATTGATAGAAAAGTGCATAGTTATGAGAATATCTAGGCATGATCATGTATATAGGCATCACGTCCGCGACAAGTAGATCGAAATGATTTTGCATCTACTACTATTACTCCACACATCGACCGCTATCCAGCATGCATCTAGAGTATTAAGTTCATAAGAACAGAGTAGTGCATTAGGCAAGATGACATGATGTAGAGGGATAAACTCAAGCAATATGATATAAACCCGATCTTTTTATCCTCGATGGCAACAATACAGTACGTGCCTTGCTGCCCCACTGTCACTGGGAAAGGACACCGCAAGATTAAACCCAAAGCTAAGCACTTCTCCCATTGCAAGAAAGATCAATCTAGTAGGCCAAACCAAGCTGATAATTCGAAGAGACTTGCAAACATAACCAATCATACATAAAAGAATTTAGAGGATATTCAAGTATTTCTCATAGATAAACTTGATCATAAACCCACAATTCATCGAATCTCGACAAACACACCGCAAAAAGAGTTACATTGAATAGATCTCCAAGAAGATCGAGGAGAACTTTGTATTGAGATTCAAAGAGAGAGAAGAAGCCATCTAGCTAATAACTATGGACCCGAAGGTCTGTAATAAACTACTCACAACTCATCGGAGAGGCTATGGTGTTGATGTAGAAGCCCTCCGTGATGGATTCCCTCTCCGGCGGAGCGCCTGAAAAGGCCCCAAGATGGGATCTGATGGGTACATAAGGTTGCGGCGGTGGAAATAGGGTTTCGTGGTGCTCCTGGATGATTTCAGGGTATGTGAATATATATAGACGAAGGAAGTCGGTCAGGGGAGCCACGAGGGGCCCACGAGGGTGGGGGGCGCGCCTCCCTGCCTCGTGGCTTCCTTGTTTGCTTCTTTACGTCCACTCCAAGTCTCCTGGATTGTGTTTGTTTCAAAAATAACTCTCCCGAAGGTTTCATTCCGTTTGGACTCCGTTTGATATTCCTTTTCTACGAAACACTAAAATAGGCAAAAAACAGCAATTTGGGCTGGGCCTCCGATTAATAGGTTAGTCCCAAAAATAATATAAAAGTACTTAGTAAATCCCATAAAAATCCAAAACGGGTAATATAATAGCATGGAACAATCAAAAATTATAGATACGTTGGAGACGTATCAAGCATCCCCAAGCTTAATTCCTGCTTGTCCTCGAGTAGGTAAATGATAAAAACAGAATTTTTGATGTGGAATGCTACCAAGCATATTTCTCAATATAATTCTCTTTATTGTGTCATGAATGTTCAGATCCAAATGATTCAAGATAAAAGTTCATATTGACATAAAAATAGTAATACTTCAAGCATACAAACAAGTAATCATGTCTTATCAAAATAACATAGCCAAAGAAAGCTTATCCCTACAAAATCATATAGTTAGGCCATGTTTCATTTTCGTCACACAAAATACTCCCATCATGCACAGCCCCGGTTTCAGCCAAGCAATTGGTTCATACTTTTTAATGCGCTTCAGCTTTTTCAACTCTCACGCAATACATGAGCGTAAGCCATGGATATAGCACTATGGGTGGAATAGAATACGATGATGGAGGTTGTGTGGAGAAGACAAAAAAAAGGAGAAAGTCTCACATCAACTAGGCGTATCAACGGGCTATGGAGATGCCCATTAATAGATATCAATGTGAGTGAGTAGGGATTGCCATGCAACGGATGCACTAGAGCTATAAATGTATGAAAGCTCAAAAAGAAACTAAGTGGGTGTGCATCCAACTCGCTTGCTCATGAAGACCTAGGGCATTTTGAGGAAGCCCATCATTGGAATATACAAGCCAAGTTCTATAATGAAAATTCCCACTAGTATATGAAAGTGACAACATAGGAGACTCTCTATCATGAAGATCATGGTGCTACTTTGAAGCACAAGTGTGGAAAAAGGATAGTAACATTGTCCCTTCTCTCTTTCTCTCTCATTTTTTTCTTTTTTTCTTTCTTATTTATTTTGGTTGGCTTCTGTGGCCTCTTTTTTTTTATTTGGGCTTCTTTGGCCTCTTTTATTTTCATAAAGTCCGGAGTCTCATCCCGACTTGTGGGGGAATCATAGTATCCATCATCCTTTCCTCACTTGGGACAATGCTCTAATAATGAAGATAATCACACTTTTCTTTACTTACAACTCAAGAATTACAACTCAATACTTAGAACAAAATATGACTCTATGTGAATGCCTCCGGCGGTGTACCGGGATATGCAATGAATCAAGAGTGACATGTGTGAAAGAATTATGAAGGTGGCTTTGCCACAAATACGATGTCAATTACATGATCATGCAAAAGCAATATGATAATGATGGAGCGTGTCATAATAAACGGAACGGTGGAAAGTTGCATGGCAATATATCTCGGAATGGCTATTAAAATGGCATAATAGGTAGGTATGGTGGCTGTTTTGAGGAAGGTATATGGTGGGTGTATGGTACCGGCGAAAGTTGCGCGGCACAAGAGAGGCTAGCAATGGTGGAACGGTGAGAGTGCGTATAATCCATGGACTCACATTAGTCATAAAGAACTCATATACTTATTGCAAAAGTTTATAGCCCTTGAAGCAAAGTACTACTACGCATTCTCCTAGGGGAAGGGTTGGTAGGAGTTAACCATCGCGCGATCCCGACCTCCACACATAAGGAAGGCAATCAAAAGAACACCCCATGCAACAAATTTGTCACACAACTTTTACCATATGTGCATGCTACGGGACTTGCCAACTTTAACACAAGTTTTTTTCATTTTTATAATTACCCAACTAGCATGATTCTAACATTACCACCTTTATATCTCAAAACAATTATCAAATATCAAATTGATCATAGTATTTAATGCACTCTATATGACAATTTTTATTATACCCAACTTGGATGCCCATCATATTAGGACTAATTTTATAACCAAAGCTAATACCATGCTGTTATAAAAGACTCTCAAAATAATATAAGTGAAGAATGAGAGATCAATAATTTCTATAAAATAAAACCACTGCCATGCTCTAAAAAGATATAAGTGAAGCACTAGAGCAAAATTGTCTAGCTCAGAAGATATAAGTGAAGCACATAGAGTATTCTAATAAATTTCGATTCATGTGTGTCTCTCCCAAAAGGTGTGTACAACAAGGATGATTGTGGTAAACTAAAAATCAAAGACTCATATCATTCAAGACGCTCCAAGCAAAATACATATCATGTGGTGATTAAAAATATAGCTCCAAGTAAAGTTACCGATGGACGAAGACGAAAGAGGGGATGCCTTCCGGGGCATACCCAAGCTTAGGCTTTTGGTTGTCCTTGAATTTTACCTTGGGGTGCCTTGGGCATCCCCAAGCTTAGGCTCTTGCCACTCCTTATTCCATAATCCATCAAATATTTACCTGAAACTTGAAAACTTCACAATACAAAACTCAACAGAAAACTCATAAGCTCCGTTAGTGCAAGAAAGCAAACCACCACTTTAAGGTACTGTAATGAACTCTGTAGCGACCATACCTCAAACAGTCTGATCTTTGTGCATCAGTGTTATCCCTGGATCAGTAATGCTGACACACACAGTACTTGAAGGATTTATAATAGAGTAGCGATCACACACTTATTACATCGAATGTCTCAAAAGAGAACTTATTACAATAAATATGGCTTAAGGACATCTAAATACGATAACAGCGGAAGGCTTGGAAGATAAAGTGAGTCCATAAACTCCAACGGTATCACTGAGTGAAAGATCACGACCTAAGGCACCTTACTCGTCGTCTGAAAAGTCTGCAACATGAACGTTGCAGCTCGAAACGGGTCAGCACATGGAACATGCTGGCAATGTAACACAAAAGAGTATGAATAGAATAATGCTATCACTACATGCATATATGGCTGGTGGAAAGCTCTATGGTTACAATTTTGCATAAAGCCAATTTTTCCCTACAACAAAGGAATACATTTTATTTAACTATCATGGTGGTTGTTAAACATTGAGAAGGTTCACCCAACTCAATCCTAATTAAGCATCATCATTAAACCCAATCAAATTATATTAAAAAGTGATGAGATCCACATGATAATCCAAGAACTAGGTACTCAAAACGGCCATAACTGGGGACACGGCTAACCATGATTAGTTTGTACACTCTGCAGAGGTTTGCGCACTTTTTCCCACAAGACTTAAATACATCCATGGTCGGAGAAACGAGACACAGTGTTTCTGAAACAATAACTCTTTACTCTGGGTGGAAAATTACACCTACTTTCCCCTGCATCTGCTAGCCCACCACTGAAAGAGGTCTTGCAACTTACTCAACCATGCTAGAGCCCATAATAGCTTGTGGTTGCACGTGGAAGTTTCTAGCATGAATAATCTTATGATCCCTTGCCTGAGTGGCTGTCCATAGGAGAATCACACGGTACCCCGGGATTTCCAAACAATACAGGAAACACTGGGTTCCCCAGGTGCCTCAATCCACCCAGATGTGTATTAAAGTAGCCACCTTAAGTTAACCATTAAATAACAATACTCATATCTGTCATGGATTCACTCACCCAATCCACGTCTACTAGCATAGCATAGCAATAAAAGCAAACATAGAAGTAACTCCCAAAGGTTTGATAATAAATAGGAAAATAGGTACTACCTCATATACTCCCCAAAACCCACATGTTAATCAGATCCTAAACGTGCAATTGTTTGAGAATTATTCTAATGCAATAAAACTGGGTAGTAAAGAGGTATGATCAAAGTGTTACTTGCCTTGTGATGACCCACAAGTATATAGGATCTATCGTAGTCCTTTCGATAAGTAAGAGTGTCGAACCCAACGAGGAGCAGAAGGAAATGACAAGCGGTTTTCAGTAAGGTTTTCTCTGCAAGCACTGAAATTGTAGGTAATAGATAGTTTTGTGATAAGATAAACTGTAACGGGTAACAAGCAATGAAAGTAAATAAAAGTGCAGCAAGGTGGCCCAATCCTTTTTGTAGCAAAGGACAAGCCTGGACTATTTCTTATAATGAGAAAAGAGCTCCCGAGGACACATGGGAATTATCGTCAAGCTAGTTTTCATCACGCTCATATGATTAGCGTTCGGTACTTTGATAATTTGAAATGTGGCTGGACCAGCGCTTGGGTACTGCCCTTACTTGGACAAGGATCCCACTTATGATTAACCCATATTGCAAGCATCCGCAACTACAAAAGAAGTATTAAGGTAAACCTAACCACAACATTATACATATGGATCCAAATCAGCCCCTTACGAAGCAACGCATAAAGTAGGGTTTAAGCTTCTGTCACTCTAGCAACCCATCATATACTTATTACTTCCCAATGCCTTCCTCTAGGCCCAAATAATGGTGAAGTGTCATGTAGTCGACGTTCACATAACACCACTAGAGGAAAGACAACATACATCTCATCAAAATATCGAACGGATACCAAATTCACATTACTACTAATAGTAAGACTTCACCCATGTCCTCAGGAACGAACGTAACTACTCACAAAGCATATTCATGTTCATAATCAGAGGAGTAATAATATGGATTAAGGATCTGAACATATGATCTTCCACCAAGTAAACCAATTAGCATCAACTACAAGGAGTAATCAACACTACTAGCAACCCACATGTACCAATTTGTGGTTTTGATACAAGATTGGATACAAGAGATGAACTAGGGTTTTGAGAGGAGATGGTGCTGATGAAGATGTTGATGGAGATTGACCCCCTCCCGATGAGAGGATTGTTGGTGATGACGATGGTGATGATTTCTCCCTCCCGGAGGGAAGTTTCCCCGGCAGAACAGTTCTGCCGGAGCCCTAGATTGGTTCCGCCAAGGTTCCGCCTCGTGGCGGCGGAGTTTCATCCCGTAAGCTTGCTTATGATTTTTTCCAGGGTAAAGCCTTCATATAGCAGAAGATGGGCACCGGAGGGCCACCATGGGCCCCAGGAGACAGGGGGGCATGCCCAGTAGGGGTGGGCGCGCCCCCACCCTCCTGGCCTGGGTGTGGGATCCCTCTGGTAGTTTCTTCGCTCAATAATTCTTATTAACTCCAAAAATAACTTTCGTGGAGTTTCAGGATTTTTGGAGCTGTGCAGAATAGGTTTCCAATATTTGCTCCTTTTCCAGAATTCCACCGCAAGCATTCCCCTCTTCATGGAAAACCTTGTAAAATAAGAGAGAATAGCCGTAAGTATTGACATATAATGTGTAATAACAGCCCATAATGCAATAAATATTGATATAAAAGCATGATGCAAAATGGACGATCAACTCCCCAAGCTTAGACCTCGCTTGTCCTCAAGCGAAGCCGAAATCGAAAAATATGTCCACATGTTTAGAGATAGAGGTGTCGATAAAAATAAAATACGGACATGAGGGCATCATGATCATTCTTATAATAGCAACATATAAAGATTTTGTCATATGATTTCTTATGCTCAAGTAACAATCAATTCACAATGTCAAGTATGGTTCAAGAACTTCATCGGGAATTAACAAACTATAATCTCAGTCATTGAAGCAATTGCAATTTATTGTAACATCAGAAAGAGTCAAGAATAGAGCTTTTCAGCATGTCCACATACTCAACTATCAAGTAGTCTTCTACAATTGCTAACACTCACGCTATACTTGTGGTTATGGAGTTTCAACCGGACACTGAGAAAGATAGGGGCTTATTGTGTTGCCTTCCCACATGTTCACCTTTAGGTGATGTCAACAATAATAACTCGTGCTAACTTACATCCAATTGGATATATATATCATGATATTTCAAACACGAGGAACTTGCCAAAGGATAAAATGAAAAAGGAAAAGGTGAAGATCACCTTGACTCAAGCATAAAGTAAAAACATAAAGTAAAAGATAGGCCCTTCGTAGAGGGAAGCAGAGGTTGTCATGTGCTTTTAGTGTTGGATGCATAAAATCTTAATGCAAAAGAACGTCACTTTATATTGCCACTTGTATATGGACCTTTATTATGCAGTCTGTCGCTTTTATTGCTTCCATAACAAGATCGTATAAAGCTTATTTTCTCTACACTAATAAGTCATACATATTTAGAGAGCAATTTTTATTGCCTGCAACATGACAACTTACTTGAAGGATCTTACTCAATCCATAGGTAGGTATGGTGGACTCTCATGGCAAAACTGGGTTTAAGGATATTTGGAAGCACAAGTAGTATCTCTACTTAGTGCAAGGAATTTGGCTAGCATGAGGGGGAAAGGCAAGCTCAACATGTTGGGAAGATCAATGAC
Source organism: Aegilops speltoides (assembly GCA_021437245.1). NCBI lineage: Eukaryota > Viridiplantae > Streptophyta > Magnoliopsida > Poales > Poaceae > Aegilops > Aegilops speltoides. The sequence continues at coordinate 272,822,752 of CM038147.1, forward strand.
AATATACTTTAACTGGGATGTGAGAAAACATAAACCATTACGTTGTCTTCCTTGTCCAACATCAACTCTTTTAGCATGTCATACTTAATGAGTGCTCACAATCATAAAAGATGTCCAAGATAGTATATTACAGGGAAAATTTTGTTTTTGCCACTCTAGATTTTGCCAATTTTCCTTATGCCACTCTAGATTTTCACATTTCAGTTTTGCCACTCTTAGCTTTTGACAGTCATCACAATTGCCATTCCATGGCAAAAACAAAATAAATTAGAGTGGCAATTGTGATACATTGTCAAAAGCTAGAGTGGTAAAAGTGAAACAAAATTAATTTGCTTTTGCCACATAATGACAATTGTGATATTTGTAAAAAGCTAAGAGTGGCAAACTGAAATGTCAAAATCTAGAGTGGCATAAGGAAAATTGGCATAATCTAGAGTGGCAAAAACAAAATTTTCCCTATATTATATGTGAAACCTCTCTTTCCTTATTACTTCCTATTAATTGCAACGATGACCAAAACTAAGTTTGTCAACTCTCAACAACTTTTATGCCTCATACTTTTTATGTGTGAAGTCATTACTATCCATAAGATTAATATCAACTCTTTTATTCTTTTTATTCTTTCTACTTTCTCAAGATCATAGCAAGATAGCAAAGCCCTTGACTCAACACTCTTCTTTATTATAGATAGCTCACGGCTCGATTACATAAAAAGATCACAAAGCAAAACTCAAAACTACTTGATACTAAAACTTCAATATACTAGATCAAGATATTACTAAAAGGATCGAACTAAGTAAAACGATAAAGATAGGAGTGTGATGGTGATACGATACCGGGGCACCTCCCCCAAGCTTGGCAGTTGCCAAGGGGAGTGCCCATACCCATGTGATTATGTCCTTGGAGGTGGTGAAGTAGGAGTTGTTGATGATGTAGGCTCGTCGTCCATCTTCCAAGGCATAGGCTCACCATCATAGGAGGATGATCGAGTCTCCGGGATCCTTAAGTCTGCAGCCAAACTCATCCTCTTGAATCTATATTCCACAATTTTGGTTTTGCAGGTCATAGATTTGGGCTTGGAGGTGCTCGATTTTCTCATGAAGCTTGAAGATGGTCTCCCCAATGACCTTGGCATCTAGCTTGTGGTTGTTGGTGAACTTCGTGATCATCATATGGTTGGCATTGAGTCCATGCTCCACCATCCCTTGGCACTTGAAAACGTGTTGCTCCATGGCTTCGAGCTTTGTCTCCACGCTTCCGGTATGCCTTGGTCCCTCCACATCGCGGATGTGCAGCACCCCCTCACGCATCTCAATGGTTTGAGGGTGTTGTAGCACCTCCGCGAGATAGGGGTTGATAACCCTCTCGAAAAACTTGTCCTTGGGAGCGCTTGGAGACGTAATGGTGCTCTAGATCTGTAACAAAAACAGCTCGAAACGAAAACAGAGGATATTTGCATGATACGATGGTCAAAACCTTCGGGAGATTACATAATGAATTTTTACCGACAAAAATATGTAATGTGCAAGAAAACGGAGTCCGCGAGGCACACGAGGTGGCCACGAGACTGGGGGGCGCGCCCAGGAAGGGTGGGCGCGCCCTCCACCCTCGTGGAGGCCTCGTGTCCTTCCCGGACTACTTCTTTCTTTCCAAAATTCTTAAATATTCCAAAACGGATAAAAATTGCCATTAGAATTGTTTTGGAGTCGGTTTACTTAGCGCATCACATACCTATTCCTTTTCGAGTCCGAACGCTCGAAAGTGTCCTTTGTATTCCTCCGGGTTACGGTCTCAACAATATTAGTTTCAACATTGATAGGATTACCTGAGATATAATGTTTAATTCTTTGACCGTTCACCACCCTCGGACTTGTGCCTTCGAAGTTGTTGATTTTTATGGCACCGGAACGATAGACCTCCTCGATAACGTAAGGACCTTCCCATTTAGAGAGAAGTTTTCTTGCAAAAAATCTTAAACGAGAGTTGAATAATAACACATAATCACCTATGTTAAACTCACACTTTTGTATCCTTTTGTCATGCCAGTGTTTGACTTTTTCTTTGAATAGCTTGGCACTCTCATAGGCTTGGGTTCTCCATTCATCAAGTGAGCTAATATCGAATAACCTCTTCTCACCGGCAAGTTTGAAGTCATAATTGAGCTCTTTAATAGCCCAATATGCTTTATGTTCAAGTTCAAGAGGTAAGTGACATGCTTTTCCATAAACCATCTTATATGGAGACATACCCATAGGATTTTTGTATGCAGTTCTATAGGCCCATAATGCATCATCAAGTTTCTTGGACCAATTCTTTCTAGATCTATTGACAGTCTTTTGCAAAATTAATTTGAGCTCTATTGCTCAGCTCTACTTGACCACTAGACTGCAGGTGATAAGGAGATGCGATTCTATGATTAACATCATACTTAGCAAGCATCTTACGGAAAGCACCATGAATAAAATGTGAACCACCATCAGTCATAAGATATCTAGGGACTCCAAACCTCGGAAAAATAACTTGTTTAAGCATTTTAATAGAAGTGTTATGATCAGCACTACTAGTTGGAATAGCTTCTACCAACTTAGTAACGTAATCAACAACAACTAAAATATGTGTGTAACCATTAGAGGCAGGAAAAGGTCCCATATAATCAAAGCCCCAAACATCAACAGTTCAATAACAAGAGAATAATTCATAGGCATTTCTTGACGTCTACTAATATTACCAATTCTTTGACATTCATCACAAGATAAGACAAACTTACGAGCATCTTTGAAGAGAGTAGGCCAATAAAAACCAGATTGCAATACCTTATGTGCAGTTCTATCTCCAGCGTGGTGTCCTCCATATGGTTCAGAGTGACACTTGCGTAGGATCTGCTCCTGCTCATGCTCGTACACAACGCCTAATAACACCATCTACTCCTTCTTTATAAAGGTGTGGGTCATCCCAGAAGTAATGTCTTAAATCATAAAAGAACTTTTTCTTTTGCTGATATGTGAAACTAGGTGGTATAAATTTAGCAACAATGTAATTAGCACAATTAGCATACCATGGAGCAGCACGAGAAGCATTAATGACCGCTAATTGTTCATCAGGAAAGCTATCATCAATAGGTAGTGGGTCATCAAGAACATTCTCTAACCTAGACAAGTTGTCTGCAACGGGGTTCTCAGCTCCCTTTCTATCAATAATATGCAAGTCAAATTCTTGGAGCAAGAGAACCCATCTAATGAGTCTAGGCTTAGCATCTTTCTTTTCCATAAGATATTTAATAGCAGCATGATCAGCGTGAATAGTAACTTTGGAATCAACAATATAAGGTCTAAACTTATCACATGAGAACACAACTGCTAAGAACTCTTTTTCAGTAGTAGCATAATTTCTCCGGCAAGATCAAGAGTCTTACTAGCGCATCGATAACATTCAATTTCTTATCAACTCTTTGCCCTAGAACATCACCTACAAAGATAATCACTAGCATCACACATAATTTCAAAGGGTAAATTCCAATCGGTGGGTGAACAATAGGGCAAATGATCAAAGCTTTCTTAAGTATTTCAAATGCTTCTACACAATCATCATCAAAGACAAAAGGAATATCTTTTTGCAATAAATTAGTCAGAGGCCTAGAGATTTTAGAAAATTCCTTAATGAACCTCCTATAAAAACCGACATGATCAAGGAAACTTCTTATACCTTTTATGTCCTTGGGACATGGCATCTTTTCAATAGCATCAACTTTAGCTTTATCGACTTCAATACCTCTCTCGGAAATCTTATGCCCCAAGACAATGCCTTCATTAACCATAAAGTGGCACTTTTCCCAATTCAAGATGAGACTTGTGTCTTCACATCTCTGCAAAACTCGATCAAGGTTGCTCAAGCAATCATCAAAAGAGGATCCATAGACGGAGAAATCATCCATAAATACCTCATAAATCTTTTCACAAAAGTCAGAGAATATAGCCATCATACATCTTTGAAAGGTAGTAGGTGCATTACATAAACCAAAAGGCATACGTCTATAAGCAAAAGTACCGAAAGGGCAAGTGAAAGTAGTTTTTGATTGATCCCCCGCTGACATAGGTATTTGAGAGAAACCAGAATAACCATCTACAAAGCAGAATTGTGTGTGTTTGGATAGTCTTTCTAGCATTTGATCAATAAAAGGTAAAGGGTAATGATCTTTCTTAGTAGCTTTATTTAATTTACAGAAATCAATTACCATCCTATAACCTGTAATAATTCTTTGCGGGATCAATTCATCTTTATCATTAGGAACGACAGTAATACTTTCCTTTTTAGGAACACAATGGACAGGGCTTACCCAATCACTATCAGCAACGAGATAAATTATACCTGCCTCAAGGAGTTTTAGTATCTCCTTTCTTACCACTTCTATCATCTTAGGATTCAATCGTCGTTGAGGATCTCTAACTGGTTTGGCATCTTCCTCCAATTTAATTTTGTGTTGACATAGCGTGGGACTAATGCCCTTAAGATCATCCAGAGTATATCCAATACCAGCACGGTGCTTCTTCAGAATTTTCAATAATCTTTCTTCTTCTTGCTCTGAAAGGTTAGCACTAATAATAACAGGATATATTTTCTTTTCATCAAGATAAGCATACTTAAGATTATCAGGTAATGGTTTGAGTTCAAACACGAGATCACCCTTGGGTGGAGGGGGATCCCCTAGGATTTCAACAGGTAGGTTGTGTTTCAGAATAGGACCCTGTTGAAGGAACACTTTATCTATTTCCCTACTTTCATTCATAAACATATCATTTTCATGGTCTAGCAAATATTGTCCTAACGGATCAGTAGGAGGCACGACAATAGAAGCAAGACCAATAATCTCATCCTTACTAGGTGATTCTTTATCACGGGGTTGTCTATGAAACTTAGCAAAATTAAACTCATGAGACACATCCTCTAAGCCAATTGTAACAGTATCCTTTTCACAATCAATCCTAGCATTAACAGTATTCAAGAAGGGTCTACCAAAAATAATGGGACAAAAGTCATCCTGTGGGGAACTAAGAACAAGAAAATCAGCAGGATATTTAACCTTCCCACACAAGACTTCAACATCTCTAACAATCCCAACTGGTGAAATAGTATCTCTATTGGCAAGCTTAATAGTAACTTCAATACCTTCCAATTCAGCAGGTGCAATATCATGCATAATTTATTTATATAAGTCATAGGGTATTGCACTAGCACTTGCACCCATATCACATAAGAGATGATAACAATGATCTCCTATTTTAACAGAAATAATAGGCATGCCTACAACAAGTCTATGTATCTTAGCATCTGGTCTAACAATATTAGTAGTCTCACCACAGAAATAAATAACATGCCCATCTAAATCATCATCCAAGTGATCTTTAACCATAGCAATACTAGGTTCAACTTTGATTTGCTCAGGAGGTGTATAAGTCCTAGTATTACTCTTACGAACAACAGTCGAAGTTTTAGCATGATCCTTTATCCTAACAGGAAAAGGAGGTTTCTCAACATAAGTAGTAGGAACAATAGGATCATTATAAGTGACAGTCTTTTCTTCAACTGTAATAGGTGCAACTACTTTTACTTCAATGGGAGGATTATATTTAAACCACTTCTCCTTAGGGAGATCAACGTGAGTAGCAAAAGATTCACAAAAAGCAGCTACTATCTTAGAGTCAAGTCCATACTTAGGGCTAAATCCACGAAAGGCATCGGTATCCATAAAAGATTTAACACAATCAAACTTAGGTGTCATACCTGACTCCTTACCATCGTCGGAACCCCAATCTTCAGAGTTGCGTTTAATTCTTTCTAGTAAATCCCATTTGAATTCAATAGTCTTCATCATATAAGAACCAGCACAAGAAGTATCGAGCATGTTGCGATCATTGGGAGAAAGTCGAGCATAAACATTTTGAATAATCATTTCTCTGGAGAGCTCATGATTGGGGCATGAATATAACATTGACTTAAGCCTCCCCCAAGCTTGAGCTATGCTTTCTCCTTCGCGAGGCCAGAAATTATATATGTAATTACGATCACGATGAACAAGATGCATAGGATAGAACTTCTGGTGAAATTCCAACTTCAATCGTTTATAATTCCAAGATCCCGTATCATCACATAGCATATACCATGTCAATGCATCCCACTTCAAAGATAAAGGGAAGACCTTCCTTTTGACAACATCATCGGGAATACCTGCAAGCTTAAATAATCCACAAACTTCATCCACAAAGATAAGGTGTAAATCAGGATGCAATGTTCCATCTCCTGCAAAGGGATTAGCTAGCAGCTTCTCTATCATACCCGAAGGAATCTCAAAGTAAATATTCTCAGTAGGTTATTATATTGAGGAGAAACTCTTTGCTCTTCTGGTCGGGGTGAAGATACCCCGAACAAGCCCCTCAAAGGATTAGTTTCCATAGTAACAAGTGACAGAAAATTTCAGCACACTATATAAATGTTTCCTTACCAAGTTCCACTCACCAAAGGCGCTTCACTCCGCGACAATGGTGCCAGAAAAGATTCTTGATGACCCAAAAGTATAGGGGATCTATCATAGTCCTTTCGATAAGTAAGAGTGTCGAACCCAACGAGGAGCAGAAGGAAATGACAAGCGGTTTTCAGTAAGGTTTTCTCTGCAAGCACTGAAATTGTAGGTAACAGATTATTTTGTGATAAGATAAATTGTAACGGGTAACAAGCAATGAAAGTAAATAAAGTGCAGCAAGGTGGCCCAATCCTTTTTATAGCAAAGGACAAGCCTGGACTATTTCTTATAATGAGAAAAGAGCTCCCGAGGACACATGGGAATTATCGTCAAGCTAGTTTTCATCACGCTCATATGATTCGCGTTCGGTACTTTGATAATTTGATATGTGGGTGGACCGGTGCTTGGGTACTGCCCTTACTTGGACAAGCATCCCTCTTATGATTAACCCCTATTGCAAGCATCTGCAACTACAAAAGAAGTATTAAGGTAAACCTAACCACATCATTAGACATATGGATCCAAATCTGCCCCTTACGAAGCAATGCATAAACTATGGTTTAAGCTTCTGTCACTCTAGCAACCCATCATCTACTTATTACTTCCAAATGCCTTCCTCTAGGCCCAAATAATGGTGAAGTGTCATGTAGTCGACGTTCACATAACACCACTAGAGGAAAGACAACATACATCTCATCAAAATATCGAACGAATACCAAATTCACATGACTACTAATAGCAAGACTTCACCCATGTCCTCGGGAACAAACGTAACTACTCAGAAAGCATATTCATGTTCATAATCAGAGGAGTAATAATATGCATTAAGGATCTGAACATATGATATTCCACCAAGTAAACCAATTAGCATCAACTACAAGGAGTAATCAACACTACTAGCAACCCACAGGTACCAATTTGTGGTTTCGATACAAGATTGGATACAAGAGATGAACTAGGGTTTTGAGAGGAGATGGTGCTGATGAAGATGTTGATGGAGATTGACCCCCTCCCGATGAGAGAATCGTTGGTGATGACGATGGTGATGATTTCCCCCTCCCGGAGGGAAGTTTCCCGGCAGAACAGCTCTGCCGGAGCCCTAGATTGGTTCCGCCAAGGTTCCGCCTCGTGGCGGCGAAGTTTCATCCCGTAAGCTTGCTTATGATTTTTTTCATGGTAAAAACCTTCATATAGTAGAAGATGGGCACCGGAGGGCCAACAGGGGGCCCAGGAGACAGGCGCACCAGAGGGGGGCGCACCCCACCCTCCTGGCCTGGGTGTGGGCCCCTCTGGTAGTTTCTTCGCTCAATAATTCTTATTAATTCCAAAAATAACTTCGTGGAGTTTCAGGATTTTTGAGTTGTGCGAATAGGTTTCAATATTTGCTCCTTTTCCACCTGAATTCCATTGCCAAGCATTCCCCCTCTTCATGTTAAACCTTGTAAAATAAGGGAGAATAGCCATAAGTATTGAGATATAATGTGTAATAATAGCCCATAATGCAATAAATATTGATATAAAAGCATGATGCAAAATGGATGTATCACCTTGCTGATGATCCGTGAAACCTAGAGACTCGTAGTAGCACGCTTCGCACTTTGGGTACTCTATCACAAACAAACAAGCATACAATAAGCACTCAAAAACAAGCACGGGTAAAACTCAAATAAGAGATCTAACAAGAAAGTTCAACTTAAGAACTCCGATTTGCAAAAAGAATCAAATCAAACGAAACAATGAAACTCAAACTGCGAGAGAAACAAGCTTCGTTTTCTAATCTGGACTTAAGTCAAAATTTACAGTAGCAAAAACTTGTTTATGTTGGCTAAATAGAAAGAGGGTTTCGAGACGAAACTCTAGGCGCTTGAATCGCCTCATTCTGATAAATGAGCGAAAATATAAACTAAAACGAACATCATGGCAGAAATCGCGATCGAAAATAATCGTGAATAAACCCTGGAAAAAGAAAACTGACGAATAGGCTAACGAACGAACGTTCGCTGTCTGTGGCTAAATGGCGAATAACGTTCGTTAAAACGAACCAACGAGCGGACGCTCGCTAAATAAATAAACCGGAAAAACCTACCGATCTAAACAAAAAACGAAACTAGGTTTTTCAAAAAAAAAACGAATCGGTTTTTCTCAAAAAAACGTCGAACGGCGGCGGCGGCTCCGGGTACCTCCGGCGAGGTCCGGCGGGCGGCGGGGCTCTAGCGGGGCGTTGGCGTGGCGGCGCTGTGTGGGGCGGAAGTGGCGGCGGGGTAGGGTACTTAAAGGGGTCGGGGGCGTCCGACTATGGGAGGGGCACCCCAGGCGGTGGTGGCGGCTGGCCGGACTCCGGCCAGAGTCCGGCTCGGCCACGCTCGGGCGAGGCGGCGCGGGCAGGTGGGGCGGCTGGGCCTTCGGCCCAGGTCGGTCCGCGGGGAGATTTTTTTTAAATAATTCCGCCGAAATTTAAATAAATCCTAGAAAAATAAATAAAAATCTAAAAATGCCAAAACAAATTGTCACCTTCTAAATAAAATATTTAGAACAAGATGAACATTTTCTTGGCCTAAAATTGCAATTTTTGAAAACGTGCAATTTTTCTAATTCAAATGAAATTGCAATAAACTCCAAATAAAATAATAAGTTGATTTTAATATTTTCCTCTAATATTTCATTTATTTTGGAGAAGTCATTTTATCTCCTCTCATTTGTTTTTATTTTAGAAATATTAGGAAAGAAAAATACTTAAAACCAATTGATCCTCTTTTCAAAATTTGAGAAAAACTCAAATATGAAAATAACGAAATTCCCAACTCTCTCTGTAGGTCCTTGAGTTGCGTAGAATTTCTAGGATCAAGCCAAAATGCAATAAAATATGATATGCAATAATGATCTAATGCATAACATTCCAAATTGAAAATTTGGGATGTTACAAACCTACCCCCCTTAAGATGAATCTCGCCCTCGAGGTTCGGGTTGGCTAGAAAATAGGTGAGGGTGATCCTTCCGTAGGTCTTCCTCTCGCTCCCAGGTGGATTCATCTTCGGTATGGTGGCTCCACTGAACTTTGCAGAACTTGATGACTTTGCTGCGGGTGACTCGGCTGGCAAACTCGAGAATCTTGACTGGTTTCTCCTCGTAGGTCAAATCTCTATCCAACTGAATCACCTCCAGTGGCACTGTATCTCTCAAAGGAATATCAGCCATCTCTGCGTGGCACTTCTTCAACTGAAAAACGTGGAACACATCATGAACTCCTGACATTCCTTTGGGCAATTCTAACTTGTAAGCAACTTCTCCCATACGTTCAAAAACTTTGTATGGTCCCACAAAATGTGGTGCTAACTTTCCCTTAAATCCAAAACGCTTAACTCCTCAAAGCGCGGACACTCGAAGATAAACTTTGTCTCTGACTTCGTAAACTGTCTCCTTGCGTTTAGAATCTACATAGCTCTTCTGCCTAGATTGGGCTACGTTGAGTCTATCGCGAATCAGCTTAACCTTCTCTTCAGAATCTTTGATCAAATCCGGTCCAAACAACTGACGGTCTCCAACTTCATCCCACAACAACGGTGTCCTGCACCTCCTTCCATACAAAGCTTCGAAAGGGGCCATCTTCAAACTGGATTGGTAACTCTTGTTGTAAGAAAACTCTACATATGGTAAATTGTCGTCCCAACTAGATCCATAATCTAGCGCACAAGCTCTCAACATGTCCTCCAGAATCTAATTGACTCTCTCGGTCTGTCCATCTGTTAGTGGATGAAAGGTTGTACTAAACTCTAGCCTGGTACCTAAAGTTTCATGCAATTGATTCCAGAACTTTGAGGTAAATTGGGTTCCTCTATCTGATACAATGGTCCTTGGAACTCCATGTAGACATATGATCCTGGTCATGTATATCTTTGCCAACTTAGCATTGGTATAACTGGTCTTCACTGGGATGAAATGAGCTACCTTCATCAAGCGATCGACTACAACCCAAATCGAGTCATAGCTTGAGCGAGTCCTGGGCAATCCCATGATAAAATCCATGCCTAGCTTATCGCACTTCCATTCGGGTATCGGCAATGGCTGTAGTAAACCTGCGGGCTTCTGGTGCTCTGCCTTTACTCTCTGACATACATCAAAACTGCTACATACTCTGCAATATCTTTCTTCTTCCGGTCCACCAAAAACTGTCCTTCAAATCTAGATACATCTTGGTATTTCCTGGGTGAATCGAGTACAGCGAATCATGGGCTTCTTGCAGAATCAACTTCCTGATCTTTGGATCATTAGGCACATATATGCGGTCCTCAAACCATAAGGTATCGTGCTCATCCTCACGAAATCCTTTAGCTTTTCCTTTGCTCATCCTTTCCTTTATCTCGGCAATCTCATTGTCTGTCTTCTGAGCTTTTCTGATCTTATCCATCAAAGTAGACTGAATCTCCAAGGCTGCTACATAGCCTCTCGGAACTATTTCCAAACATAGCTCGCGAAGATCCTCTGCTAACTCCTTGGGTAACTCTCCAGTCAAGAGGGTGTTGACATGGCTCTTGCGGCTCAACGCATCAGCTACTACGTTAGCCTTTCCGTGATGATAATGCAATCTCATATCGTAATCCTTAATGAGCTCCAACCATCTCCTTTGCCTGAGATTCAACTCCTTCTGCGTGAAAATAAACTTCAAACTCTTGTGATCTGTATACACCTCACAATGGTTTCCGATGAGAAAATGTCTTCATGTCTTCAACACATGCACTACGGCTGCTAACTCCAAATCATGTGTAGCATAGTTCAAATCATGGGGTTTAAGCTGTCGTGAGGCATAAGAAACAACTCTTCCCTCCTGCATAAGCACTGCTCCAAGTCCTCGACGTGAAGCGTCGCAATATACTTCATAATCCTTGCATTGATTTGGCAGAATCAACACCGGTGATGTAACCAAGTGTTCTTCAACTCCCGGAAACTGGCCTCACATTCCTCGATCCAATTGAACTTGGTGTCCTTCTTCAACAACTCCGTCATGGGTTTTGCAATCTTCGAGAAATTCTCAATGAACCTCCGGTAGTATCCTGCGAGTCCAAGAAAACTCTGGATCTCTACAACTGACGTGGGTGCTTCCCAATTTGTCACATTGACAACTTTGGTGGGGTCTACTGCTATTCCTTCTCCGGGTATAACATGTCCGAGGAATCCAACTTCCTTCAACCAAAACTCACACTTGCTGAACTTGGCATATAATTGATGTTCTATGAGCTTCCCAAGTACCAAACGCAAATGCTCCTTATGCTCCTCTTCATTCTTCGAGTAGACTAATATGTCATCAATGAACACCACGACAAACTTATCCAAAAACTCCATAAACACCTTGTTCATCATGTTCATGAAATAGGCAGGTGCGTTAGTCAGACCAAATGACATAACGGTATACTCATATAGCCCGTACCTTGTGGTAAAAGCTGTGTTAGGTATATCCTGCTCTCGAATCTTCAACTGGTGGTATCCTGATCGTAGATCGATCTTGGAAAGTACTTTCGCTCCTTGCAACTGATCAAACAGATCATTGATCATCGGCAGTGGGTACTTGTTCTTGATGGTAACTTCATTCAATCCACGATAATCAACAACCATCCTCAACGATCCATCTTTCTTCTCCACTAGAAGCACTGGTGATCCCCAAGGTGATGAACTTGGGTGAATATAACCTTTATCTAGTAGCTCCTTAATATTCTTCTTAATTTCCTCCAAATCCTTTGCCGGCATCCGATATGGTCTCTTAGATATTGGCCCTGTGCCTGGCAAAAGCTCAATCAAAAACTCAATGTCTCTATCCGCTGGCATGCCTGGCAACTCCTCTGGAAATACATTAGGGAAATCCTTCACCACTGGTACTTCCTCCTGCACAACTCCTGATAAGGAATTCACTTGAGTCCTCTTCGGCACATGTCAGGATACATACTTAATCCTTCTTCATTCTGGGGTGGTGAGTAAAATCGACTTACTGGCGCAATCGATGTTTCCTTTATACATCGATAGCCAATCCATACCCAAAATCACATCCAAACCTTGCGACTCCAAATTATCAGATCTGAGGGGAAAACATGCCTACCTATGGTCAATGGCATCTGAAAACATCCTTGGCTTGCCATATACTCCGCTCCTGGCGAGCTTACTAACATAGGTTCTCTAAGAACTTTGGTGGGCAGTTTATACTTGTCCACAAATCCCCTTGATATGTATGAATGTGATGCACCGGTATAAAAAAGAACGATTGCAGTAAATGACTTAACCAAAAACTTACCTATTATTACATCTGGCTGGGCTTCAACCTCCTCCACGTTAACGTGGTTCACCTTTCCCCAGTTAAAAGGGTTCAGCTTCTTCCCAGAGCTTCCATTGCCATTTCCATTCTTAGCTTCAGGACATTCATTGGTATAATGTCCAGTCTTCTGGCACTTGTAGCAAGTAATGTGGCTCAGATCCTTCTTAGCTGGTGTTGCTGGGTTGGAACGGTTCTGTCCATTGCTTCCTCCATTACCATTCCCATTCTTGGGGCCACTATGGTTGTGCGAACTTCCTCCATTGTGGTTGTGACCTCCATGGTTATGCTGAAACGGTCCTCCTGAGTTCGGGGTAAAACGAGGCTTCTGCTGAGCTCCAGAATTGTACTTCCCTTTTCCATACTTCCTCTTGTGATTGTTAATCTGCTGCTGCTTCCCTTCAATCATGAGATCTCTATCTAACAACTCCTGGTAGTTGTTGAAGGTTGCCACCATCAACTGCATGCTCAGCTCATCATTTAGTCCTTCCAGAAACTTCTCCTGCTTAGCTGCATCCGTAGCAACGTCATCTGGGGCATAACGTGCTAGCTTACTAAAATCATCTACATACTGGCCAACTGTGCATCCTCCTTGGTGGAAGTTGCAAAACTCATGCTTCTTCATGGCCATAGCTCCTGCTGAAACGTGGGAACTACGGAAAGCCTGCTGAAACTGATCCCATGTGACAGTGTCGATGGAGTAAGTGGCTGTGAAATTCTCCCACCATGATGCTGCGGGTCCATCCAACTGATGTGTGGCAAACCGCACTCTCTCCGCATCTGTGCATCCTGCAGTGGTCAACTCCCTTCCAATCTTGCGGAGCCAATCGTCTGCAACTATTGGCTCGGTGCTACTGGAGAACACCGGCGGATTCAGCCTTAGAAAACGGGCTAAGTGATCAATAGGTGGTGGTGGTGGTGGTGGGTTATTGTTGTTGTTGTTCCCCTGATTCTGATTCTGAACTAGTATCTGCATAAGTGCATTCTGCTGCTGGATCAACTGAGTGAGCTCCGGTGGGAAAGCAAATCCATTGTCGCGTCTCGGAGGCATCTTAGGGGTTTAGAGAAGATGAGAATATAGAATAGAATGAGGTCTAGAGAGAAAACACTACCCATATGCACATAAGACAAACACAAAAATATCACTTCAATCAATTTCAAACAAGGGCATACATCGGTCTAACAATCGTTACAAAAGTGCTCGGACTATACTATTTACATGGGGGAATACTACTAATGTTATGGTGGTCGACTAGAAAAATTGATCGGTCGAAGACTCCATGATATCTGCTCCAGCTTCATCAACAAAGTCATTATCACTATCGTCAGGGTCCGAGTCGGTGTCGCCGATGATGATGTAGTTCTCCGGACAGGTTGAATAGTCGTCTTCTCCCCTTGGTGCGGGGTCTCCCATGAACACTCCGATCTTCTTTATCAGGTCGTCATTCTTCTCCAATAGTGTTACCATTTCCTCCTATTATCCATCGCGTGTAGACTTGAGTTCTTCTTCCAGCTCCGTGATCCTGGTCATGGCCTTCTTCAGATCTATCATGCCTGCGCACATCTGGTTCTCCTGGCGTTGAATGTGCTGGTTTAACTCCTGGATGAAAGCTGCAATGGATCTATGCTCGGCGGCGGCAGCGCTGGCCCGGACTCCGGCCGGAGTCCGGCTCAGCCACGCTCGGGTGAGGCGGCACGGGCAGGTGGGCCGGCTGGGCCTTCGGCCCAGTTCGGTCCGCGGGGAGATTTTTTTTTAAATAATTCCGCCGAAACTTAAATAAATCCTAGAAAAATAAATAAAAACCTAAAAAAGCCAAAACAAACTTTCACCGTCTAAATAAAATATTTAGAACAAGATGAACATTTTCTTGGCCTAAAAGTGCAATTTTTGAAAACGTGCACTTTTTCTAATTCAAATAAAATTGCAATAAACTCCAAATAAAATAATAAGTTGATTTTAATATTTTTCCTCTAATATTTAATTTATTTTGGAGAAGTCATTTTATCTCCTCTCATATGTTTTTATTTTAGAAATATTAGGAAAGAAAAATACTTAATACCAATTGATCCTCTTTTCAAAATTTGGGAAAAACTCAAATATGAAAATAACGAAATTCTCAACTCTCTCCGTAGGTCCTTGAGTTGCGTAGAATTTCTAGGATCAAGCCAAAATGCAATAAAATATGATATGCAATAATGATCTAATGCATAACATTCCAAATTGAAAATTTGGGATGTTACAAACTCATTATTTATTTATATTGGTGTTAAACCTACTGTATTCCAACTTCTCTAAGGTTCATACCCCCCGATACTAGCCATAGATTCATCAAAATAAGCAAACAACACACGAAAAACAGAATCTGTCAAAAACTGAACAGTCTGTAGTAATCTGTAACTTCCGAATACTTCTGGAACCCTAAAAATTCTACCAAAATAGGAAGTCCTAGGCAATTTGTCTATTAATCTTGTACAAACATAATCAACTAAAAATCATGTTTTTGTGATTTATTAAAATTATTCTCGTGTGTGCAAAAGTTTTTGTTTTTCAGCAAGATCAAATTAACTATCACCCAAGGTTAGCCTATAGGTTCTACTTGGCACAAACACTAATTAAAGCATAAAACCACATCTAAATAGAAGCTAGATGAATTATTTAATACTAAATAGGAGAAAAAAGTAAAGAAGAAAAATAAAATTTGGTTGCCTCCCAACAAGCGCTATCATTTAACGCCCTAGCTAGGCATAAAAGCGACAATAGATCTAAGTATTGCCATCTTTGGTATTTGTCTTTTTAATGGAGTTATGCTGGGATCCGGGAGGTTCCTTGCGTTTTCCTTCATTCTCAGAGATCTTTAGATCTAGAGCATCCAACCGCTTATTGCAAAGTGTAATCAAAGTATTCATGCGGTTGAGATTCCCACCAACATTTTTAAGAGGTTCAATAGATTTTTGCAATTCACATAATTTCTCTAAGATTTGGGTTCCTTCTTGAGTAAGGGGTGGTCCCTTTTGTAGGGGAAGTACTCCTACAATCCCCTCTATAATTTCATAAGCAAAGCTAGGATCAATTTCAATAAAATTCCCCTTGGCGGCAAAATCAAGGAGTTGTTTATGGGATATGGTTAGACCAACATAAAAATTGCAAAGTAAAATCTTGAAATCTCCTTCTATAATGCAACCACGATAGGATTCTAACATCCAATACCAAGCATCTTTTAAGTTTTCTCCTTGTCTTTGTTTGAAGTGGAGGACTTCAAAATCGGGAGACGCAGGAAGGAGGAAAGAGCTAGCCATGACGACGAAATAAATGATCTAACACACGAGCACACAAGAGGAAAGCGAAAAAGAGGCGAACGGAAAAGAGAGGGCGAATAAAACGGCAAGGGTGAAGTGGGGAAGAGGAAAGCGAGAGGCAAATGTCAAATAATGTAATGCGAGGGAGAAGAGTTTGTGATGGGTACTTGGTATGTCTTGACTTGTGCGTAGAGCTCCCCGGCAACGGCGCAAGAAATCCTTCTTGCTACCTCCTGAGCACTGCGTTGGTTTTCCCTTGAAGAGGAAAGGGTGATGTAGCAAAGTACCGTAAGTATTTACCTCAGTTTTTGAGAACCAAGGTATCAATCCAGTAGGAGGCTACACACAAGTCCCTCGTACCTACACAAACAAACAAGAACCTCGCAACCAACGCGATAAAGGGGTAGTCAATCCCTTCACGGCCACTTGCGAAAGTGAGATCTAATAGAGATAATAATAAGATAAATATTTTTCGTATTTTTATGATATAGATTAGAAAGTAAAGATTGCAAAATAAAGTAGATGAAAAACTTATATGATGGAAATTGACCTGGGGCCCATAGGTTTCACTAGTGGCTTCTCTCAAGATAGCATAAGTATTACGGTGGGTGAACAGATTACTGTCGAGCAATTGATAGAAAATTGCATAGGTATGAGAATATCTAAGCATGATCATGTATATAGGCATGACATCCGCGACAAGTAGATCGAAACGATTCTGCATCTACTACTATTACCTCACACATCGACCGCTATGCAGCATGCATCTAGAGTATTAAGTTCATAAGAACAGAGTAACACATTAGGCAAGATGACATGATGTAGAGGGATAAACTCAAGCAATATGATATAAACCCCATCTTTTTATCCTCGATGGCAACAATACAATACGTGTTTTGCTTGCTTTCGCCGCCACAGGAAAGGACGCCGCAAGATTGAACCCAAAGCTAAGCACTTCTCCCATTGCAAGAAAGATCAATCTAGTAGGCCAAACCAAGCTGATAATTCGAAGAGACTTGCAAAGATAACCAATCATACATAAAAGAATTCAGAGGAGATTCAAATATTTCTCATAGATAAACTTGATCATAAACCCACAATTCATCGAATCTCGAAAAACACACCGCAAAAAGAGTTACATAGAATAGATCTTCAAGAAGATCGAGGAGAACTTTGTATTGAGATTCAAAGAGAGAGAAAAAGCCATCTAGCTAATAACTATGGTCCCGAAGGTCTGTGGTAAACTACTCACAACTCATCGAAGAGGCTATGGTGTTGATGTAGAAGCCCTCCATGATTGATTCCCCCTCCGACGGAGCGCCGGAAAAGGCCCCAAGATGGGATCTCACGGGTACAACAAGGTTGCGACGTTGGAAATAGGGTTTCGTGGTGCTCCTGGATGTTTTCAGGGTATGTGAATATATATAGGCGGAGGAAGTCGGTCAGGGGAGCCACGAGGGGCCCACGAGGGTGGGGGGCCCCACCCCCCTAGGGCGCGCCTCCCTGCCTCCTGGCTTCCTCGTTTGCTTCTTGATGTCCACTACAAGTCTCCTGGATTGCGTGTGTTCCAAAAATAACTCTTCCGAAGGTTTCATTCTGTTTGGACTCCGTTTGATATTCCTTTTCTATGAAACACTGAAATAGGCAAAAAAGTAGCAATTTGGGCTGGGCCTCCGGTTAATAGGTTAGTCCCAAAAATAATATAAAAGTGCTTAGTAAAGCCCATAAACATCCAAAACGGGTAATATAATAGCATGGAACAATCAAAAATTATAGATACATTGGAGACGTATCAATATTGCACAATATTTAACATACTAGAAGATCATATTGTTAACCAAACCAAGCATGCTTAACAACTTGGAAATATAGCTATTGTATTTGTTCCACATGTATTTTGTACATCCAAATTCGATTTATTTTTCACATACAAGACAATACAAAATTGAACCCACAAGAATTGAACATCACATTGTAGAATCGAACCAAACAGTTAACTGAACACGACAACAAATTAACCAAATAGTTAGTAAGTGAGCACCACATTGCACAACATATAGAACATATATACTAGAGGATCAGATTGCATGGTAACAATACATAGGACAATTCACTAGAATTTGTTAGGTAAAAGGAGGAGCAGCACATGCAATAGGTAAACCGCACATGCTTAACCAGCGTAGCTAGCTAGTCGAACATAGGTCCTTATAGTGAGCTAATAAGATAGGCTACTCATCATCGGAGATATCGATGATGATTGGCTCCCTGGATTTGGAAGAGGGCGAGGCCTCCACATCATGGGTGCCCTCCTCGTAGTGGTGAGTTGCTTGAGCCGCTCCGGGCACCAACTTGCTGGCTCTCGAGTTGAGGTAAGCACGGGCATGCTGAGAAAAACCTTGTAGTCTTTGTCGAAGGCACCGATGGTGGCCTCGAGAAAATTCCATGAACTCTCGTTTAAAGCAGCCAACTGCGTGGCGACATCAGCACACGAGGCATTTATGGTGGCCTCGACAGCGAGGTGCTCCTCCAAGATCTAGGGGCCGACACGAATGGCAGCCATAGCGACCCCATCCACGCAGGCGACCGTGATTTGCTTCTCCACTGCCAAATGCTCCTTGAGCTCCTGGATATACTGCATGCACCATGGCTTAGGGTGTTGCTTATTTGGAGGATGGGTCGGTGATTTGCGTGGAAGGTGTCGTGGCGGCGGTCGGGGCATGTGGGATGTATAAGGAGGAGGAGGATGGGGGTCGGGTGTGGATTACCTGCCTAGATCGATGAGGCTGAGCAGCGGGAAGGAGCGTCACTGGTAGGAGGCGGCGCTGCAAGCAAGCAATGAAGGTTTGAACTTGGAAAGGTAGGCCGAAACAGGGGAAATGTGTCTTTTGGTCACGAGGAGGGGGGAAGTAGATATTTCCGTGGAATCAGAAAATTTTGGCTCTGTGCAGCAAAATACTGGCACACAAAGTGTCATCAGACACGGTCCCTTGTTCAGCACTTTATACAATATGTGAACATCACAAACGATTCATATAGCTTACCCCATGTGTGATGAGTTTGAACGTGCAAATTTTGGTCTGAATTTCCCTGGTTACAGTGGTCATCCATGTCATTGCATAATTTGGGTACACAAAAGAGCCTACAACACACCCACACTTCTTAATCGATTAAGTTCAGCAATTAAACAGAGCTAGCTGACCTAAACATTACTCTAACAAAAGGTCGGTGCTCTAAACAAAGAGTACTACTCTGGCTGGCACTCATCGATTTTTGCCACCTCCTCCATGTCTAGCATGCGCTCGACGATCTCCTTCGGAAGGGGCTCCATGGCATCACCACAAAAAAAAGACACATCCGTGACATTTTGGGCCGAACGATTTTTTTCCTGTCATGCTTATGACACTTCTATGACGATAATTGTGACAAAAGCATGTATCATCATAGATGTGGTGGGCTCCTACTTTTGTGACAAAAAATCATGACAGAAAATGGCTTTTCGTCCTGGGCGAGCCGGGGACACACATGCATGACATTCTTTGGGTTGTCCATGACGAAAAAAGTCATGGTAGAAGCGAGGGTGAGGAAACTTTCGGGGAGTTCCCAGTTATGATGGGTGGTCGGGGCCGAGCAATGCAAGGAGGGATTGTGTGTTTCTCTTGTACACATACGTGCGTGTGTGTGAGGCGTTGGGCTCTAACTAAACCCGAGCGAGGTATTCGCTTACTGAACCCGAGCGTTTGCACTGGCTACGCGTTACTGAAGCCGAGCAATTGATCAATCCATGGCTGTTAAATGCACCCAATCGAGCGATTCCTTCGCCATTGCTGCTAACTAAAGCCGATCAAACCTGCTTCCTCTTGATGAATAGTGAGTGTTGTTGGGGGTTGGATGAAAAGTTCTTGGTGGGGGTTGGATGAACAGGACCTTGTGGTAGTAGAGGTCGTTGCCGCTGGATGAACAGGACCCCAATCGAGAGGAGGCCACCACACACCTGAGCCAGTTGGGGGCTGGATGAACATGACCCCGTGGAGGGCTGGTTGAACAGGACCCCATGTGGAGGGCTGGTTGAATAGTAGCCGATGGAGGCTGGATGAATAGGATCCTGTGGTGAATAGTAGCTGGTGGAGGGTGGAGGAAGTCGAGGGTGCATGAATAGTGACATGTGGAGGCTGGAGGAAGTCGGCGGTGGATGAACAGTAGCCCATGGAGGCTGGAGCGAGGCAGTAGACGGTGGATGAATGATACGTCTCCAACGTATCTACAATTTTTGATTGTTCCATGCTATTATATTACCTGATTTGGATGTTTAATGGGCTTTAATATGCTCTTTTATATTATTTTTGGGACAAACCTATTAACCGGAGGCCTAGTGCGAGTTTCTGTTTTTTGCCTATTTTAGAGTTTTGCAGAAAAGGAATACGAAACGGAGTCCAAACGGAATGAAACCTTCGCGATGATCTTTCTTGGACCGAAAGCAAACCAGAAGACTTGGAGTTGAAGTCAGAGATGCAACGAGGCGTCCACGAGGAAGGAGGGCGCGCCCAGGAGGGGGGGGGGGGTAGGTGCGCCCCCACCCTCATGGGCCCCTCGTAGCTCCACCGACCTACTTATTTTGCCTATATATACTCTTATACCCTAAAAACACCAGGGGGAGCCATGAAACGACTTTTCCACCGCCGCAACCTTCTGTACCCGTGAGATCCCATCTTGGGGCCTTTTCTGGCGATCTGCCGGAGGGGGATTCGATCACGGAGGGCTTCTACATCAACACCATTGCCTCTCCGATGAAGCGTGAGTAGTTTACCACAGACCTTCGGGTCCATAGTTATTAGCTAGATGGCTTCTTCTCTCTCTTTGATTCTCAATACAGAGTTCTCCTCGATGTTCTTAGAGATCTATTCGATGTAATATTCTTTTGCGTTGTGTTTGACGAGATCCGATGAAATGTGGATTTATGATCAAGATTACCTATGAATGTTATTTGGTTCTTCTCTGAATTCTTATATGGATTATTTGATATCTTTGCAAGTCTCTTCGAATTATCGGTTTAGTTTGGCCTACTAGATTGATCTTTCTTGCCATGAGAGAAGTGCTTAGCTTTGGGTTCAATCTTGCGATGTCCTTTCCCAGTGACGGTAGGGGCAGCAAGGCACGTATTGTGTTGTTGCCATCGTGGATAAAAATATGGGGTTTATATCAATTGCTTGAGTTTATCCCTCTACATCATGTCATCTTGCTTAATGCGTTACTCCGTTCTTATGAACTTAATACTCTAGATGCATGCTGGATAGCTGTTGATGTGTGGAGTAATAGTAGTAGATGCAGGCAGGAGTCGGTCTACTTGACACGGACGTGATGCCTATGTTCTTGATCATTGCCCTAGATGTCAGCATAATTATGCACTTTTCTATCAATTGCTCGGCAGTAATTTGTTCACCCACCGTAATACATGCTATCTCGAGAGAAGCCACTAAACCTATGGCCCCCGGGTCTCTTTTCCATTATATTGAAGTCTCTTTTCCATATTATTGAATCTCGTTTATTATTTTACAATCTTTACTTTTCAATCTATACAACAAAAATACCAAAAATGTTTACTTTATTATCTCTATCAGATCTCACTTTTGCGAGTGACCGTGAAGGGATTTACAACCTCTTTATCGTGTTGGTTGCAAGTTCTTGATTGTTTGTGCATGTATTCGGTAACTTGTGCGTCATCTCCTACTGGATTGATACCTTGGTTCTCAAAACCGAGGGAAATACTTACGCTACTTTGCTGCATCACCCTTTCCTCTTCAAGGGAAAATGAACACAAGCTCAAGAAGTAGCAAGAAGGATTTCTAGCACCATTGCCGGGGAGATCTACGCCAAGTCAAGCCATACCAAGTACCCATCATAAACTCTTCTCCCTTGCATTACATTATTTGCCATTCGCCTCTCTTTTCCTCTCCCGCACTTCTAAAACGATTTTCGAAAACCTTTGCCTTTTCATCGCCCCTCTTCAGTTTGTCTCTCCTCGCTTGCTTCTTGTGTGCTTGTGTGTTGGATTGATTGCTTGTTACGATGGCTCAAGACAATACTAAATTGTGTGACTTTTTCAGTACCAACAACAATGATTTTATTAGCACTCCGATTGCTCCTACTACCGATGTCGAATCTTGTGAAATTAATACCACTTTGTTGAATCTTGTTATGAAAGATCAATTTTCTAGCCTTCCTAGTGAAGATGCCGCAACCCATCTAAACAACTTCGTTGATTTGTGCGATATGCAAAAGAAGAAAGATGTGGATAATGATATTGTTAAATTGAAGCTATTTCCGTTTTCGCTTAGAGATCGTGCTAAAACTTGGTTTTCATCTTTGCCTAAAATTGTATTGATTCATGGAATAAGTGCAAAGATGATTTTATCTCTAAGTATTTTCCTCCCGCTAAGATCATCTCCCTTAGGAATGATATTATAAATTTTAAGCAACTTGATCATGAGCATGTTGCACAAGCTTGGGAGAGGATGGAATTAATGATACATAATTGCCCTACACATGGTTTGAATTTGTAGATGATTATACAAAAGTTTCATGCCAGATTGAATTTTGCTTCTAGAAATCTTTTAGATTCGGCAGTGGGAGACACTTTTATGGAAATCACTTTAGGAGAGGCTACTAAGCTCCTAGATAATATTATGGTTAATTATTCTCAATGGCACACCGAAAGATCCACTAGTAAAAAAGTCCATGCGATTGAAGAGATTAATATTTTGAGTGGAAAGATGGATGAACTTATGAAATTATTTGCTAATAAAAGTGTTTCTTCTGATCCTAATGATATGCCTTTGTCTACTTTGATTGTGAATAATAATGAATCTATGGATGTGAATTTTGTTGGTAGGAACAATTTTGGTAACAACGCGTATAGAGGAAATTTTAATCCTAGGCCATTTCCTAGGAATTCCTCTAATAATTATGGTAATTCCTACAACAACTCTTATGGAAATTTTAATAAGATGCCCTCTGATTTTGAGAATAGTGTTAAAGAATTTATGAGTTCGCAAAAGAATTTGAATGCTTTGATTGAAGAAAAATTGCTTAAGATTGATGAGTTGGCTAGGAACGTGGATAGAATTCTCTTGATTTTGATTCTTTTAAACTCATATATATTACACCTAAGCATGATATCAAGGAGTCTCTCAAAGCCATGAGAATTTCCATTGATGAGTGCAAAGAAAGAACCGCTAGGATGCGTGCTAAGAAGATTGGTTTGTGAAAGCGTGTTCTTCTAGTTTTCATTATAATAATGATGAAGATCTAAAAGTGACAGATGTGACTCCTATTAAATCTTTGTTTTCCAATATGAATCTTGATAAAGATGGGGCTGGGGATGAGTCAACTTTAGTAAAAAGGCGTCCCAATGATTCAGAGTTTTTAGATCTAGATGCAAAAATTGATAAAAGTGGGATTGAAGAGGTCAAAACTTTAAATAGCAATGAACCCACTATTTTGGATTTCAAGGGATTTAATTATGATAATTTCTCTTTGATAGATTGTATTTCCTTGTTGCAATCCGTGTTAAATTCTCCTCGTGCTTATAATCAAAATAAAGATTTTACTAAACATATCGTTGATGTTTTGATGCAATATTATGAAGAAAAGCTTGAACTAGAAGTTTCTATTCCTAGAAAACTTTATGATGAGTGGGAACCTACTATTAAAATAATGATTAAAGATTATGAATGTTATGCTTTGTGTGATTTGGGGGCTAGTGTTTCTACGATTCCAAAAACTTTGTGTGATGTGCTAGGTTTCCGTGAATTTGACGATTGTTCTTTAAATTTGCATCTTGCGGATTCTACCATTAAGAAACCTATGGGAAGGATTAATTATGTTCTTATTGTTTCAAATAGGAATTATGTACCCGTAGATTTCATTGTTCTTGATATAGATTGCAATACTACATGTCCTAGTATTCTTGGTAGACCTTTCCTTAGAACGACTGGTGCAATTATTGATATGAAAGAAGGAAATATTAGATTCCAACTTCCGTAAGGAAGGGCATGGAACACTTACCTAGGAAGAAAATAAAATTGGCTTATGAATCTATTATGAGAGGCACTTATGTATTGCATACCAAAAATGGCAATACCTAGATCTATTCGTGTTTTTATGCCTAGCTAGGGGCATTAAACGATAACGCTTGTTCGGAGACAACCCAATTTTATTTTTGTCCTTTACTTTTTGCTCCAGTTTAGTAATAAATAATTCATCTAGCTTATGTTTAGATGTGATTTTATGTTTTAATTAGTGCTTGTGCAAAGTAGAACCTTTGGGAAGACTTGAGTGAAGTATTTGCGATCTTGCTGTAAAAAGCAGAAACTTTTGCGCTTACGAGAATAGCTGTCATTTTTTACAGAAGAGCGATTTTAGGTTGATTATTTTTGAAGATGATTAATATACAAATACCTCACATCCAAAAGTTTATTTCAGAATTTTTGGAGTTACATAAGTATTCTGAAGTTACAGATTGCTACAGACTGTTCTGTTTTTGACAGATTCTGTTTTTCGTGTGTTGTTTGCCTATCTTGTTGAATCTATGAGTAGTATCGGGGTATGAACCATAGAAGTTGGAATACATTAGGTTTAACACCAATATAAATAAATAATGAGTTCATTACAGTACCTTAAAGTGGTGGTTTATTTTCTTATACTAACGGAGCTCATGAGATTTTTTGTTGAAGTTTTGTGTTGTGAAGTTTTCAAGTTTTGGGTAAAGATTTGATGGATTTTGGAATAAGGAGTGGCAAGAGCCTAAGCTTGGGGATGCCCAAGGCACGCCAAGGTAAAATTCAAGGAGAACCAAAAGCCTAAGCTTGGGGATGCCCCAGAAGGCATCCCCTCTTTCGTCTTTGTCTATCGGTAACTTGCACTACAAAAAAATACACTTCCGTGATGATACGTGTTTGCCACAGTAGGTCACATTTTCTATCATGCATGTACATCCATGATGATTTTATGACAGAATCAAGATAGTCATACCTGTGTTGTCGTAGAAGTGTTCCATGACATTACCAAAATGTCAGGACCCCGACTCAAAGCCACACTGATCTAGCATGTAACACCTCATATCACTTTGCGGCCTCACGCACATTATTCCCACGAGTGTCGCCTTACCTTGCCCGGGACCGTTTGCGCCTTTTGGCACACGTATATGATAGTGTCGCTAGCATCCATATGACAAGGAGCCCGGGCTGACATGGCTAGTCGTGAACCCAAAGTGGCACTAACTTGCAGGGACAGGCATACATGACCCACCAACGAACGTGTCGATCATCAGCGAGTGAATCCAGGCTATAGAAACTAGGCTAGCAGGACTCCGGTGACCCGGGCTGTAGCAGGCTAACAGGACTCCGATAAACACCACGTGACATTTTCCCGAAGGGACAGACACAGGAACGAAGAAGGACACATGTCGGCCAGCCTAAGTGTTCTGGAGCAGTAGCAAGCTACCAAGGCTCAGTGGAAGCACTAGGAGACATTTCCCGGTAAGAGAGGCTACCAAGGATAAACAACTAGATAGTCAGATCCCACACATACCAAGCATTTCAATAACATACACACAATATGCTCGATATGTGCAAATACAACATGGCATCACAACATGACTCTACAACTCAAGTATTTTATTCAATAGGCTCCGAGGAGCGAGATATTACAAACATGGGTCTCATGACCCAACATTCAGAGCATACAAGTCAAAGCACAAACGGAAGCTTAACATGTCTAAGTATAGACATCTACAAATGAAAAGGGCTGAGAAGCCTGACTATCTACCAGATCTGCCGAGGGCACAAGATCGTAGCTGAGGTAACAAGCTAAGCGTCAAGTCCACACGGAACTACCAAAGGAAATCAAGTCTCTCGCAAAACATAAAATAGGCAAACATGAGTACAAATGTACCCAGCAAGACTTACATCAGAACTAACTACATATGCATCATTATCAATAAAGGGATGGTGGGGTTTAACTACAGCAAGCCAGCTTTGACTCGGTGGCTAACCTGAACTACGACTGCAAGTAACTCTTTTGAGGTGGCGCACACGAGTCCACATATTCACCATATCAATACACCACTATGGATCCGCTCCCGTCTCCGTACGAGATCACCATCCCTAGCACTCACGCTTATCTTGCGTATTTTAGAGTATCCCCTTTCACTTGTCTATGGACTGTATAGGCAACCCAGATGTCCTTTACCACGGACATGGCTATTCGAATAGATGATGTTAACCCTGCAGGGGTGTACTTCTTCACACACGCTCTCGCTACTTACCGCCATGTACACGTCATGTATCTCGGCAACCTTCAAGCGGAAGCCTGGCGAGGGTGTCGGCCACGGCCTACCTAAACACTCAAGTCTCTAGTCCAGGTCTATCATCTATTCAGGTTCCATCCGTAGGGAGCCGGGCCGAAGTTTCCACATACGGCCCCGAACGATGTGAGCAGGGTTCCCGAGACACCAAACAGGTGCCCGGTACACCGTGCCACGTGCCTACCGCATCATAGCCCACCCCTCGGGTCAGCGCTGCGCACGGCCTCCAGCATACTACAAACACTAGAAACTACTTGCAACTCCTAGACAGAGGACAAGGGTGATTAAGAAGCCGAGGGGGTCAATTAAGGATCCCAATGAGTGGTAGTAGCTGTTCATGGATCACAAACACAGAACTCAGTTCCTGAGGACGGCTTCAATGAGACAACCCACCATCTACTCCTACATGGCCTCTCACCGCTACCTTTACCAAATTGTGTTCACACACTTAGCTCACACAATAGGACATGTTCATCACTGTTCCAATTCATCCCCGATGAATCAGACCTGACACAACTCTAGGCATAGCAGGCATGACAAACAAGCATGAATGAGTAGGCTCATCAGGGCTCAAACTAAAGGAAATATGCCCTAGAGGCAATAATAAAGTTATTATTTATTTCCTTATTTCATGATAAGTGTTTATTATTCATGCTAGAATTGTATTAACCGGAAACATAATACATGTGTGAATACATAGACAAACATAGTGTCACTAGTATGCCTCTGCTTGACTAGCTCGTTAACCAAAGATGGTTAAGTTTCCTAACCATAGACATGAGTTGTCATTTGATTAACGGGATCACATCATTAGGAGAATGATGTGATTGACTTGACCCATTGCGTTAGCTTAGCACTTGATCGTTTAGTATGTTCCTATTGCTTTCTTCAGTATACATGTTCCTATAACTATGAGATTATGCAACTCCCTTTTACCGGAGGAAAACTTTGTGTGCTACCAAACGTCACAACGTAATTGGGTGATTATAAAGGTGCTCTATAGGTGTCTCCGAAGGTACTTGTTGGGTTGGCGTATTTCGAGATTAGGATTTGTCACTCCGATTGTCGGAGAGGATCTCTGGGCCCACTCAGTAATGCACATCACTATAAGCCTTGCAAGCATTGTAACTAATCAGTTAGTTGCGGGATGATGTATTACGGAACGAGTAAAGAGACCTGCCGGGAACGAGATTGAACTAGGTATTGAGATACCGACGATCGAATCTCGGGCAAGTAGCATACCGATGACAAAGGGAACAATGTATGTTGTTATGCGGTTTGACCGATAAAAATCTTCGTAGAATATGTGGGAGCCAATATGAGCATCCAGGTTCCGCTATTGGTTATTGACCGGAGACGTGTCTCGGTCATGTCTACATTGTTCTCGAACCCGTAGGGTCCACACACTTAAAGTTTGATCTCGGTTATATTATGAGTTTATGTATTTTGATGTACCGAAGGTAGTTCGGAGTCCCGGCTGAGATCGGGGACATGACGAGGAGTCTCGAAATGGTCGAGACGTAAAGATCGGTATATTGGACGACTATATTCGGACATCGTAAAGGTTCTGAGTGATTTGGGTATTTGTGCTGACGAAACTCTCCCTCGACACTCTGCTGGATCGGAGTACGGGGGACGTCATCGAGCTGAACGTGTGCAAGAACTCAGAGGTGCCGTAGTTTTGGTGCTTGATCGGTCGGGCTGTGAAGACATACGACTACATCAACCGTGTTGTGCTAACGCTTCCACTTTCGGTCTACGAGGGTATGTAGACACACTCTCCCCTCTCGTTGCTATGCATCACCATGATCTTGCGTGTGCGTAGGAATTTTTTTGAAATTACTACGTTCCCCAACAGTGGCATCCGATCCTAGGTTTTATGCGTTGATGTTATATGCACGAGTAGAACACAAGTGAGTTGTGGGTGATACAAGTCATACTGCTTACCAGCCTGTCATACTTTGGTTCGGCGGTATTGTTCGATGAAGCGGCCTGGACCGACATTACGCGTATGCTTACGCGAGACTGGTTTTACCGCCGTGCTTTGCACATAGGTGACTAGCGGGTGTCAGTTTCTCCAACTTTAGTTGAACCGAGTGTGGCTACTCCCGGTCCTTGGGAAGGTTAAAACAGCACTAACTTGACGAACTATCATTGTGGTTTTGATGCGTAGGTAAGAACGGTTCTTGCTCAGCCCGTAGCAGCCACGTAAAACTTGCAACAACAAAGTAGAAGACGTCTAACTTGTTTTTGCAGGGCATGTTGTGATGTGATATGGTCAAGGCATGATGCTATATTTATGTGTCGTGGGAAACGAACACCTATGGGGCAGGGCCCCTTTTCGGTCCGGCAGGGAGCGGAGGGCGCACGAAGAGCAGATCGAGGTCGAGCACGCGAGGATTTTACCCAGCTTCGAGCTCTCCGAGAGATAAAACTCCTCTGCTGCTTTGTGTTTGTATTCTGTTCTTGCTCGAAAGCGTGGGTGTGTTGCGATTTGAATGAGTCGAACCCTTCTCGTGCACATGGGCCTCCTTTTATAGTCTAAAGGGTCACCGGCAGTGGCAACGCAGAGAGGGGTAAAAAGTACAAACAGGGGTTGGTACAACCGCTATCAACAGTGCCCCCTACCTAACTCTAACGGCAGGGGACAAGGGCATTTAATGCCCGTCTGGTCGCCCAAACAGTGCAGGAAACGACCGTTAGGGGCGCCACCAATCGCCACGATGGCCTCCTCGTCATCTTCACATGCCACCTCGCACCGCTTGGCTGTACAGCTACTCGCCACGTGCACCAGGAACGATCCTGCGGCGACACGTCGTCGGATGCGCTGGAGCGTGGACGCAGAATGGTGGCTTCACCACGGCAAACGCCTTGCCGCGGTCGCTGTCTTGTCGCACCCGCAAGCTTGTCGCTCGCCGGGCCTTGCCGGGACGCGCGGTGCGTCGCGACAAGTCTCTTGAAATGCCTTGGTTGGCCTTCCCGGCAAGCTCCTCTTGCCGGGGTCTTGTCCTTCCCGGCAAGCTCCTCTTGCCGGGGCCTTGTCTTCACAGTTAAACACTTTGTTCTTGAATGGCAGTAATAGAAAAACGAAGGATCATGGCGGACGTCCGGCAAGCCTTGCCGCGGGGCGCTGCGACTGCCCGTGCACAAGTTCGGGATACTAAGGTACCCCTACTTTAGTACACCGACAGGAGCCCCCGGGCCTGGGCCACACACGGTGCCGAGCGCTGTTGGGCCAGGCCCAAAACAGTGCACGGCCACACACGCGGCCTGGGTCCACACCAAATCTGACTCCGTATCCACCACGCCCTCCCGTAACGGCACACGTCAATCGCGGTGTCGTGGGAGAGATCGTGGGCAATTCTTAAATCAGGAAAAGCGTAACGTTCGCCTCCCGTGTTTATAAGCAGAGGAAACAGGGCCGTTCCCCCACTTTCGCCACTTGCAGTTCCTTCCTCCGAAAGCTCCACCGCTCCCCTCCGCTTCCCAAGCCGAAAGAGAGCAGCGCTCCGCCGCCCGTCGCCGCCGTCGCCCTCAACACTTCCGCGCCCCCCCCCGCCGCTTCCGCCATGGCTCCGAAGACCAGCAAGACCACGAAATCGGCCGAGGCATTGCGGCTTGAGGCGCTGCGCAAGGAGCGAGTGCTTTTCCCCCCCGAGCTCACCCCAAAGGCGCTGCGGGAGGAGTTTTATCTCTTCTGGTCGACGGAGACGCGGGCGCATCCGCGCACGCCGGTGCTCTCCGCCGAAGCTTCTACCTCGAAGCGGTGCCCAAAAGGGTACTATTTCTTTCCGGTGTTCTTCTATTGCGGGCTCTGCCCACCTTTTTCTGATTTCTTCTGCGACATCATGAATACCTACGGGTTTCATTTTCTTGATTTCACCCCCAACGCCGTTCTGACAATGGCGGTTTTCGCACACCTCTGAGAGAACTTCGTTGGCATCCACCCAAATGTTGCTCTTTTTCGCCACTATTTCACCCCCGAGCCGAGAAGGGAGAGCCATTGGCTGGCGGAATCGCCTGGATCTCACGAATCGGCATGAAGGAGGTGTATCTGGTGGGCGAGCTCCGCAGCAAGTGGGATGAGTGGAGGGCGGAGTGGTGCTGGATCGTTGACGCCAACCCGCAGCCATTCACCAACTGCGCTGAGACCGGGTAGTCTTGTGGGCGATCGAGCTCTGTCGCCGGACGACGCCAAGCTGAAGATTGCCACCACCCGAATCCTCCCGCTCAGGCTTGCCGGGCTCACAGCAGGGGCCGTTGGCGCGGACTTCCTTCTCCGTCGCATCGCCCCTCTGTAGAAGAGGGGGAGGCCCGCCTAGCTGTTTGGCGGCCCGGCGGATATTATGAGGCTGTGTCCAGGCCTCAACTTCAACTTCACAGTTCTGGAGCTTGACCGGATGCTCAAGGAGCTGTTTAAGCATGACGCCAACCATCCGAGTGGTTCAGCTGCGCAGGCGTCATCCCTCGCGTGCAACAACTCCCAGCGTGATCGCATTTGTGCAATGATGCCGGAGTGCGACTCGCACGGGATAAGCCCAACTTGGATGGAGCCCGCCGATGACGTCGTGTGACAATTCTTTGATGGCTTGGCGGAGGTAGCAGTCCGCGCCAATGAGCAGAGGCTCCTCACCCGCGACACCACCGACGACGAGATGCGGTACATCGCCACCAGGGCCGAAGAGGCAGCAGCAGCCGCCGCCGCGGGTGAGTTTGGCTTCACGTTGGAGGAGGCAGAGGCAGCCGAGGCGGCAAGCCTTGCCGACAGGGAGGACCTTGCCGGAGAGGTCGCTGGCGAGGGGGAGCCCGAAGCCGAAGTGAGCGAGCCCGCCGAGGGCGTGAGCGGCCAGCCGTCTTCGAGCAGCTTGCCGCAGGCGGAGCCCCCAGCGCAATCCCAATTTCAACCAAGAAGGCGCCTCCGTCGAGTTGGAGATACCGCAGGGCGGCAGGCAGGCCAACAGCCGCAGCGCCATGGGACACGCTCCACCGCGGCAAGTACCGTTGCCACGAGAGCATCTCAGGCCGTGCCGTCAACTGAGGCGGGGTCTTCCCGGGCTGTCACGCCCGATCCTGCCGCAGCTCCTGGCAAACGTCCAAGGGAGCCTACTCCTCCGCCTCGCCGCGCAGAAAGGGTACCAGACTTTGACCTCTCTGCGCTGAGCTCCGACGAGGAGGAAGAAGAGGAGGAGGAGTAAGGCTCTCTCCTCACTGTACTTGTTTTTCTTAGATCTTTGTTGTTGCTTGTCTTGCATCTGATTTGCTTCTCTCTGAATCCCTGTTCCATTTCAGGACTCTGGCCGAGAGAGGGGCGAAGAGGGCCAAGGTCCCCGTGGTTGTCATCGAGGACGATCCTGCTGTGATGGCAGAAGACACGTCTGAGACCACCTTGACGGACCCGATTCCTTCTCCTCGCAGCAGCCCCCAGCACAGCCCCCAGCATAAGTGTCTGGTTCACTTCCTGTTGTGGGGCGCGCAATCGGTGCTTCTTCATTTGCTGACATCTTGACTGTTGATTTATTTGTGTAGGAGCAGAACAGGCCCATCAGGAGCAACCAGAAGCCGCCCCGGAGGTGTCGCCTGCTTCGACTACGCTGCCAAGGGGCGACTCTCCGACAAGGGAGCGCTCCCCGGCAAGGGAGAGGTCCCCGGCAAGGGACGGAACCAGTGAGCCTTTGGCAGAGGAGCCCATGGTCACAGAACCCAGTGCAGGTAACCCTTCTTGTCGGAAATCTTCCCTCGGGTTTTTCTTCTGATCTTCTTTTTGGATCTTTGCTTGACTTTTTCTTCCTCTTCCTGTCTTCAGACCCCCCTCTCACAGACCCAATGGAGACTGAGGCCACCGGCAAGGAAGGCGCACGCGGCAATACTGAAGATGCCGCCGTTGACGAGGAAGAGGCCGGCACTGATGAACCCGCCGACGAAGAAGCCGCCAAGGCTGCCGGTGCAGGAGCTGGCGAGGGGTCCGGCGATCGTACTGACGACCCGGAGGACACAGGAGCGCAAGGCGCTACACCGACCGCCGACCCCTCCGCCGCTGACGCAGCGCCGGGCTCCGAGGAGCCCGAGCCAGGCGCCTACTTGAAGGCCGGCGAGGGCGTATACATCAAGCTTCCATGGGCGTCGAGCTCCAGGGCGCCGGTCGAAGGAGAGGAGTTTGTCAGGAAAGTACTCACCTCTGCTGGGCTAGCAGTGGTTGACGCGCCAAGCAGCAGCAGCGGCGAGTCCGAGGAGGAGCAGTTGCTCCGAAAGTTGATGTCACTCTACCGCGCCCGGCAAGCGAAGCTTGAGTCCCGGGGAGCGCTTGTCTGGCGGGCGGGAGTTGACATAGAGAGGCATGCGGAGGAGATCAAGAGACGCAACCAGGAGGCCCTCCGATCCATTGTGGAGGAGAGGGCGCAACTTGTTGAGGCGAAGAAGGCGTTCATCCTAGAAAAGGCAGAAGCCGAGGAGTAGCAGAGGCTCGCCGCCGAGGAGCTGTCCAGGCGGGAAGGTGAGCTGACGCAGAAGAAGGTTAATCTGGATAGCCACGAGGAGGAGCTCGACGCACGGGAGCAATCACTTGGCGGGGCGCTCAAGGAAGCAAAGGATGCTGCCGCGGCTGCCGAGGCCGCCAAGAAGGAATTGGAAGCGAAGGTGACGCAGCTGGAGGCCGACATGAAAGGGAAGAATGAGGAGCTTGCCGCACTCCAGCGCGAACGTGAGAAGGATGCCCTTGCCCATGGCGATCTGCAAGTTCAACTTGCCGACAAGATCAAGGAACTGAACGTCACCAAGGACTCGAGCGCTGATCTGGAGCTGAAGCTGGCCACCTTGATGGAGACGCTGGATGGTGCCAAGAGGCGGGAAGATGAATTGAAGAAAGAGATCAAGGGCAACGAGGAGCTGCTGACGAGGGCCGCCGAGACTCAGAACACCTTCAAGGCTACGGTGGAGCTCTGGACGGAGGGCCTCGTCAACATCGCTGCAACCATCGACGAGGAGCTGGCGGAGCTGGACTTGGCGGGCTTCGGGTACTCCACTGACGAAAACCTCCAGCCCAGCGCCAAGCTTACGCTTTTCTTCAAGGGTGTGGTGACGGCCCTCCAGCAACTCCGGGAAAGGATCCCAAAGAAGCTGGCGGACGAGTCGCGCGCAATCTGCGCCAAGGTCTTGGAGAAGGTGTTGGTGAAGATACTCTTCCGCAATCCGGGCCTCGACCTCACCCGCGCCCTCAAGAAGCTGCCGGCGGGTGCTGATCTTGAAGAGCTCAAAGCCATTGTCGCACCCATCGTAGACAAGGTGAATGAGGTCAGGAGGGCTGACGACGAGCGCGTGGATTAGGCCACCCTTCTTCTCCCTTCCTTATCGCTGTTATTTAAGTTATGAGAACAATTTAGTCAGTGCCGCAACAAGTTATTTTTGTAATATAACTTTATTCTGGGCAATGCTTGCTATGTTATCTCCTTTACTCGGTTCCATCCCTTGTATGTTTTTACCCTACGATTTTAGGGAACTTGCCGGCGCAAGCACACTTGCCGCGACCGCTGAGTGCGGAACATCGCGACTTCTTTGGCGGTGTTGCCTCCAGCAAGAAACCTTGTCGGGGCTAGTCGCAGCACACTTTCATTGTTGAGCGGACTCGAAACAAAGTAAGGGCGCAACTTAGCCACGAGCCGGTTCCTCCACGCATAGGTTTTCCATACAAGGCACGGTCGTTCAAGGAATATAACTTAAAAATTTAAAACTGACTATGCTCAAACTTTGGCAACTTAGCTTTTCTATCGTCTGCGTCCCGGCAAGGCTATACTTTTTTTGAACGACGCCTGGTCCACACCTTTATCCTCTCCTCCCCCCGGTGAACTTGTGGGTGAAGGAACCTTCTTTTTGAGCAAAAGAAAGAAGAGAAAATAAAGATATGGAGCCTTAAGGCTCGTTATTGCTTACCAGGGGCAAGTGCTGCACAAAGTGTCAGATAATGCATGCAAAAAGGAAGAAAGCATGAAATTTGACAACATGTGCTGAGCATACGATCTTTATTCATGCACGGGATCTGCGCCCGGCTTTGTACAAAGGGTTACATGCAACAGCGGCAAGGCTTGTACAAAAGGTGGTTGCCGGGACAACAGGTTCCGGCAACCGCGCCTTATGGGTAAAACTTATGAAGATGCTCTATGTTCCAGGAGTTGCTCACCGGAAAGCCTTCTTCGGTCTCAAGGCGGACAGCGCCGGGCCTAGTCACTCGCTTCACCCGATAAGGGCCTTCCCACTTCGGCGTCAACTTGTTGGAATTCTTGGCGGATTGAACACGCCGAAGAACAAGGTCGCCTTCCTCGAAGCTTCTGGCATTAACTTTGCGGCTATGGTAGCGACGCAAAGCTTAATGGTAGCGAGCAGCTCGTCTGACAGACTGAAGGCGATCTTCCTCGAGGAGCAGCGCGTCATCTTGCCGCAGCTGCTCTTGCTCAAGCTCATCGTGTCGAGCACTCGAGGCGATCCGTATCTGAGTTCCATGGGGAGAACGCCTGCTGCTCCGTAAACGAGCAAAAGGTGTCCGCCGATGGCTCGATTTGGCGTCGTCTGATCGACCAAAGAACCACCGGCAGCTCCTCGATCCAGTTTCTTCCGCACTTGCGCAGCCTGTCGAAAGTTCTGGTCTTGAGGCCGCGCAGCACTTTAGCATTTTCCCTCTCCGCTTGGCCGTTGCTTCTTGGGTGAGCAACAGAAGCGAAGCAGATCTTGGCGCCAAGATCTTGGACATACTGCATGAAGGTGCGGCTCGTGAATTGTGTGCCATTGTCGGTGATGATCCTGTTAGGGACTCCGAAGCGGCAAACAATTGACCTGAAGAACTTGACTGCTGACTGTGCTGTCACCTTCCTCACTGCCTCCACCTCCGGCCACTTCGTGAACTTGTCGATTGCTACGTACAAGTACTCGAAGCCCCCGACAGCTCGGGGAAAGGGGGCAAGGATGTCGAGCCCCCAGACTGAAAATGGCCAGGACAAAGGGATTGTTTGGAGAGCTTGAGCTAGTTGATGAATCTGTTTGGAGTGGAACTGGCACGCTTCACACTTGGTTACTTGTGCAGTTGCATCCTGGAGGGCTGTCGGCCAATAGAAACCTTGTCGGAAGGCTTTGTCGGCAAGTGCTCTTGCGCCAATGTGGTGGCCACATATGCCTCCATGTATCTCCGCCAACAGCTCCTGTCCTTCTTCCCGGGAAATGCACTTCAATTTCACTCCGTTGAATCTTCTTCTGTACAGTATGTCATAGACAAACTGGTACATACTTGACTGCCGGGCTACTTTCTCCGCTTCTTCTTGCTCTTCGGGAAGTTCTCCTGTTTGAAGGAAATGGACGATCTGCTGTGCCCATGCGAGCTGGTGGCTCGGCGACAAGGACTAAAAGCGCCAAATCTTTGCTGCGGGAACATCTGCTTCCACGGCAAGAATCGTGATTCAGCCGGGCGTGATGTTCCCAGCAAGCGATGTCGGGACACAACTTGTCGGGGCGGCTGCTTCAACGAAACAAACCCTAGGGCTTGTCGGAGCAGATGCCCCTCGGCACTCTTTATGTTGATCACAGGGACCTTCTTGGCGGTGGCCGGGGAGCTCACGGAAAGTAGTCGCCGATAACCAACTTTCTCTTCTTGCTCTGTCCAGTTGATGGTGTTACAGATGGCTGAGTTAGCTTGAGCACAAAAATTCCTGGTTCCACAGGTAACTTGAGTGCGGCGCACTTTGACAGGCCGTCTGCAATGTCGTTCTGAGCTCTTGGAACATGTTCCATCTGCAGGCCGTCAAAATGCTCTTCCAGCTTCCTCACTTCATCAATGTAGGCTTCCATCAGCGGACTCTGATAATCTTTGTTCACTTGGCGGACGACAAGCTGTGAGTCACCCCTGACAATGAGCTTCTTGATCCCAAGGTCTGCCGCGATCCTGAGTCCGGCAAGCAAGCCTTCATACTCTGCAGTATTGTTTGTTGCTTGCTCCTTGGGAAAGTGCATTTGGATCACGTACTTGAGGTGCTCTCCAGTGGGTGCGACAAGTAACGCACCTGCACCAGCGCCTTGCAGCGAAAAGGCACCATCAAAGTACATGATCCATTCCTTGTTCGCTTCCTTGACGGGGATGCTCTTCTCCGGAGTTTCTTCATCAGGTGTTGGCATCCATTCTGCTATGAATTCTGCCAATGCTCGGCTCTGAATAGTTGAAGTACTTTCAAATTTGAGACCAAAGCGTGACAGTTCTAGTGCCCACTCGACAATCCTGCACTGCTTACGGTTACGCAATATCCTCTTTAACGGAAAGCGAGTGACAACTGTGATCTCGTGTGCTTGAAAATAATGGCGCAGCTTCCTCGAGGCCATGAGAAGGCCGAAAAGTAACTTTTGCACCCCAGAGTATCTTGATCTAGCCCCCTGCAGAAGGGAGCTGACAAAATAAACTGGGCGCTGCACCATCTTCTTCTGTTTCTCTTCCTGTGGCTGCACAGATTCATCCTTGTCGGGACCAGAGCTTGACGGGGAAGCCCCCTGCTTGTCGCTGGACTCGCTTGCCGCGGTCGCTGGCTCGTCATCTGCCTCCCTCTCCGCTACTAACGCAGCACTAACCACTTGATTGGTTGCCGCTAGATACAGCAACAACTTCTCTTGTGGCTTAGGTGCGACAAGTACTGGAGTGGAGGACAGGTATCTCTTCAAGTCCTGTAGCGCAGCCTCCGCTTCCAAAGTCCATTTCATTGGACCTGCCTTTTTCAAAATTTTGAAAAATGGCAGGGCGCGCTCAGCAGACTTAGAGATGAATCTACTGAGAGCAGCAACACAGCCAGCAAGCCTCTGCACATCCTTGACGCGCTTCGGGGCTTCAATCTGCTCGATGGCTTTGATCTTGTCGGGGTTGGCTTCAATCCCCCTCTGGGACACAAAGAACCCGAGAAGCTTGCCGGAAGGGACTCCAAACACACACTTCTCGGGGTTCAACTTGAGATTGATCTTGCGCAGATTTGCAAAAGTCTCGTCCAAATCTTGGATCAAAGTTTCTCTGTCCTTGCTCTTGACCACTATATCATCCATGTAAGCTTCTACATTTCTGTGCAGCTGTGGCTCAAAAGCATGACTGACTACTCTTGCAAACATTGAACCAGCATTCTTTAGTCCGGAAGGCATTCGTACAAAACAGTACGTGCCACATGGAGTAATGAATGCGGTTTTCTCTTCATCCTCTTCTGCCATGAAGATCTGATGGTATCCTGAGTATGCATCAAGAAATGAAAGCAGATCACATCCTGCCGTGGAGTCGACAATCTGGTCAATGCATGGCAGGGGAAATGTTTCTTTGGGACAAGCTTTATTAACATCCGTGAAGTCAATACAAAGTCTCCATTTCCCGTTCGCCTTGCGCACGACTACTGGATTGGCTAACCACGTTGGATGAAGTACTCCTCGGACGAGGCCTGCTGCTTCCAACTTCTTGATCTCTTCTGCAATGAACTCTTGGCGTTCTACCGCTTGCTTCCTGACTCTCTGCTTGACGGGCCGCGCGTGAGGACAGACGGCAAGGTGGTGCTCAATTACTTTCCTGGGAACACCGGGGATGTCAGATGGTTGCCATGCAAACACATCGACATTCGCCCGCAGGAAAGCAACGAGCGCGCTTTCCTATTTAGGGTCAAGCGTGGCACTGATGGTGAAGGTACCACCAGTGCCGTCCTCCTTGGCGGCCACTTTCTTGGTCTCTGGTGAAGCTGTCTTCGCCTTCTTGCACTTGCCGGTGGAGCTCGATGGTGCGTCCTCGACGGTAGCGCAGCACTCCGAAGAGGTGCGCTTGCCGGAGTGGGCATCAGAGCTACTCTTGCCGGACTTGGTCTTCTTCTTCCCGAGGAGCTTCAGCGGCAAGTGGTTTGCGTTCTGCTGCGGCTCTTTGCTTCGGTAGATCTTGTCGGTACAGATAAGCGCATCTTTCTTGTCGCCTTGGACAGAAATTACACTTATCGGACCGGGCATCTTGAGCACATTGTAGGCATAGTGAGAGGCTGCCATGAACTTGGCAAGCGCTGGACAGCCGAGTATCCCATTGTAGGGCAAGGGAAATCAGCAACGTCAAACCTGACTCTCTCTGTCCTGAAATTCAGCTCGCTGCCAAACGTCACTGGCAGCGTGATCTTCCCCTTCAGCTTGCTCCTTCCCGGGTTGATTCCTTGAAAGGTACCAGTCTCTTCGAGCTCGCTGTCGGGGATCTGGAGCTTCTTGAGCACCACGGAAGAGATCAGATTCAAGCCGGCCCCGCCGTCAACCAACATCTTTGTGACCTTGAGGTTGCGGATGGTTGGCGAAACCAACATCGGCAAGCACCCGACCGCAGTGACGCGATCAGGGTGATCCTCAACATCAAAGATGATGGGCGTGCTGGACCACTTTAGGGGTTTGCGCGACTCAACTGACGGTTCTGCTGCATTTACCTCTCGCACCATCGTTTGAGTTGGCGGTGCGAGGTGTGCGAGAAGCACCGCCAACGCACAAAACCTCTCGCCGCTCGAAACTCCTTCTCATCGGTCTCATCCTCCTCCATCTCGTCATCTTCGTCCTCGTCTTCGTCCTTGTCGCGGCCACGGGGAGGTCTATCTCCTTGCCGCTGCTTGGCCTTGCCGCGGCGCCCTCCCCGGGCGGGACGCTTCTTGCCGGATCCTCCGCCACCTTCCTGGGCCTTCTCCTTGTCGCGGCGCTCGTATTCAGCCTTCTGTAGCTCTACCATCTGTTCAACCTTCTTGCAGGCTTGGAGGTCATGGCCCTTGGTGCGGTGGATCTTGCAGTACTGCTTGCCGGAGCCGTCCTGCTTGTCGGCGGCCACCACAGCCTCGCCGGAGTCACCAGCTTTGGCCTTCTCGGCGCCGCCTCCGTTGCCGGACTGCTCGACAACTAGCACGTCCTTAGCTTTCCTCTTTCTATTATTCTGCCTCCGGTTCTTCTTTGCCGGAGGGGCGTACTCACTGTCAGATCCTTCTGCTCCTGCGTTCTCTCCGGGGAGTTACCTCCCTTCAAAGACGCGTGCACACTTGTCGGCGAGCATAGAGCTCGTTGATATCTCTGATTTTGCACATCGCCATCTCCTCCTCATCCTGCGTTACGCGTATTACGATGAAACGCTACCGATAACCTTGGCGGGTGGGCGTCGGGATGTTGCTTGGCGCACTGGCTGAATCTCTGTATGTACTTGCGCTAGGGGTTCTCCTTCTTTACGGGCGAAGAGATGAAGATCGCTCTCGGCCATGGGGTTTGCGGCCGCTGTGAAGGCACCGACAAACCGATGGCACAGTCCGCCACGAAGAGATGGAGTTGTCCGGCAAGTGCATGAGCCAAGATCCGACAAGGCTTGAGCACCGCCGAAGTAATTGGCGAGATCTTCTCATCGCGCCCCTGGCAGCTCGCACCGCGATGGTGTAAACACCGAGGAACTCGACGGATGTATCCTGCCATCGCACTTCTCGGGTACATCTGGTTTGAAGTTCTTGCATTTGGGCCATGGACTGCCGCAGCTCACGTGTGAACGCAGGGCAACCTACCGCGTACGGCAAGTTGCCTGGTTCCCCTGGCGCATGCATATCAACAGTGGGCCCAGCGTGCTGGTCTGACTGATGTCGCGCTTCTCTTCGACGCTCGATGCGAGTGCGAGTGTCTTCGTGTCATCGTTCTCGGAGAACTTGTCGTTGATCGCGGCGAGCTCGCGGGTCCGACGACGCGGTGGAGTCGGTGTCGAGGTTGGCCCGGCGAGTCGACGATTGGCATTCGGGGCGGGGAGTGCACGGTGGTGGCACCCCCACCAGTCTTGTCGGCGTCGGCTTGCGCCTGGGCGTCTTGCCGGGGCTTCGATGTGCTCGGTTGCCGGGGCTTGTCACCGTTGGCGAAGCCGATGAGGCTTTGAATGGTGGCCCTCCAGTCGTCGATCTTGTCTGGCGCTGGAGGGTAATCTAGAAGCAGCTGGGCTCGGGCCAGCGCTTCCTCTGGAGTCTTGGGTGGTGGCGGCGAACGACGCGAGGAGCGAGATATGCTCAGACTTCTAACGGTGTTAGAAGGAGCAACATCTCGCCCAGCGATCGCATCGCGCTTCGTGCCAATGTCGACGCAGCGCATGCGGCCTTGAGGCCCCGCGATCCACCAGCTCGGCCTTGCTCCAACGCGAGTACGGTGCTAGGAGCACCATGGCGTTGTCGATCCTGCACCCCCTGGGAGGGGTGCGGTGTATGTACAGACGCCGAAGCTTGCGGGGCCTTGTCCTTGGACCTGGTGACGATGTGAGTCCCCCCGTCGGCGCCCGCTCCTCCGCCGGCGTCTACTCCACCACCCGTTTGCTCCGGCGGCGGTGGGATCGACGTGGACGGAGCGGCCACCTCCGAAGTCTTCTTCTTCGGTGGCATGTCGATGAATATGTTGATGTAGTGCACGCGAAGACCGGATTAGGTTCGCACAACCTCGACGCCCCCTACCTGGCGCGCCAAAGATGTCGTGGGAAACGAACACCTATGGGGCAGGGCCCCTTTTCGGTCCGGCAGGGAGCGGAGGGCGCACGAAGAGCAGATCGAGGTCGAGCACGCGAGGGATTTTACCCAGCTTCGGAGCTCTCCGGAGAGATAAAACTCCTACTGCTGCTTTGTGTTTCTATTCTGTTCTTGCTCGAAAGCGTGGGTGTGTTGCAGTTTCGAATGAGTCGAACCCCTTCTACGTGCGCATGGGCCTCCTTTTTATAGTCTAAAGGGGTCACCGACAGGTGGCAACGCAGAGAGAGGGGTAAAAAAGTAAAAACAGGGGTTGGTACAACCGCTATCAACAGTGCCCCCTACCTAACTCTGACGGCAGGGGACAAGGGCATTTAATGCCCGTCCGGTCGCCCAAACAGTGCAGAAACAACCGTTAGGGGCGCCACCGATCGCCACGATGGCCTCCTCGTCATCTTCACATGCCACCTCGCACCGCTTTGCTGTATAGCTACTCGCCACGTGCACCAGGAACGATCCTGCGGCGACACGTCGTCGGATGCGCTAGAGCGTGGGCGCAGAATGGTGGCTTCGCCGCGGCAAACGCCTTGCCGCGGTCGCTGTCTTGTCGCACCCGCAAGCTTGTCGCTCGCCGGCCCTTGCCGGGACGCGCGGTGCGTCGCGGCAAGTCTCTTGAAATGCCTTGGTTGGCCTTCCCGGCAAGCTCCTCTTGCCGGGGTCTTGTCCTTCCCGGCAAGCTCCTCTTGCCGGGGCCTTGTCTTCACAGTTAAACACTTTGTTCTTGAATGGTAGTAATAGAAATACGAAGGATCTTGGCGGACGTCCGGCAAGCCTTGCCGCGGGGCGCTGCGACTGCCCGTGCACAAGTTCGGGATACTAAGGTACCCCTACTTTAGTACACCGACAGTATGAGATGATCATGTTTTGTAACCGATTTATCGGCAACTGGCAGGGGCCATATAGTTGTCGCTTTATTGTATGCAATGCAATCGCCCTGTAATTGCTTTACTTTATCACTAAGTGGTAGCGATAGTCGTAGAAGCAATAGTTGGCGAGACGATAACGATGCTACGATGGAGATCAAGGTGTCGCGCCGGTGACGATGGTGATCATGACCGTGCTTCCCAGATGGAGATCACAAGCACAAGATGATGATGGCCATATCATATCACTTATATTGATTGCATGTGATGTTTATCTTTTATGCATCTTATCTTGCTTTGATTGACGGTAGCCTTATAAGATGATCTCTCACTAAATTTCAAGATAAAAGTGTTTTCCCTGAGTATGCACCGTTGCCAAAGTTCGTCGTGCCCAGACACCACGTAATGATAGGGTGTGATAAGCTCTACGTCCATCTACAACGGGTGCAAGCCAGTTTTGCACACACAGAATACTCAGGTTAAACTTGACGAGCCTAGCATATGCAGATATGGCCTCGGAACACTGAGACCGAAAGGTCGAGCATGAATCATATAGTAGATATGATCAACATAGAGATGTTCACCATTGAAAACTACTCCATTTCACGTGATGATCGGGTATGGTTTAGTTGATTTGGATCACGTGATCACTTAGATGATTAGAGAGATATCTATCTAAGTGGGAGTTCTTAAGTAATATGATTAAGTGAACTTAAATTTATCATGAACTTCGTCCTGGTAGTATTTTGCAAATTATGTTGTAGATCAATAGCTCACGTTGTTGCTTTCATATGTTTATTTTGATATGTTCCTAGAGAAAATTGTGTTGAAAAATGTTAGTAGCAATGATGCGGATTGGATCCGTCATTTGAGGATTGTCCTCATTGCTGCGCAGAAGAATTCTGTCCTTGATGCACCGCTTGGTGACGGACCTATTGCAGGAGCAGATGCAGACATTCTGAACGTTTGGCTAGCTCAATATGATGACTACTTGATAGTTTAGTGCACCATGCTTAACGGCTTAGAATTGGGACTTCAAAGACATTTTGAACATCATGGGCCATATGAGATGATCCAGAAGTTGAAGTTAATATTTCAAGCAAATACCCGAGTTGAGAGATATGAAGTCTCCAACAAGTTCTATAGCTAAAAGAAGGAGGAGAATTGCTCAACTAGTGAGCATGTGCTCAGATTGTCTGGGTACGACAATCGCTTGAATCAAGTGGGAGTTAATCTTCCAGATAAGATAGTGATTGACAGAGTTCTCTAGTCACCATCACAAAGTTAGTAGAACTTCATGATGAATTATAGTATGCAAGGGATGACGAAAACGATTCCCGAGCTCTTCGTGATGTTGAAATCGACGAAGGTAGAACTCAAGAAAGAACATCAAGTGTTGATGATTGACAAGATCACTAGTTTCAAGAAAAGGGAAAGAAAGGGAACTTCAAGTAGAATGGCAAGCAAGTTGTCACTCTCGCGAAGAAGCCCAAAGCTGGACCAAAGCACTAAACCGAGTGCTTTAATCGCAAAGGAAATGGTCCACCGAAGCGGAAATGCCCTGAATATTTGGTGGATAAGAAGGATGGCAAAGTGAACGAGGGTATATTTGATATACAGGTTATTGATGTGTGCCTTACTAGTGTTTATAGTAGCCCATGAGTATGTGATACTTGTTCGGTTGCTAAGATTAGTAACTCGAAACAGGAGTTACAGAATAAACAGAGACTAGTTGGGAGGGAAGTGACGATGAGTGTTGAAAATAGTTCCAAGATTGATATTATCATCATCACACACTCCCTATACTTTCGGGATTAGTGTTAAACCTAAATAAATGCTATTTGGTGTTTGCGTTGAGCATGAATATGATTTGATCATGTTTATTGCAATACAGTTATTTATTTAAAGTCAGAGAATAATTGTTTTTCTATTTACATGAATAAAACCTTCAATGGTCATACACCCAATGAAAATAGTTTGTTTGATCTCGATCGTAGTGATACACATATTCATAATATTGATGCCAAAAGATGCAAAGTTAATAATGATAGTGCAACTTATTTGTGGTAATCGCCGTTTGATCATATCGTGTAAAGCGCATGAAGAAACTCCATGCTGATGGGTTTTTGGAATCACTTGATTATGAATCATTTGATGCTTGCGAACCATGCCTTTTGGGCAAGATGACTAAAACTCCGTTCTTAGGAACAATGGAACGAGCTACTGATTTATTGGAAATAATACATACCGACGTATGCGATCCAATGAGTGTTGATGCTCGTGGCAAGTATCGTTATTTTCTAACATTCACAGATGATTTGAGCAGATATGGGTATATCTACTTAATGAAACACAAGTCGGAGACATTTGAAAGGTTCAAAGAATTTCAGAGTGAAGTGGAGAATCATCGTAAAAAGAAAATAAAGATTCTATGATCTGATCGTGGAGGAGAGTTACGAGTTTGGCCTTCATATAAAACAATGTGGAATAGTTTCACATCTCATGCCACCTGGAACACCAAAAGGTTATGGTGTGTCCAAACGTTGTAACCACACTTTATTGGATATGGTGCGATCTATGATGTATCTTACCGATTTACCACCATCGTTTTGGGGTTATGCATTAGAGACAGTTGCATTCACTTTAAATAGGGCATCATCAAAATCCGTTGAGACGACGCCTTGTGAACTGTGGTTTAGCAAGAAACCAAATTTGTCATTTCTTAAAGTTTGGGGCTGCGATGCTTACGTGAAAAAGTTTTCAACCTTATAAGCTCGAACACAAATCGAAGAAGTGCGTCTTCATAGAATACCCAAAGGAAACTGTTGGGTACACCTTCTATCACAGATCCGAAGGCAAGATATTCGTTGCTAAGAATGGATCCTTTCTAGAGAAGGAGTTTCTCTCGAAAGAAGTGAGTGGGAGGAAAGTAGAACTTGATGAGGTAACTGTACCTACTTCCTTATTGGAAAGTAGTTCATCACAGAAATCAGTTCTTGTGACTCCTACACCAATTTGTGAGGAAAGCTAATGATGATGATCATGATGCTTCAGATCAA
Organism: Aegilops speltoides; assembly: GCA_021437245.1. Classification (NCBI taxonomy): domain Eukaryota; kingdom Viridiplantae; phylum Streptophyta; class Magnoliopsida; order Poales; family Poaceae; genus Aegilops; species Aegilops speltoides. The sequence continues at coordinate 272,867,671 of CM038147.1, forward strand.
GTTACTACCAAACCTCGTAGGTCTTCCAGAGTATGGTCCGCACCAAAGTGGTACGGCGATCCTATTCTAGAAGCCATGTTCCTAGACCATGATGAACCTACGAACTATGAGGAAGCGATGATGAGCCCAGATTCCGCAAAATGGCTGGAGGCCATGAAATATGAGATAGGATCCATGTATGAGAACAAAGTGTGGACTTTGGTGGACTTGCCCGATGATCGGCAAGCCATAGAAAATAAATGTATCTTCAAGAGGAAGACCGACATTGACAGTAGTGTTACTATCTACAAAGCTCGACTTGTCGCAAAAAGGGTTTTGACAAGTTCAAGGTGTTGACTACAATGAGATTTTTTCAACTATAGTGATGCTTAAGTCTGTCTGAATCATGTTAGCAATTGCCACATTTTATGAAATCTGGCAAATGTATGTCAAAACTGCATTCCTTAATGTTTTTCTTAAAGAAGTGTTGTATATGATGCAACCAGAAGGTTTTGTCAATCCTAAAGGTGCTAACAAAATGTGCAAGCTCTAGCGATCCATCTATGGACTGGTACAAGCATCACGGAGTTGGAATATATGCTTTGGTAAGTTGATCAAAGCATATAGTTTTATACGAACTTGCAGTGAAGCCTATATTTACAACAAAGTGAGTGGGAGCACTACAGGCTTTCTGATAAGTATATGTGAGTGACATATTGTTGATCAGAAATGATGTAGAATTTTTCTGGAAAGCATAAAGAAGTGTTTGAAAGGAGTTCTTTAAAAGAAAGACCTCAGTAAAGCTACTTACATATTGAGCATCAAGATCTATTGAGATAGATCAAGACGCTTGATAAGATTTTCAATGAGTACATACATTGACAAGATTTTGAAGTAGTTCAAAATGGAACAGTCAAAGAAAGAGTTCTTGCCTGTGTTGCAAAGGTGTGAAAATTGAGTAAGACTCAAATCCCGACCATGGCAGAAAATAGAAAGAGAATGAAAGTCATTCCCTATGCCTCAGTCATAGGTTCTATAAAAGTATGCCATGCTATGGACCAAATCTATTGTATACTCTTCCCTGGCTTGGCAAGGGAGTACAATAGTGATCTAGGAGTGGATCACTGGACATTGGTCAAAATTATCCTTAGTGGAATAAGGATATGTTTCTCGATTATGGAGGTGACACGAGGTTCGTCGTAAAGGGTTACGTCGATGCAAGTTTTGACACTGATCCAGATGACTCTATGTCTCAATCTGGATACATATTGAAAGTGGGAGCAATTAGCTAGAGTAGCTCCATACAGAGCATTGTAGACATAGAATATTTTGCAAAATACATACGGCTCTGAATGTGCCAGACCCGTTGACTAAACTTCTCTCACGAGCAAAACATGATCACACCTTAGTACTCTTTGGGTGTTAGTCACATAGTGATGTGAACTAGATTATTGACTCTAGTAAACCCTTTGGGTGTTGGTCACATGACGATGTAAACTATGGGTGTTAATCATATACAGATATGAATATTGGTGTTAAATCACATGGCGATGTGAACTAGATTATTGACTCTTGTGCAAGTGGGAGACAGAAGGAAATATGCCCTAGAGGCAATAATAAAGTTATTATTTATTTCCTTATTTTATGATAAATATTTATTATTCATGCTAGAATTGTATTAACCGGAAACATAATACATGTGTGAATACATAGACAAACATAGTGTCACTAGTATGCCTCTACTTGACTAGCTCGTTAACCAAAGATGGTTAAGTTTCCTAACCATAGACATGAGTTGTCATTTGATTAACGGGATCACATCATTAGGAGAATGATGTGATTGACTTGACCCATTGCGTTAGCTTAGCACTTGATCGTTTAGTATGTTGCTATTGCTTTCTTCATGACTTATACATGTTCCTATAACTATGAGATTATGCAACTCCCGTTTACCGGAGGAACACTTTGTGTGCTACCAAATGTCACAACGTAACTGAGTGATTATAAAGGTGATCTACAGGTGTCTCCAAAGGTACTTGTCGGGTTGGCATATTTCGAGATTAGGATTTGTCACTCCGATTGTCGGAGAGGATCTCTCGGCTCACTCAGTAATGCACATCACCATAAGCCTTGCAAGCATTGTAACTAATGAGTTAGTTGCGGGATGATGCATTATGGAACGAGTAAAGAGACTTGCCGGTAACGAGATTGAACTAGGTATTGAGATACCGACGATCGAATCTCGGGCAAGTAACATACCGATGACAAAGGGAACAACGTATGTTGTTATGCGGTTTGACTGATAAAGATCTTCGTATAATATGTGGGAGCCAATATGAGCATCCAGGTTCCACTATTGGTTATTGACCAGAGACGTGTCTCGGTCATGTCTACGTTGTTCTCGAACCCGTAGGGTCCGCACACTTAAAGTTCGATGACGGTTATATTATGAGTTTATGTGTTTTGATGTACCGAAGGTAGTTCGGTGTCTCGGATGAAATCGGGGACATGACGAGGAGTCTCGAAATGGTCGAGACGTAAAGATCGATATATTGTACGACTATATTCGGACATCGGAAAGGTTCCGAGTGATTTGGGTATTTTTCGGAGTACCGGAGAGTTATGGGAATTCGCCGGGGAGTATATGGGCCTTATTGGGCTTTAGGGAAAAGACAGAAGAGAGGCTGGGCACCCCCAAGGCCTAGTCCGAATTGGACTAGGGGGAGGGGCTGTGCCCCCTCCTTCCTTCTCTTCTCTCTCCCCTTTCCTTATCTCCTACTCCTACTACTTGGAAGGGCTCCTAGTTGTACTAGGAAAGGGGGAATCCTACTCCCGGTGGGAGTAGGACTCCCTAGGGCGCGCCATAGAGAGGGCCGGCCCTCCCCCTCCTCCACTCCTTTATATACGGGGAGATGGGCACCCCTTGGAGACACAACAATTGATCATTGATCTCTTAGCCGCAGCGGTGCCCCCTCCACCATAGTCCTCCTCGATAATATCGTGAGCGGTGCTTAGGCGAAGCCTGCGACGGTAGAACATCATCATCGCCACCACGCCATCGTCTTGTCGATTTAAACTCTCCTCGACACTCGCTGGATCGGAGTCTGAGGGGACGCCATCGAGCTGAACGTGTGCAAGAACTTGGAGGTGCCGTAGTTTCGGTGCTTGATCGGTCGGACTGTGAAGACGTACGACTACATCAACCGTGTTGTGCTAACGCTTCCGCTTTCGGTCTACGAGGGTATGTAGACACACTCTCCCCTCTCGTTGCTATGCATCACCATGATCTTGCGTGTGCGTAGGAATTTTTTTGAAATTACTACGTTCCCCAACACAAACAACTCCTACTCATGCTAGTGGGTTTCATCTATTTACTATGGCAATGACAGGTCATGCAGAGGAAAAGGGGTTTAACTACCGCAACAAGTAACACATGAGTCGTTGTTATCCTAATGCAGTAAAAGAGAGCAGGAGCGAGAGAGTGGGATTGTATCGGAATGAACAAGGGGGTTTTGCTTGCCTGACACTTCTGAAGATAGTAATAGCTCTTCATCGGTGTCATCAAATTCATCGTCGAAACGTCGTCTACTGAGAGGGGACAAATACCGGCAAACAAGGAAGAACACAATCAATGCAATGCACAATATGATGCATGATCATGACATGGCAAAATGAGTGTGTTGGGCTAATGCAACTAACAACAGGTTAAATGAAGTTGGTTTGAACCCTAGGTTCAAATTCAAACTCCACTTAAGCCATTTCAAATGCCATTTATTCAAATTGTTGTATACAGCAGATTTAAGTTGTTCAAACATGCATGAAAATGCCATAAACAGATTCTTTGGTTTTTTCTGATAATTTTTCATATATAATTTGTTTCATTTGGAGCTATAGATAATCTTCTATGAATTTTAGAAGTTTATACAATTTATGGAATTTTCTGAATTATTTAAAATACAGAAAATTACTTACTGCGTTAGCAGGTCAACAGGGTGGGTTTAGGTCAAACCTGACCAGTGGGGTCCACTGGTCAGTGACTGGGGCTGATTAGTGTCGCTGACATGTGGGCCTAGTCAACAGCCACGTCAGCTTTGTGAAAGCTGACGCGTGGGCCCACTGGGTTAGTTAGATCTAAACAGAATATAAACGGTGTTTAGTTAGGTAGTGGGACCCAGCTGTAAGTGTGAGAGAGGGTTAATTAGCAGGGCCATTAGCCCCTAACGACGGAGCCACGTCGGCTCGCCGGAGTATGGCCGACGGCGACTGTTGCTCTCGGACGGAGCTCGGGGACGAGCTAGAGAGGAGGAGAGGGAGCAGCGAGTGGGGGAGTGGGGACAGGGGGCTTCGGGGCGTCTCCATGGCACGCCTGGGGGGTCGAGGCTGCGCGGCTGAAGCAGGAGGTGGTAAGGCGTCGTCGGCGCGTTCACCACGCACCTGTCCGTCCTCCCGGCAGGAGGAAGACGACAGGAGAAGGCTGGTGGGCTGGGCCAACAGTGCTGGGCCGCCAGGCTAGACGGGTAAGCGCCAGGTAAAATTCTTCTCTCTCTCTCTGTTTTTCCTAGTTTAGTTTTTTTTCTATTTTCTCTTTGTTTTTTGGATTTAGTAAAATACTAAATCACTTTATAAAATCCTGAAATAAATTGTGGGCACATACTGGATTATTCCCAACAGCCCTCAACTATTTTCAGAATTATTAGAGAATTTTAAATATTTATAGAATTTAAATGCCCCAATTCAAATACAATATGGGTTAATTCAAAAATCCATAAATGGCCAAGAAATATTCTCATCATTTTTGGCAGAGGTTTTCACCTTTTTCAAAATCATGAACATTTCCAAAGGCATTTTGGGTTCACTGAAGATTATTTTAGGTTGAACCTATTTGATTTGATCTGGTGCTAGGGTTTGAACAATCCCCATTTCAAGTTTAAAAGAAATTTAGACATGATGCAACATGCAGATCTAACCCGGGTGCATTACGGAAAAAGGGTTGTGACACAAAATTATCATCACGGAAGTGTTCACTTCCATGACGATAAATCGCGCGTCAGAGAAGTGCTTTCGTCAAGGGTGACCGACCCGTGGCATCCACCGTAACGGAACGTCGTTAAGCTATCGGGTCCGGTTTTGGATCCGATAACCCATTAACAGCCTGGACCAATGGGGATTTTCCACGTGTAAAATCATTATTGGCTGGAGGAAACACGTGTCAGCTCCGCGTTGGCACAGGTGTCACTCATCGAATGGGCGAGATGCGCCTATGATATGTTGACACGTGGACTGGCCCAAAAGTGGCGCATAAAGTTTAAATGGGCCAAGCCAACTAAAGGCCCACAAGGTTTTGCGGTCCATAATGGGACGGCCCAGCTAAAGGCCCATGAGATTTTGCGGACCATAATGGGACGGCCCAGCTAAAGGCCCACAAGATTTTGTAGGCCATAGTGGGCCGGCCCAGCTAAAGGCCCACGAGATTTTGTGGACCATAATGGGCCGGCCCAGCTAAAGGCCCACACGATTTTGCGGACCATAATGGGCCAACCCACCTAAAGGCCCACGAGATTTCGCCGACCATAATGGGCCGGCCCAGCTGAAGGCCCACAAAATTTTGATGACACTAGTAAGCCGGCCCATTAACAGGCTGCCATGTTTTGGGCCAAATGCCAGCCCATATTTGATCCGGTCCATTAACAACCTGCCATGTGCCGGGCCTAATAAAGGCCCATATGAGATCTGGCCCGTTAAAAGTCTACCACATTTTGGGCCAAATTACGGCCTAGATCAGGTCCAGCCCTTTAAGAGGCTTTGGGCTAAATTATGGCCCATATTAGATTCGGCCCGTCAACTGGATGCTATGCTTTTGGGCCCACTTGATAAAGTCCCATTTAATAATTCAGCTTGATATTAGTTTCGGCCTGTAAAAGGCCCGTTTAACATTTCGGCCCTATATTTATTTTGGCCTGTTAAAAGCCCGTCATATAGTTGGGCCTAACTATGGCCCGATTTGCATCCGGCCTGCTCACAGCCAATAATCTGATTGGGCCAAACAAGGACCGAGACAATTTTGGCCTGTTACAAGCCCGTGATTTGATTGGCACAATCATGGGCCGGGGTCTATTTCGGCCTGCTGCCGGCCTGTGAGCTGTTCGGCACGTTTCAGGCCCAACCTACTTTTCATCCTCCTAAAAGCCCATTGAATTTTCTTGCGAAAATAGGGCCGGCGGTTTACTCGGCCTATTAAAGGCCCGAATCTACTAGTGGGCCAGTTTACATTTAGCCTGTTAACGGACCAAGATGACGGGGCCCGTGATGCGGATCATACATAGTGATTTGCATGACGACCCGATTATGTAACGTAATTCTACGGTTTGGCCGGTTTACTGCGAAGACAGGATATATATACAGTAAAATAACTATAGCATCATGAATAAGAAAAAACCTAGACTATACAATAAAGAAATTACGGCATATTACATCCACTGGGCATCAAAGTTCGCCACTATGATAATAAAGCACAAGCAGATAGCAGATTACATACACTGGGCATCAAAGATCGCCACCAGTGCAAATAAACATGCAGACAAAATAGTATACAAAACTGAGAGCACTTCAATAGAGTTCAAGAAAGGTTAGCCCTGCTCGTGAGCTGCAGCGCAAGCAGTTGAGCAAGCTAATGAGACTGCGCTTGTTTGACACTTATATGCTCCTCACTCTGAAAGATAAACAGCAGACATATGACATGTTTTGCACATATAAGTATCAGTGCTGAAAATTCATCACATTTCTTACTGAAGAATAAAGTGACATAGTTTAAAATAGCATTAACACAATATGGTATTGTTCAAGTCAAGACATGGCAGGAAATGACATTGTGAAGGAGTTGGCAGCTTCACGACACCGCTGGATTACAGATCAAGAACTCATAAGTATCAATGGTTAGTGTGCTATCAATTTATCCCATTTCAGATTGGCAAATAAAGAGACGGTTTAAATAATAGTAGAATGATATGACATTGTTCATAGTTAAGACATTGCAGAATATGACATTGTGCTGTAGTGGGTAGGTTCACCACACTACTGGATTACAGATCAAGGACATAAGCATACATGCAGTGCAAAAGAAGATCACTTGCTTTGTATAGTTTAATTTACATGGTATGAAGAAGGAACTTGGTTTTACAACTGAAAACTTGAATTGAGAAGGAGAAACTTTTGTTTATGAACTACATAATAAACTTTAAACATGCAATTTAATGCAAACACCAAAAATAAACTGCTGTTGCAGTCATGCCTAACCAAATATACACAACAAAGTTGAAGGCTTGAGAAGGACAAACTTACATTATTGGTGAAGACAGGCTCTATAAAGCCCTTGTCCATGCTGATGAGGGGGGCAATTCAAGAAGTTTACCACATAATCTTCTTCATAAGCATTGCCTTTATTCTACATTTTGTTAAGAGTAAATATAGATGTGATAATATAAGAAAAAATGGAGAATATTTAAGATAAGATGAAGAGTGATGCTACGTAACCAAGTTGCTATAAATGTAAGTACAGCGATACAGGCAAAAGGTACAGCCAAGAGCAATGCAGAGCTAAACTTCTTCAGTACCATCGGTGTTATCCAACCTTATGGTAAGAGTAAATATAGATCTGATGTGTAGAAAATGGAGGGCAAAGGAAAATAAGCTGCTGAGTGATGGTACATGAACAACTACCTGTCAATATAAGTACACTGATAAAGGATAGCAGGTACTTACAAGAACAATGCAGAGCTAAAATTTTTCATTGGCATTGGATATATTCTACACTAATGTAACCATTCATACAAATCAGATAATTTGGTGTGAAAAATTGATAAGCAAGCTATCTTGCATACTTCTATCACATAATGAACCAGGTATGTATGCAAGTATGGTGATACAGGACAACATGTACTAACAAGAGAAAAGTAGCGGGTAGCATATTTGCGATATCCTGTCATTCTTTTCAAACCGGAATTCTTCTTCGAGCGGATTTCCTGCAAAAAAGATCCGTAAGGCACATGCGGAAAAGTAGAAGTTCAAATTGTCATGCGATACCGTAGACAGTACCTCATCTTGGGAACGAGACTAGTGCATAACCAGGTTTTTCCATTCAATGTCTTCTAAATTTAGCACATGAGACTTCACCGGAAATTCGTTTATAGACTTGCCATCAAAGTGTGATTTCCTCAGGTAACACCGATACTGCTGCAATGCTTCCTTGAAAAGTGCAAGCAAGCTTTTCTCGTCATGACTATCCAGATTGACCCTCGCCTACTTACAACAATGTAATGTAAATCTTTGATGTGTTGAATCAGCAGAAAACAGAAAAAAAATCACCATGAATAATAGCACTTACACGTAAGTGGGACAGGAAGATGTGAAAATGGTGTTTGTCTTCACTATAATCTTCCCATGATGGGAATATATGCACGTAGTCCCTAACAACATTGATGGTACCGAAGAGGATATTCTAATATAGGGGCGCCCCTGTAAACACTTGTGTGCTATCACTGGATTCTGATGAGAGAGCTCATGTGTGCTGTAATATGGTGCGTGCATTAATATAATCTGGCACAAGTACACAAAAAATAGGCTCCAGAAGTAAGGATAGTTGGCAGATGATAGGTTCATAATATACTGTATAGAGTGTTTATTGCCAAACCATGATAACAAGAGCACACGACAACTAGGCATATCATAGTGTACATAAAAGGGGTAAACCATAACCGCGATATATAAACCAGGAAAGTGGAACTGGCTCGAAAATACGGTGTTGTATAGCCGCTAGTAATTGAAAGCCTATCAATCACGTACATGCCTGCTCTATCAGTTGTTGACTGCAGATGTCCCTGCTCCCCTTCCTGACAAGGAACATACTGCAGGTACTAAATACAGAATAACAAAAGAGGAACATGTTAAAGAACATAAGAGAAGCATATTCTTGAGGTTCCGCTTCATTGCATACAATGTTGGTTGCCCATTCATGATGAATCACAATGCCCAAAGAAATGCAATTCCATGTTATCTCTCTATATGTGGCAATTTTGAACAAGAGTCATTAGGATCATATTCTGAACAAGAGTCAACAGGTGGGGAGCGTATGAGTTTCATTGCATCCAGAATGGCACTCAATGCCTTGGTGCCAATTTTGTAACTCATTGTAATGTTTAGCTTCAAGAGTGGACAGCTGCTAGTGCGACACAAAGCAGCTACACAGATCATAGTGTAGATATAACGGGAAAACCTTAAGCATCAGAGTAAAATTAGAAAAGTGGAACTTGTTGGAATATATGTGCTAGTATTGCCGGTACGGCTAGAAAGGCTTCGGATACTAGCTCTCTTCAACTGAAGGTGCGGTACTGTCACATTAGTGTAACTCTCAAAGGCGACATAACTCCCTGCATTTCCTTGTTATTCTTATAGGATTCAAGTGGGCAGGCCACTACAAATCATATTCCTATGTTTACAAAATCCTATGAATAAAAGAGGCACGAAGAGTTTGAAGTGTCCATCACAACCGACCGTATAGACCTCTACACTGCAAATGTCCCTTCTCATCTTCACTACAAGGAACACACTGTACTACTATCATACTCCCTCCGTTCCAAAATACAAGTCTTTGTAGAGATTTCTTCTATGGATCACATATAGATGTATTCAGATACATTTTAGAGTGTAGATTCACTCATTTTGCTCCATATGTAGTCCATGGTGGAATCTATACAAAAACTTGTATTTAGGAATGGAGAGAGTACTTATTAAAGAAGAACGGAAGAGGGACATGCTAAAGAAGAGCAAGTAGATTTTGGATAATAAAATGTTCATTGCGCAGTGCCCACACATGATGAACCAGAGCGCATTAAGAATGCAACTCCCTGCTGTCTCTCTATATGTGGTGCACGTGCTTTTCGAAAGTAAAGTAGGAACATTAGCTAACCAATTAAACGTTATCTGTTTTAGTAATCAACATCATCTCCGATTCGTATTTGAGCAACAGGTTTGGAATTATGAGTGGCACGTTGTTTAGTTCGATGGATTCAGGAGCAGTGCTAAGCAGGTACGGTGATGGTACATAATATAAAGGCATGTCTGCATGCAAGTTGCGTGACTTTTGTCATTTGGGTCAGCCGACTATTTCAGGCGCTTGGATGAAGATCCTACGTCTCCTAACCCTTCTTCTTCCTCGTCTCTGAATCTTCCCATACAGAACACCGCACGGGCCGCCGGCTGGACCACCGGCCCCCATCGCCTGTGTTCCTCCGCCACCCCACCCCTACCCCACCCCCACCCGCGTCATGTTTTCTTCATTTGACGAGGCCCCACCACTGCCCCCCCACAACCACCATCCCCATCCGAGCCCCTTCCGTCGCATCGACGAACTCTGGCGAGCTCTAAAAATCGACTGACCCAGTTTTGAAATTTAGTCTACTGTGATTTAACTAGTGTGGAATATAAAAGGGGAAAATCATAAGCATTGGGAGTATAGTGTTGAGCGTGCCATGGTGGATCTGAAGGTGCAAACCGGACAAAGGCAACTTTGCAACCAATGTTAGCTTTAAACTAGCAACTAAGTGATGGACAAGAAATCAGAGTAAAGCAGTAGCGATCTATTTTCTTGCTGTGATACATAAGTTGAGCAAATACGAAAGAGTACCGCCTCTGGTGTGGCGCCGTGTATGCATCTGCTGAGAATTTGATGGTGCTGCGGTAGTGATGGCTGTCGGCGGCATGGAAGCAGATCTAGGAGGGTAGAAAGTGGCGGCGGGGTACAGTGGATGAGACGGTCGTAGGAGCGGCGCCGACAAGGTGGACGATGGCGGGGATGAAGCGAGAGGACGGGATGCAAGGATCCCGGTCCGAAGCCGTGGATGAGAGAGGTCGATCTCTTGTAATGGACGGCATCGTCGAAGTATCAGCTCCGACATAGTGGAGGAGGACGGCGGTGGATGGGGTGGCGGACCGAGGAGGCTGGGTTGGAGAGGGTGTTTTGGCTCCCATGGATTACGAATGGGGAAATGGAGGTAGAGAGGAAGGGGGAACCATGTCTTCAGGGCGCGCTTGTCTCAAATGCGAGGAAATTTACAAACTTAGCCCCCGTTTCAAATTTCCTACATCACATCAATATTAGTCGGTTGGGGATAGGACGGTAATCTTGCATACACCGAATATTTGCCGACGAGAGTTTGTTTTTGGCGCCCAACGTGTATGATTCCAGGTGAGAGGCAGTTATGTCAGCTTTGAGTGAAATTACAAACCTACCCCTATCGAAACCTATAGAAATCGAGCCGATAGGCTTTGCGTGGTAGGGATAGGCATTACTAATTTCCATCTCGCAGATTTTGGTTTTGGGCGGTTACTGCGACTTTCCCCGCTTCATTCAAATTTTGCAGAGTGCACGTTTACTGTGCCAACTCAATTCGAATCCCGTTTGTATTCTATTTTTTTCGGGCAGGATCCATTTTCGATTGGAATAAAATTCTATATACATCATTTTTATATATACTTTCAAAAGCACATCACCCTTTATACATAAATATGGTTTACAAATGGCATGATCTCAGATTCATAAGGTTGTATCCATTAATTTGGATTTTCAAATATTTGAAACCAGTTTATGTTGAAATCCAATGTATGCATTCCTCGCTAACTATCTCGAATTAATGTGTGTTTCATGCGGGGTTTTTTACTTCTCAAACATGTATAATGTGTTTCACACACACACAACATATAGTGTAATCCAGTTTAGACATTAATTGCATATAAACCATGCATTGTTTCTAATTAAAGAATCTATGGATCACAAATATTGATAAACTATATAACATTACACGTGTCCCCAAATTCAAATGAATATGCATGTTTGATACACCAATTTGCGTTATGATATTATCAATGTCGTGATCTCCAATTTAAATATTTGAATCCCCTTTAATGCAGATATTCGTCTCATATAGCTATCACTCATGCTTATATAGGAGTATCTCTCTAGACCTATACGCGTTTATCGTCTCTCGGGTATCTCTTGTGCTACCTGTATGTCGACAATGATATTTTATCTTTATAACACACTGACGGTACTCTCTCCCTCGACCTTCATCACTCTATCTCTCTCTAAGTATATCTCGCTCCCTGCTATGTGTCTCAACTATGATTCTCCATGTGGAATCTCTTTCTCTCACACAAACACAAAACTTTGTCTCCCGGGGTCTCATTTCTCTCTACTATTCCCCTATGTGCCACTCGCACACCCCTCACACAGAGATGTCTTTCACTCCTTAGGTATGAGAACCTACGACTCTTCCTCTTAAATATCTCTTTCTCACACACAAACACAAACTCTGTCTCCCAGGGTCTCATATTTCTCCACCGTTCTCTTGTATGTCGCTCACACACACACACTCTCTCTCTAGAGATATCTTGCGTTCCCTCATATGTCTCTCTAGCTATCACTCTCATTGTGAAATATCTTTCTCTCTCGCTGACACAAAACTCCGTCTCTCAGGATCTCATTTCTCTCTGATATTTGTTAGTATGTGACTCACATGCACCCTCTCTCTCTCACACCCACACACATAACTCAGCCTTCTGATCCACTCTACTCCTATCTCTAACGCACACTAGCTAGCATCTTTATCTTTCTATTTACCTGTTTCTCGATCAACCTTCTTTCTCGCCCTCACTCTTGCTTCCTATCACGCACACTACATATGTTTCTGTCGGATATCGGGTTCTGGCAAAACCCTTAAGGTTCGAACTCTGGGGTGCGCACGAAGATCTTCTCCCTACCGAAACACACCCAGAACCTCACCGCGATTCTAAGCTGGCATGATGAACAACACAAGAGACACGAGGTTTATACTGGTTCGGGCCACCGTTGTGGTGTAATACCCTAATCCATTGTGTGGTGTGGTGGATTGCCTCTTGGGCTGATGATGAGCAATACAGAGGAAGAACAACCTCGCAAGGAGAGGTGTTCTTGTGGTGGAATGCGGATGAACCTAACCTAGGAAGTATTCGATCCCCCCTATTGTGGTGGCTAGCCCTATTTATAGAGGCCCTGGTCCTCTTCCCAAATATTGAGCGGGAAGGGAGCCAACAACGGCCATTTTGTATGGGGACAGCTAGTACAAGCTATCCTGACTAAAGGTGGTCTTTGACTGCCAAAGGCACTGGCGATGACGCCGTCTTGGGCTCCATGATGACCTCCGTCCTGGCGTCCTGCTGGTCATGGTCTCATTGCACCGATATGGAAACCTTTGCATGATGCCTCAGTATTCTGCGCCTGCGCTTGCCCCCTTTGCACCAAAGAGGAAACGAGGATGCTGCCAGGCTGGCGCCCGCCTGGTCTTGATCATCATGGCTTGCGTCATGAGCACCTCATGAGGTACCCCTCGCCTTGATCTCTCCGCCTCCTCGCGAGCCTACCTAGTGAGGCCGCCCCTGAGGAGGCCTTGTGTCGTTCGCTCCGCGAGGCTTGGCCCCTCGCGAGGGTCTTGAGATTGGGTTGATGAAGACGGGCCATACTGGGCCACTGCCGAGCCACGCAGCAGGCCGCAGGTAGGAAACTCTGGGGACCGCCATTCCCAGAACACCGACAGTAGCCCCCGGGCCCAAGGCATGCTCGGACTTGGCTTAGCAGCGAAGCCAATGGGAAAGTGCGGAGCACCGCGGGCCCCAACAGCCCGCGGCCTTGGTCGCCGTGTGGCGGTTGATTGGACGTGGGCATCTCCGCTTCCCCACGCTGTCTCAGCAACTTCCCGATTTGACGAGTCCCTGATGCATGCAAAAAGAGTCATCATTACCTGTGATCATGGAGGCCGACGGTTGGCCTCCCTTGGGCTACAAGTACGGAGGGGCGTGAGCTCCTGTTGTCCATCTCTTCTTGCTCCCTTGCTCCACCTCCGTTCTCAACGCCAATGGCACCGATCCGCCAGTTCTCAGCCGAAGAGAAAGGAAAGGCCCCCCAGGAGGGGCCTGACCCGCTCCCGCCGAAGAAATGGCTGGTCCCGTGCCACCGCGACGAGGTTGCGAGGACGGAGATGAAGAGGCCTTGGTGCAAGCGTCCACCTCCTGGGTTCCTACTACCCCTGTACGCCCGAGCCGAGGGCCCTGGAGAAAGAGACGACGAGCGACACCACCCGCGCCGCAGGCGAGGTCGATGAGCCATGGTGGCGCGCGCCGTCGCCCCTGGAGTCCATGCCACGCCATGATGCCTCCAAGCACCTGGATCCGCTTCCCTCCATTCTTCGCCTTCGAGATGCCGCTGAGGGGGCCTCTCGAGCTTTGGCTGCAGCACACCGACTGCGGTGCTCCGGCGACCGGAGCGGAGGTTGAAGTCGTCGCTCCCGGCAAGGTCTTCATGACCCGAGGCTGGGGCGAGGTCACCCGGGTCTGCCGAACAGGGGGTACCCTCGTTATTCATTTCGAATACGATGGCGCCTCCTTGATGCTCTTCAAGGTCTTCGACGCAGAAGGCCGCCAGCTGCAGTGTTGCCCCAGGGGAGGCAGCCTGGACATTGTCGTGGAAGGGGCTAGGCCTGCCACCCGCTTCCCCAACGGCTCCTCTGGCAGCAGCAGCGATGCTTGGGAGTCCATTGACTCTCCCGAGCTCTTCGTGACTCCGGAGACGAGCGACGACAGCTACGTGCCCCCGAGCTCGCGTCGTGCCCGGACCAAGGCGGCTGCATCAGGCCGCAGGCGCAGCTGATCTGGATGGGGTTGGCGCCGGCCTCTCGTGGCCCACTGTTGATGATGGCGTCAGCCATGGAGGCGCGTGTAGTTAGGGCTCCTTAGGATTCGTGTCTTTTGTTCCCTGCGAGGAATCGAGTGAACACCCCGTGCGGGCATGTAAAGGGTCCACAATGTCTTTTGTTCATACTATCCTTATTATGAAGCGGTGCGAATGCTTGTCCTGTCCCGGCTTGGTTCCCCCTTTCTAACCTCGCGACGACTTGGTGCTCTACGCTGACAGGTCCCGGACACCAGGCAGGCTTTAGCCGTCACTGGTATGCCAGGTCGCGATGCCGTGATCAAGGCCAGGAGGTGAGCGGCCCGAGGTCCTGTAAGAGCCCCTGAGGCGCGATGCTCAGGAGGTCCCCTTTAGCGCACAAGCAGTCGCCGAAAGATGAGAAAGGAAGGCAACGTCGCTGTCACAGAGCCACATTAGGTGGAGATTCCGTGTCGCATCAATTATCTATTCCACGTGCGAAACTTATCTCGAAAACATGGAGTCGTTCCTTCGTGTTGCACTGGACTTGTACGTCAGCAGCTGGGATGTAGCTGGGTTAGGCCTTCGCGAGCTTCCCCTCTCTTCCCCACACTCTCCTTAGTGCTCTACGTCCTCAGGTCCCGGCCCTCGAGCGAGCTCAGCCGCCGTTGGTATGCCTGGTCACGATGCCGTGGACAAGGCCAGGGGGAGAGGGCTGGAGAGCCAGTAAGAGCTCCTGAGTCACGATGCTCAGGAGCCCCCCTTTTAACGCGCAAGCGGATCACGCCGGAAAGAAGGAGAGAGCTCGTGGTGCCACCCGCTGTAAACCTCAGAAGGTTCCAATAAGCCAACACGAGAAAAGCACGGGTTGCCATTATGATCGCCGACCGGCCATTGGTTGCTCTGAGAGAGTGGTGAGGGCACTGAGGGCCTAGAGAGGTGACGCTTGCGAGGCTGCCGCGGGCGAGAGCTCGACCACTCAGATTTGTCGACATTGCAGGGACGGACCCATGCGCAAGCGTCGTGCCAGAGCGAGCGGCTCCAAAGGTGGGTGTCAATCGAGCGGGCGATAATCACATGCAGGTTAAGCATGAAGGGCAAATCAGCTTAGATAAATGCAGGAAGGAGACATGCCACTGGGTCAGGCCCGAGCAGCTTGGGGATGAATCAGCCCGAGGGGCGCCCCCAGCAAGGTAAACTAAAGACATAAGCAAAAGGGATACATGCCGTAGGGACAGACCCACGTGACCTGGGAATGATGCAGCCCTGAGGGCGCTCCCAGCTGAAATGAACTCGATAGATGTCACCTGGTACCATTGTCGAAGGGGTGTCGGAGTAGCTGAAGATGCATGGTGACGAGGCCGATCCTCACGAGCCACCGGAGCCCTGAGCCTCGGGAGGCTCTAGGGGCCCAGGTGGTTCCTCGAGGACCTTCTCCATCTCCGCCAGGACCGCGTGGTGCCTGGCCTCTTGAGCCACCAGAATGCTCCGCAGATGGCGCTGGTGAGTGGCAGCCGCGTTCGGCAGGCCAAAAGGCATGCGAACGTAGCTGTGCGGCGGACCCTCGCAACATCCCACGCGCGAAGGCCAGATGCGCTCCTGAGACGCGGCTCGATTGAGCCCTGGGAAGTCAATGCAGACGCGCAGCCCGCCATCCTCACCTGAATGGGGAGCTACACCAGGCAGACGATGATCGCCGCGTATGACTTTTGATTCCTGAAGCTCCTGAGTGGCCTTGGTGATGAACTTCTGAGGGTTGGGCTTTCCATGCCCCATGCCTTCCTGAAGGAAATGTGCTGCGAAGCACGCCTCCAAGCGGTGCCCCAGCGCCTCCCTCGTGATCTTGGCAAAGTCTGAGGCCCTCCAGAAGAGAGCCCCCGAGCCCTGCCCGAGATGGGCGCTGGGCGCGCCTTCCTATGCGATGGAAGGAGGCACCCCTTGCACGGGCGCAGATCCTGACACGACTCCTCCTGAGATGCCAACCTCCTGAGGCCTTGAGCTGGGTGATGTCTTCTTCTTCTTGGGAACTGCCTCAGGAGGGTTCTCGCCCTTGCTGCCTGGGTCCTTGATTGATGCAGCTTGGAAGGCGCGCTCGAGGGAGCACACCGCATCTTTCTCTTCGCAGGGGACTGTGATGAGTCCGCCACTTCCTGGCATCTTGAGGACATTGTAGCCATGGTGGGTCACTGCCATAAACTTGGCCAGGGATGGATACCTAAGGATGACATTGTATGGCAGGCGAATGTGGGCGACATCGAAGTCGATGAGTTCAGTGTGGTAGTTGTTGCGCTGCCCGAAAGTGACAGGGAGGTGGACCTGCCCTATCGGGGTAGTGGAGCCGTCAGTAACTCCTGAGAAAGGCTTGGTAGGCTGAAGTTGATCATATGGCACTTGAAGGTTGTTGAACATCTCGACAGACAGAACATTGAGTCATGTGCCTCCATCGATGAGGGTCCTGGTAACTTGCACGTTGCTGATGACTGGGGAACAAAGCATTGGGAGGACGCCAGCTGTGGCCGCACACTTGAGCTGATCTGCCGAGCTGAAAGTGATGGCGCACTTGGACCACTTGAGAGGGCGCGTGGCCTCGAGCTTGGGGAGGACTGCATTCACCTCGCGGGCAAACTTCTTGAAGATGCGCTGAGAGGCAGGGGCCTGGGCACCGCCCAAGATGCAAGCGATAGCACGTGGCTCCTAGAAGCCCCCAGCCCCCTCGTCCTGGTGGTGGTCATCATTCCTTCTTAGCGGTGGCAGCTGAGGAGGAAGGCCTGCGTTGCCCTGCGGGCGGTCCTCGCGAGGCTGATCCCTCCAGGCTCCCTCAGGAGGCTGGTCCTGCCAGCGATCCTCGCGAGGTTGGTCACGCCACTCCTGGCGAGGGCCTCGGCCGTCCCATTGTCCTCCGCCTCTTCCTCCTCCTCGGCTGTAGCCCCGGTCATTGCGCTCGGGGCGTCGACTGATGCGTCCTTCTCGAACGGCCCTGAGCTCCTGGCGTTCGTTGGTGTTGTGGGTGTAGAGGTTGTGGCAGGCGCAGAATCGGTTGCCCTTGGACGACTTCGACTGGTCCCTGCCGTGCTTTGTGTCTGGCTCTGCTGCGAGCACGGTCGCTCCCTTGCACTTCACGTCCTTGGCCTTGGCCTTCTTCTCTTCTGGGTCAGCAGCTGGAAGCTCGAGGAGGGAGAGGCTTCCTTCCTCAGCTCTTGCGCACTTGGTCGCCAGGTTGAACAGGTCCAGAGATGTGCACAGATCCTCGTGGATGGCGAGCTCCTCCTTCATCTTGACGTCGCAGACGCCATCAGAACACACTGAGATGATGGCCTCGTCCGTCACCTTGGCGATCTTGAGGCGGGTGCTGTTGAAGCGCTGGATGTATTTCTACAGGATCTTTCCAGGCTGCTGCTTGATGCGGTGCAGGTCACCCGCGGCCGGGGGGCGGTCGCGAGTGCCTTGGAAGTTGGCGATGAAACGGCTGCGCATCTCGTCCCAAGAGGATATCGAGCCGGGAGGTAGGTTCAGGAGCCAGGTGTGGGCACCATCCTTGAGCGTCATGGGAAACCAGTTCGCCATGACCTTTTCGTCTCCGTTGGCCGCCTCGATGCCCAGCTCGTAGAGCTGCAGAGAACTCTCGCGGGTCGGCGATTGTTAGAAGCGGGAGGCAGGCCCGCTTGAACTTCTTTGGGCGAGCGACGCGACACAGCTTCGATGGTGAAGGCATGGCAACCTCTTTGTGGCTACGGAGTTTTTGCGGACGCAGGCTTGCTCTTGATGGTTTCGCAAGATCGCCGCCAGGGCAGCGCGGGTCTTAGCGTCTTTGGTGCGGGGATGCGGTCTTGCCGTGCTGGTGCAGGGAGTACGTGAGCGCCTTCTTGAGGCCGAGGAATTTCTTGGCAGCTTCGTTCTTGTCGTGCGGGCGCCGGGCGCGGTGGGTCACGTCCAGGGGCCACGCGCCTTGGAGCCGGGGCGCCTTCTTGGGGAGGAGGTGCCGGAGGCGCTACCTAAGCCGCGTCGCCCATGCATGACGAAGGGCGAGGTAGCGAGAGGGACGTCGGAGGAGATCCCCCTGCGACGCTGATGAGCTCGGTGATGCAAGCGATCCACTCCTCGTAGAGGTCGTCGACGTGGCGGTAGTGCAGGAGCTCACGTGCCAGGAGCAACGCGGCCTGCAGGTCCATGGGGGCGCGACGAGCATGAGATGATGAACTAGCTGGGGTCAGCGACGGAGTGGCGGTGCGGCCTTCTCGCCGCACCGAGGGGTGCAGCAAAGATGCTTGCTGCTCATTCCCCGCCGGGCCGGTGGCAGCGTTGGCGGCAGGCGACAGAGAACGACGAGGAGGCCTGCCGACGGGAGCCGTCTGGGCAATGCGGGCCGCGAGAGCGGCTCGGTGCTCGGCGCGAGCCCGGCGAGCATCTGCCATGGATGTGACGAAGTGATGGGACGCAGATCAGCGGAGAAAAGATTTTGGCCCACCCCTACCTGGCGCACCAAATGTCTGATATCGGGTTTCGGAAAAACCCTTAAGGTTCAAACTCTGGGGTGCGCACGAAGATCTTCTCCCTACCGAAACACGCGCAGAACCTCGCCGCGATTCTAAGCTAGCACGATGAGCAACACAAGAGACATGAGGTTTATACTGGTTCGGGCCACCGTTGTGGTGTAATACCCTAATCCAGTGTGTGGTGTGGTGGATTGCCTCTTGGGCTGATGACGAGCAATACAGAGGAAGAACAGCCTCGCGAGGAGAGGTGTTCTTGTGGAGGAATGCAGATGAACCTAACTTAGGAAGGATTCGATCCCCCCTATTGTGGTGGCTAGCCCTATTTATAAAGGCCCTGGTCCTCTTCCCAAATATTGAGCGGGAAGGGAGCCAACAACGGCCATTTTGTAAGGGGACAGCTAGTACAAGCTATCCTGACTAAAGGTGGTCTTTGACTGCCAAAGGCACTAGCGATGACGCCGTCTTGGGCTCCACGATGACCTCCGTCCTTCCGTCCTGCTGGTCATGGTCTCATTGCACCGATATGGAAACCTTTGCTTGATGCCTCAGTATTCTGCACCTGCGCTTGCCCCCTTTGCACCAAAGAGGAAACGAGGACGCTGCACAGGCTGGCGCCCGCCTGATCTTGATCGTCATGGCTTGCGTCATGAGCACCTCGCGAGGTGCCCCTCTCCTTGATCTCTTCCGCCAACTTGCGAGCCTGCCTGGTGAGGCCGCCCCTGAGGAGGCCTTGTGTCGTCCGCCCCGTGAGGCTTGGCCCCTTGCAAGGGTCTTGAGCTTGGGTTGATGAAGACGAGCCGTACTGGGCCACTGTTGATCCACGCAGCAGGCCGCAGGCAGGCAAATCTGGGGACCCCCGTTCCTAGAACGCCGACAGTTTCTCTCTACGTGGAGTCAAGTGCCCTATTTTTATCTTTCTCTCACACACACATAACTTCACCCTCTGAACCACCCGGCGGCCATCTCCAACACTCAAACTAGCGGATCCAGCTAGCATCTCCATCTCTGTATCTATCTGTAGTTTCTCCGTCAACATTTCTTTCCCGCACGCAGTCTTGCTTCCTATTGTTGGAAATATGCCCTAGAGGAAATAATAAAAGTATTATTATATTTCTTTGTTCATGATAATTGTCTTTTATTCATGCTATAACTGTATTATCCGGAAATCATAATACACGTGTGAATACATAGACCACAATATGTCCCTAGTGAGCCTCTAGTTGACTAGCTCGTTGTGATCAACAGATAGTCATGGTTTCCTGGCTACGGACATTGGATGTCGTTGATAACGGGGTCACATCATTAGGAGAATGATGTGATGAACAAGACCCAATCCTAAGCATAGCACAAAGATTGTGTAGTTCGCTTGCTAGAGCTTTTCCAATGTCAAGTATCTCTTCCTTAGACCATGAGATCGTAACTCCGGATACCGTAGGAGTGCTTTGGGTGTATCAAACGTCACAACGTAATCGGGTGACTATAAAGGTGCACTACAGGTATCTCCGAAAGTGTCTTGGGTTGACACGGATCGAGCGGGATTTGTCACTCCGTATGACGGAGAGGTATCTCTGGGCCCACTCGGTAATGCATCATCATATTGAGCTCAAAGTGACCAAGTGGTTGGTCACGGATCATGCATTATGGTACGAGTAAAGTGACTTGCCGTAACGAGACTGAACAAGGTATTGGGATACCGACGATCGAAGTCTCGGGCAAGTAACGCATCGATTGACAAAGGAATTGTATACGGGTTTGATCGAATCCTCGACATCGTGGTTCAACCGATGAAATCATCGCGGAGCATGTGGGAGCCAACATGGGTATCTAGATCCCGCTATTGGTTATTGCCCGAGAGTCGTCTCGGTCATGTCTCGTGTCTCCGAACCCGTGAGGGTCTACACACTTAAGGTTCGGTGACGCTAGGGTTGTATGAATATGAGTATGCAGCATACCGAATGTTGTTCGGAGTCTCGGCTGAGATCCCGGACGTCACGAGGAGTTTCGGAATGGTCCGGAGGTAAAGAATAATATATAGGAAGTGGTATTTCGGCCATAAGTTTCGGGGTCTCCCGGTAATTTACCGGGACCACCGGAAGGGTCCCGGGGGTCCACCGGGTGGGGCCACCGATCCTGGAGGGCCCCATGGGCTGACGTGGGAGGGGAGCCAGCCCATAGTGGGCTGGTGCGCCCCCCTAGGCCCACCCCCTGCGCCTAGGGTTGAAACCCTAGGGTGGGGGGGCGCACCACATGCCTTGGGGGGCACTCCTCCCCCCTTGGCCGCTGCCCCCTTGGGAGATTCAATCTCCCAGGGCCGGCGCCCCAGGGGCCTATATAAGGAGGGCAAGGGAGGGCAGCCGCACCTTGTGCTTGGCGCCCCTGCTACACCTCGCCCTCCTCCCGTAGTCGCTGGCGAAGCCTCGCTGGAGTTCTCTTGCATCCACCACCATGCCGTCGTCTGCTTTGGATCATCATCAACCTCTCCTCCCCTTGCTGGATCAAGAAGGAGGAGACGTCTCCCGTCCGCACGTGTGTTGAACGCGGAGGTGCTGTCCGTTCAACACTTGGACATCGGTGATCTGAATCACGTCGAGTACGACTCCATCATCACCATCCCCTTGAACGCTTCCGCACGCGATCTACAAGTGGTATGTAGATGCAAACTCACTCCCTTGACTCGTTGCTTAGATGAACTCATAGATCGATCTTGGTGAAACCGTAAGAAAAATTTTAATTTTCTACAACGTTCCCCAATAGTGGCATCATGAGCTAGGTCTATGCGTAGTTCTCTAATGCACGAGTAGAACACAATTTTGTTGTGGGCGTGGATCTTGTCAACTTGCTTGCCACTACTAGTCTTTTCTTGCTTCAGCGGTATTGTGGGATGAAGCGGCCCGGACCAACCTTACACGTACGCTTACGTGAGACCAGTTCCAACGATTGTCATGCACTAGTTGCATAAGGTGGCTGGCGGGTGTCTGTCTCTTCCACTTTAGTTGAAGCGGATTCAATGAAAAGGGTCCTTATGAAGGGTAAATAGAAGTTGACAAAATCACGTTGTGGTTATTCGTAGGTAAGAAATCGTTCTTGCTAGAACCCAATTGCAGCCACGTAAAAGATGCAACAACAATTAGAGGACGTCTAACTTGTTTTTGCAGCGATTGTTCATGTGATGTGATATGGCCAGAAGTTGTGATGAATGATGAATTGTGATGTATGAGATCATGTTCTTGTAATAGGATTCACGACTTGCATGTCGATGAGTATGACAACCGGCAGGAGCCATAGGAGTTGTCTTTATTTTTTTGTATGACCTGCGTGTCATTGAAGAACGCGATGTAAAGTACTTTACTTTATTGCTAAACGCGTTAGCCATAGAAGTAGAAGTAGTCGTTGGTGTGACAACTTCATGAAGACACGATGATGGAGATCGTGATGATGGAGATCATGGTGTCATTCCGGTGACAAGATGATCATGGAGCCCCGAAGATGGAGATCAATGGAGCTATATGATATTGGCCATATCATGTCACTACTATATAATTGCATGTGATGTTTATTATGTTTATGCATCTTGTTTACTTAGAACGACGGTATTAAATAAGATGATCCCTTACAACAATTTCAAGAAGTGTTCTCCCCTAACTGTGCACCGTTGCTACAGTTCGTCGTTTCAAAGCACCACGTGATGATCGGGTGTGATAGATCCTTACGTTCACATACAACGGGTGTAAGACAGTTTTACATAGCAAAACACTTAGGGTTAACTTGACGAGCCTAGCATGTACAGACATGGCCTCGGAACACGGAGACCGAAAGGTCGAACACGAGTCGTATGGAAGATACGATCAACATGAAGATGTTCACCGACGATGACTAGTCCGTCTCACGTGATGATCGGACACGGCCTAGTCAACTCGGATCGGTAACACTTAGATGACTAGAGGGATGTCTAATCTAAGTGGGAGTTCATAATTTGATTAGATGAACTTAATTATCATGAACTTAGTCTAAAACCTTTGCATATATGTCTTGTAGATCAAATGGCCAACGCTCATGTCAACATGAACTTGAACGCGTTCCTAGAGAAAACCAAGCTGAAAGATGATGGCAGCAACTATACGGACTGGGTCCGGAACCTGAGGATCATCCTCATAGCTGCTAGGAAGCAATATGTCCTAGAAGGACCACTAGGTGACGCTCCCGTCCCAGAGAACCAAGATGTTATGAACGCTTGGCAAACTCGTGCTGATGATTACTCCCTCGTTCAGTGCGGCATGCTTTACATCTTAGAACCGGGGCTCCAAAAGTGTTTTGAGCATCACGGAGCATATGAGATGTTCGAAGAGCTGAAACTAGTTTTCCAAGCTCATGCCCGGGTCGAGAGATATGATGTCTCCGACAAGTTCTATAGTTGTAAGATGGAGGAAAACAGTTCTGTCAGTGAGCACATACTCAAGATGTCTGGGTTGCACAACTGTATGACCTAGCTGAACATTAACCTCCCAGATGAGGCGGTCATTGACAGAATCCTCCAGTCGCTCCCACCAAGCTACAAGAGCTTTGTGATGAACTACAACATGTAGGGGATGGTGAAGACCATTCCCGAAGTGTTCTCAATGCTGAAATCAGCAGAGGCTGAAATCAAGAAAGAGCATCAAGTGTTGATGGTCAATAAGACCACTAAGTTCAAGAAGGGCAAGGGCAAGAAGAACTTCAAGAAGGACGGCAAGGATGTTGCCGCCCGTAAGCCGCTTGCCGGAAGAAGTCAAAGAATGGACCCAAGCCCGAGATCGAGTGCTTTTATTGCAAGGGAAGGGTCATCGAAGCGGAACTGCCCCAAATACTTAGCGGAAAAGAAGGCCGCAACACCAAAGGTATATTTTATATACATGTAATTGATGTGTACCTTACCAAGACTCGTAGTAACTCCCGGTATTTGATACCGGTGCCGTTGCTCATATTTGTAACTCATAGCAGAGCTGCGAATAAACGGAGGCGGCGAAGGACGAGGTGACGATGCGCGTCGGGAATGGTTCCAGAGTCGATGTGATCGCCGTCGGCACGCTGCCTCTACATTTACCTACGGGATTAGTTTTGAACCTTAATAAGTGTTATTTAATGCCAAGTCTGAGCATGAACATTGTATCAGGATCTCGTTTAATACGAGATGGCTACTCATTTAAATCTGAGAATAATGGTTGTTCTATTTATATGAGAGATATGTTTTATGGTCATGCTCCGATGGTCAATGGTTTATTCTTAATGAATCTCGAGCGTAATATTACACATATTCATAGTGTGGATACCAAAAGATGTAAAGTTGATAATGATAGTCCCACATACTTGTGGTAATCGCCGCCTTGGTCACATTGGTGTCAAGCGCATGAAGAAGCTCCATCGATGGACTTTTAGAGTCTCTTGATTATGAATCGTTTGACACATGCTAACCATGCCTCATGGGCAAATGACCAAGACTCCGTTCTCGGAACAATGGAGCGAGCAACCAACTTGTTGGAAATCATACATACCGATGTGTGCGGTCCAATGAGCGTTGAGGCTCATGGAGGATATCGTTATGTTCTCACTCACCGATGACTTAAGTAGATATGGGTATGTCTACTTAATGAAACACAAGTCTGAGACCTTCGAAAAGTTCAAGGAATTTCAGAATGAGGTAGAGAATCAACGTGACCGAAAGATAAAGTTCCTACGACCAGATCGTGGAGGAGAATACTTAAGTCACGAATTTGGTACACACTTAAGGAAATGTGGAATCGTTTCACAACTCACGCCGCCTGGAACACCTCAGCGTAACGGTGTGTCCGAACGTCGTAATCGCACTCTATTGGATATGGTGCGGTCTATGATGTCTCTTACCAATTTACCGCTATCATTTTGGGGATATGCTCTAGAGACAGCTACATTCACTTTAAATAGGGCACCGTCTAAATCCGTTGAGACGACACCGTATGAATTATGGTTTGGGAAGAAACCTAAGCTGTCGTTTCTTAAAGTTTGGGAATGCGATGCTTATGTCAAGAAACATCAACCTGAAAAGCTCGAACCCAAGTCGGAAAAATGCGTCTTCATAGGATACCCTAAGGAAACCGTTGGGTATACCTTCTACTTAAGATCCGAGGGCAAGATCTTTGTTGCCAAGAACGGATGCTTTCTGGAAAAAGGAGTGTCTCTCGAAAGAAGTAAGTGGGAGGAAAGTAGAACTCGATGAAGTACTACCTCTCGAACGGGAAAGTGGTGCAGCTCAGGAAAATGTTCCTGTGATGCCCACACCAACTCAAGAGGAAAACAATGATGATGATCAAGGTACTTCGGATCAAGTTGCTCTTGAACTTCATAGGTCCACAAGGACACGTTCCGCACTGTGAGTGGTACGGCGACCTGTCCTAGAAATCATGTTGTTGGACAACGTGAACCTTCGAACTATGAAGAAGCGATGGCGGCCCAGATTCCAACAAATGGCTTGAAGCCATGAAACCGAGATAGAATCCATGGATGAAAACAAAGTATGGACTTTGACAGACTTGCCCGATGATCGCGAGCGATAGAAAACAAATGGATTTTTAAGAAGAAGACGGACGCGATGGTAATGTTACCATTTATAAGGCTCGAATTGTCGCTAAGGGTTATCGACAAGTTCAAGGGATTGACTACGACGAGACATTCTCTCCGTAGCGAAGTGAAGTCCGTCGAATCATGTTAGCAATTGCCGCATCCTATGATTATGAGATATGGCAGATCGACGTCAAAACGGCATTCCTTAACGGACATCTTAAGGAAGAGCTGTATATGATGCAGCCGGAAGGTTTTGTCGATCCTAAGAACGCTAACAAAGTATGCAAACTCCAGTGATCCATTTATGAGCTGGTGCACGCATCTCGGAGTTGGAACATTCGCTTTGATGTGATGATCAAAGCGTTTGGGTTTATGCAGACTTATGGAGAAGCCTGCGTTTACAAGAAAGTGAGTGGGAGCTCTGTAGCATTTCTCATATTATATGTAGATGACATACTCTTGATGGGAAATGATATAGAACTTGGATAGCATTAAGGCCTACTTGAATAAGTGTTTTTCAATGAAGGACCTTGGAGAAGCTGCTTATATATTAGGCATCAAGATGTATAGAGATAGATCGAGACGCCTCATAGGTCTTTCACAAAGCACATACCTTGATAAGATTTTGAAAAGGTTCAAAATGGATCAGTCGAAGAAGGGGTTCTTGCCTATGTTACAAGGTGTGAGATTGAGCTCGGCTCAGTCCCCGACCACGGCAAAAGATAAAGAAGAGATGAGTGTCATCCCCTATGCTTCAGCCATAGGATCTATTATGTATGCCATGTGTGTACCGGGCTGATGTAAACCTTGCCGTAAGTTTGGTAGCAAGATACCAAAGTAATCCCGCAAGGAACACCGACAGCGATCAAGAATATCCTGAAGCACCGAAAAGGACAAAGGACATGTTTATCGCTTATGGAGGAGACGAAGAGCTCGTCGTAAAGGGTTACGCCGACACTAGCTTCGACTCAGATCCGATGACTCTAAGTCACAAACCGGATACGTGTATATGTTGAATGGTGGAGCAAGAAGTGCGTGCACCGCAAGCGAAGCGCCGTGGCGGGATCTACGTGTGAAGCGGAGTACATGGCAGCCTCGGAGGCAGCGATGAAGCGATTTGGGTGAAGGAGTTCATCACCGATCTAGGAGTCATACCCAATGCGTCGGGCCGATCAAACTCTTGTGTGACAACACTGGAGCTATTGCCCTTGCCAAGGAGCCTGTGTTTCACAAGAAGACCAGCACATCAAGCGTCGCTTCAACTCCATCCGTGAAAATGTTCAAGATGGAGACATAGATATTTGCAAAGTACATACGGATCTGAATGTCGCAGATCCGCTGACTAAACTCTCTCATGAGCAAAACATGATCAACACCGTAACTCTATGGGTATTCGATTCATCACGATGTAACTAGATTGGTGACTCTAGTGCAAGTGGGAGACTGTTGGAAATATGCCCTAGAGGCAATAATAAAAGTATTATTATATTTCATTGTTCATGATAATTTTCTTTTATTCATGCTATAAGCGTATTATCCGGAAATCGTAATACACGTGTGAATACATAGACCACAATATGTCCCTAGTGAGCCTCTAGTTGACTAGCTCACAGATCAACACATAGTCATGGTTTCACGGCTATGGACATTGGATGTCGTTGATAACGGGTCACATCATTAGGAGAATGATGTGATGGACAAGACCCAATCCTAAGCATAGCACAAAGATCGTGTAGTTCGCTTGCTACAGCTTTTCCAATGTCAAGTATCTCTTCCTTAGACCATGAGATCGTAACTCCCGGATACCATAGGAGTGCTTTTGGTGTATCAAACGTCACAACGAATCGGGTGACTATAAAGGTGCACTACAGGTATCTCCGAAAGTGTCATTGGGTTGACACGGATTGAGGCTGGATTTGTCACTCCGTATGACGGAGAGGTATCTCTAGGCCCACTCGGTAATGCATCATCATATCGAGCTCAAAGTGACCAAGTGGTTGGTCACGGATCATGCATTACTGATGAGTAAAGTGACTTGCCGGTAACGAGACCGAACAAGGTATTGGGATACCGACGATCGAAGTCTCGCAAGTAACGCATCGATTGACAAAGGGAATTGTATACGGGTTTGATCAATCATCGACATCATGGTTCAACCGATGAAATCATCGAGGAGCATGTGGGAGCCAACATGGGTATCCAGATCCGCTGTTGGTTATTGCCCGAGAGTCGCCTCGGTCATGTCTGCGTGTCTCCGAACCCGTAGGGTCTACACACTTAAGGTTCGGTGACGCTTAGGGTTGCATGAATATGAGTATGCAGCATACCGAATGTTGTTCGGAGTCCCGGATGAGATCCCGGACGTAACGAGGAGTTTCGGAATGGTTCGGAGGTAAAGAATAATATATAGAAAGTGGTATTTCGGCCATCGGGAAAGTTTCGGTCTCCAGAATGTACTGGGACCACCGGAAGGGTCCCGGGTCCACCGGTGGGGCCACCCATCCGGAGGGCCCCATGGGCTGATGTGGGAGGGGAGCCAGCCCATAGTGGGCTGGTGCGCCCCCCTAGGCCCACCCCGCGCCTAGGGTTGAAACCCTAGGGGGGGCGCACCACATGCCTTGGGGGCACTCCTCCCCTGGCCGCCGCCCCTTGGGAGATTCAATCTCCAGGGCGGCGCCTGGGGCCTATATAAGGAGGGCAAGGGGAGGCAGCCACACCCTTGTGCTTGGCGCCTCCCCGCTACACCTCGCCCTCCTCCCGTAGTCGCTGGCGAAGCCTGCTGAGTTCACAGATCCACCACCACGCCGTCGGTCTTTGGATGATCATCAACCTCTCCTTCCCCCTTGCTGGATCAAGAAGGAGGAGACGTCTCCCGTCCCGTACGTGTGTTGAACGCGGAGGTGCTGTCCGTTCAGCACTTGGACATCGGTGATCTGAATCACGTCGAGTACGACTCCATCATCACCATCCCCTTGAACGCTTCCGCACGCGATCTACAAGTGGTATGTAGATGCAAACTCACTCCCTTGACTCGTTGCTTAGATGAACTCATAGATGGATCTTGGTGAAACCGTAAGAAAAATTTTAATTTTCTGCAACGTTCCCCAACACCTATCACCCACACTATGTATGTCTCTCCATACATATGCATTTATAGGTTGATCTCTTTTGCACAATCGTTGTGTCTCACACCCTCTGCTCGCCATAGATGCATGCTCCAGCCCATGCCACTATCTCTTAAAGACAAAAACAAATGCTCAATTGTCGGGCCTTCTTCGCTGCACTCTGACATGCATGCATATTGTCATACTGATCTGTCTCTTCCATGTCGTTGATCTTATGACTTATGTCTTCTTTCTTTTATCTCGATCATGCGCGCGCACACACACATCCCACGTATACATGTATACCTCTCGAAAATGCACGTTCAAGGTCTCTATGTCTCCATACATAGTTAATTACCCTCAACCCTAACGCCACATCGAATCGTTCTCTTCTTGTGTGCACATAACTTCTGCCTGGATGGGTAAAACACACACTCACAGTTAACAATCTCCTTCTAGCTACCCCCTCTCACTCTTCCCCTATATCCCCGAAACCCATAATACCATCCCTTCGTTTAATTGCCGCCTACATGCACCATTGATATATAGTAGACTTCCTCGGTGTCTCTCGAACAAACACGTTCTCTCGATGTCGACTCCTCTCACACGCACACACCTTCTCTTCCCTCTCTACGAGCCTTTTCTCTCTCGCACCCCATCGTTGGTGGCCTCTGCCATACACATCACCTCTCTATGATGAAGCCACGCACAGTTAAATTACATCCGCCACCGAGGACCCCGCGACACACACACACACACACACACACACACACACACATACACACACACACCCACCCACACACACACACACATGCGCACCCACCCACCCACACACACACACACACACACTAACACTAACACTAACACTCCCTCACACACACGCACACACACACACACACACTAAGACTCCATCACACACACACACACACTAAGACTCCATATCTCTCTCTCACACACACACGCCGCGCACCCACCCACCCACGCACACACACACACACACTAAGACTCCATCTCACACACACATGCTCTAGGCAGAGCATTTGTTCCTACCACCCTTCATCCAACCTTACCCGTATGATAAACAATCACCTTGATTTACTTGTATAACATGGACAAATTCCACTTTACTTTAGTAGTTAGCTAACTTATCATCTCTACCCTTATAAAAAACTGAGTTGGCTATGATGGTGTGCTTGCCATCTTGTAATATAGACCGTCCGATCTATATCTGACGGATAGAAAGCAAACTATGATAATTTTACAAAAGATACCCACACCTCTCTCCACATCCTTATCTCCCACAACCTCATTGTTGAGCAATTAAAAAAGGAAGTCTCTGGAACAATCTAGAAGGTGGCCGCTGCCACCTGCCGGCGCCGTCCATCCCCATGCCTACACCCAGCCCGATCACCAGTCACCAGCACGCTCCACTCCTCCTCACCTTATCTCTCATCTTTCATTTTTTCGATGACATTCTCGAGATACCAGTTTTTGGATAAAATTCTCGAGATATCATTAGTTTTTACACATGGGATTACTCCTGCATGGGTCAATCACAATGGGTGTTTTGTAAAAAAATGCATATTGATGTTCCGTGCAATGCACGAGCATCTTGCTCATAATTATGGAACACAAATCATGAGCAGGATGTGACATTTTATTACACAACCATGTTAACATGGCCACGTAAATCACTAGCTAAAGTATAATACCATTATACTTATATCCCGATGCAAAAGGTTGAGTACATGTCCGAAGAGTAGAGTCGCACACACGCACTCTGTCTCTCAGAATCTCTCTCACACACACCAGTTACATGACGCCCACTTAAGCTGACATGTATGTTACAATTTGTGCACCCGTGGGTACACGTGATGGTGCGCGTTTTTTTATGCCGGATGGCAAACACAAATAGTAGATGCATTCATTCCCCTCCTGCTGCCTCTTCTCTGGTTTCCGTCACCCGGTGGCCATGGCCCGGCCGAAGGTAACAACATATGCCATACTCCCGCCGGAGCGGCGCTTTAATCTGGAAATTTTAGTGGTCATGCATGCATCTTTTTGTCCTAGCACTCCTATATAAGGGTTGACCGGCCGCTTCCCGTGGACGTGCACGGGCGGTTGAAGAGGAAGGAGAAGGGAAGCGGGCTATGGGGTAATGTTTTTTACCACAATTTCTTAGGAAATTGAGTGCAATAATTGAGTAGTTTTGCAAACTACCAGTACTACACATGAAACAGTTCAAAACCAATCTCCCTTGCCAGCGCGCGCTTCCC
Source organism: Aegilops speltoides (assembly GCA_021437245.1). Classification (NCBI taxonomy): domain Eukaryota; kingdom Viridiplantae; phylum Streptophyta; class Magnoliopsida; order Poales; family Poaceae; genus Aegilops; species Aegilops speltoides. Next base: position 272,898,827 of record CM038147.1, read on the forward strand.
GCGTGAAACGGTCAGTGTTGCCCTGGAGCGTCAGTGCTGCATTAATGCCCGGCCAGAGTGGAGGCGACCTCTCACTGGCGCCGGCTTTGAAGCGGCGCGACGACCAAGAGGGCGCCGCTTCCCGGTGCACGCGACTGCTTCGTGTCGAGGCTGGCCATAGGCCCTGTTTGGATCCATGGGTTAGAGTTAGTTTGATCTAGTTGGGGCTCAAATAGACCTAAAGTATCCAAGCATGAGGGTTAAATTGGAGCAAGTTGCACCGAACCCACAAAAAAAACTATCCCACCCAAGAGGTGCTAACTGCAGATAGTTCTCATTGGGCCCATTGAAAAATCACTTTTCTCTCTCCATCTAGTGCATTTATTGTCAATCTAACCCTGTCACCCAAACACCTCTTTTTCTACAGTTAGTTCAGGGTTAGTCATGAGTTAGTCTAACCTCTAGCTAAGTTAGAGTATCCAAACAGGAGCAGTATAGGACATGCAAGTTGCTCAAAGCATACAGTCAAATTCGTACGTGAAAGGATCTTTTTTCTAAAACGGAACGTGAAAGGATCTTCGAATGATATAATTTTCAAATTATATAAAGTCTTATCAATAGTCAAAGGCATCCTTGAAGAATACATTAGGCCCTATATAGAATCTTATCAATAGTCAAAACCAAGTGTTCTAAATGAGTTCAAAACGAGAAACTGGACCCACTCACGGCACGGCACACGTGTCTCGTTTGGTCCGTCGGTCAAAGCGCTTTCTCTTCTTGGCATAACAATAGAGTATAGTACTATTTTTTTAGAATGCTCTTGGCATGTCGCTACATGTGATGAGTTAACCGACCTTAATAGACGGCAAAAATGCCAGCCCGCCGTACTTTGAGAGAGATAAGGAGCGAGAAGCGATACGCATTGCTGGATTACTAGAGCTAGGTGTCACACAGAAGCCAAGAAATATGGGGATAGCGTGGGTTAGCCATGTACTAGTATGATGTAACTACACTGAGCTGCCATGTTTCATACTCTACCAGTCCACTGTGGATATGATTGGTTGATTTTATATCGCTGAATAATATAAAATATTGTGGGTGCAGACGCTCCACCACGAGGTTACTTGCTCCTTCTCGGTCGTCGGGAATCTATGTTCTTCCACTCTTTTTTTACGTGAGCTTTGTTCATCCTTTTGCCAACACGCGAGACATCTAGCATCAAGGTGCACGTGTCATGCAAGGATCGTTCCATCTATATGAAGAACACGTGGGACTGGAACTACTAGACGAACATGTACCCAGGAGTGGACGTACGAACCTGTGTTATGTAGCATAGTAAGTGAAGTAGAAAGGCACAACTGGTATGAACATGCGTGGCATATAGGAATTTGTCTCTTAGTACATACAACTAAATGTTGTACGTGCAATGCACGGTGATCTTATGGACTACATGCCTAAGTACTCTAGTACTACTATATTAATTGGAGGCACATATTAGCTTTTACATTTGTTTATGTGTATGCCCCGAGACCTTCCAACTAGACGTGCTTTCTCTCCGGGTCGCACTTTGTATCGTTCATACCACTTGTACTACTATGTGTGGTATCCGACCCAGAAGTGGAGGAAGTGGAGATGCTCTACCACGTTGTTTTTTTGAGCTGGGCTCTACCACGCTGTTCATGTCCCGCTCCTTTCGCTGACGTGTGGGACATCCAGCACGTGCTGTGTTTGGCACTCTTCGTCGTAAGAGTTGAAACGCTAGCATTCATCAGAAATAAAAAATAAATATAAATCAGCAGTGATACTATACCAGTCATTTTCCTTGCTCCTCGATATTGGAAAGAATACTTCCGTTCGCCAACATGTGGGACGTCGACCATGCTGGTCCACTTGCCATGCATGTAGAACTCCAAGGGAGAGTCACCCCGGTCGTTGCGCTGCAGTAATAATGACTAATGAGCCGTCAAATCATAGGCCCATCCTTTCCCACTGTGAAGTTGCTCGGACGAAGGAACCATCATGACTTCGTTGAATTCCGCTTCTTGAAGAAAACTACTGTACCAACAGTACTGCTAGCTACATTAGTTACTCCAACAAAGGCCTCCTTTCGTTCATAGGATAGGAATTTTATAGGAATATGAAAATCATAGAAAGTGAGATGACATGCATCTCAATTCCTATAGAGAAAGAGATGCCATTTGATGCATAGGATAGGAATTTTTCCATTGAGTCTACGCTAATGTACTGGTAATTTGCTCTAAAAACTACAGTAGAAACTAGTAGTACTGGTACAGTCTCGTACTCAGACATAGACACACACACTAACTACTAGTACTACTACTTCTCACATGCTGGCCAGACGTCGTCGTTCTCCTTCCCGGTTTTGTCAGCGACACCCCACCGTGCTTGGATCTCCGCCGACCTCTCCGCAGCAACGCGTGCGTCCTCTTCTTTCTTGCGGCGGCGGGCCTCTCTTTTCTTGAGTGCTTTCTGACTTTTCCGCTCCCTCTGTGCGGCTTTGGCTGCCTCTTGATCTCCCGCCCATTCGTCCTTGGCAGCTTCAAATTCCTCCCACATAGGTGTGAGGTCGCGAGCGGCGATGAACTAGGCACGACGGGATGCCATCGCTTCCCTACCATTTTGTGTGCGGTCGTGGGCGGCGAGGAACTCGGCGCGGCGGGATGCCATCGCTTCCTTACTGGTTAGTGTGCAGCGCGGTAGCATGAACGACGCTTGGTGAGAGCTCTGGGGTGGAGTGGCCGGACAACCGTATAGTGCATTGGTTTGTCAAGAGCTCAAGGACATGAGACAAAGGAAATTTGGATTCCCCTTCAATCCTGGTCATTTATTACCGAGTGAAATGCATTGGAGGTCATCAAACTTGTCTTGATAGCTCAATTTGATCATTGTATATGAGATATGGTGATTATACGCTCAATGGCTTAGCGTATAGCTCCGTATTTGTCTGGTTGACTAGTCAAACAGTCCGCATGCGCCTCATCAGCTCATGTTCTTTATCTATCTATGCGGGCCTACCTGTCAGTGGAGAAAGAAATAAAAACCAAAATTATGCGTCTGTGGGGAATCAAACCACGGACTCGTTGCTGCAATGCACACTCGTCAGCCAAATGAAAATGAAATACTTTGGGTCCGACACTCACGCTCACGATGTCAAACCATGCTAATGCATGCACGTCGCCCTCTCAATCAAAGTCCTGCTCATGGCGCAATGCAAACGGCGAGCCCATCACCTGCGCGTCCCGGCGGTGCCTGACATTACTGTTTAGACGTTTGATGGAGGCCTACGAGGACTCCGAGCATGTATTCACTTGGCTCAACACCAACGGTCATACTCGGGAGCGCCTTGCTTATGTATATCGTCCATCACAATAACAATCTATAAAATAGCCTAGCTAGAGAGGGTACTATGGTATGGAGTATGTACTATCGTGAGCGATCAATCTTAGTGCCACTGCACACGAGTGTGTGTCTGATCAATTCATCCATTATTCGTAAGTTATGCATGGTTGTGTGGTGTCTAATGGTGGTCGTCGAAGGCTAGCTGACGAGAAGAGCGGCTGCATGGACGCCTGGTTGTCTATACGTGTCGCATATGCTTCAAAGGCTCATCATCCATGAGTTCACATTTTACCACCACGCCAGCGTCTGACCGCCTTGGCCAACCGAAACCCCTTCCATCGCTAGCGCGCGCTTCCTGCCTGAAACGGTCACCGTCTCTCCAGAACGTCAATGCCGCTTTCGCCGGACTTAACGTCAGGTGCAGTTGGTGTGTCACTGACATGCGGGCCAGATGCCCGTTGGGCCCACATGTTAGTAACCCAACGCACTTACAGTTAAGTCACTGAAGCAGCATCCGCATTCACGCCCGACGAACCTACTCCGGCGCCAGCCGTCCATCCGTCTGCCACGGCTCATTGCCATTCGCCAGCTATATTAACTTGAGCCCCAGCTCCCAGCCATAGCCAGAGACCCACACTCATTCTCCTCCGGTCCCTTCCTTCTGTTGGCACCACTCCAACCATGGCCTCCTAGCGCTCCAAAGCTCTCTTGGACATACTGTCGCAGGAGCAGATGAAGGACATCGGCGGCTCCGCTCCGGGCGCGCTCGAAAGCTCTCTTCGATGTACTGTCATAGGAGAAGACGAAGGAGATCGCCGGCACCCCCTCGTCCGCCCTCCGCCACCACGACCACGAAGCCAGCACGCATGCGCGGGCGCAGCCGGCAGCAAGGAAGAGTAGTACACGGTAGGTCGCGACCGCTCTGGTCCCAGGAAGGCCACCGCTACTCCACTCAGTCGAGGCCAAGCTTGGTGGGGTAAACATCGGCGGCCGATTAGCCGCTTGACGGCGATGTGGAGGCGGAAATCTTCAGAACCCTGTGCTCTGGTGGAGGAGGTTATCAAGGCAGATGAGGAGGAGGCAAAGGCAATGGCCGGCTTTCTCGGGTTCATGGCCAGACATGGTGGTCGGGCGCCAGAAATCGTTTATATTATGTTTAAAGTAGGTTTTAGTACAGTTTGTGCGAAATATGTAATGAATTTCGTCCAGTTTGTAGTAAAAGTTTTCAAAATATAATGAATTTCATATGGTTAATTTGAATTTTGCTTTCTTTGCACGAATTTCATCCGGTTAGTTCATATAGTTGTCGAAAGGTATGTGGGCAGCATCAGATGGCATCCATCAGTGTCCTCGCGCAGATGCCGGTGTAAATTTGTGGGCCAGCGCTGGACATGCCCTAACTATCATGCTCTAATTGCTAACGGTGCTCCATTACTTGGCAGGGAACAGTTATCCCTCGATCAAAATCAGATCCGCCGTGTTTTGCACTACTCCCACGTAAGAGTGTAAACTCTGGCTTACATAAAAATGGAGCAAGTGGACGGCACTGTAGCATGTCATATCACTCAAACTAGCCCGCCTAACACGTGGGAAAACACTGCCCTTGTCATTTTGTTCAGGATTTCTATCGATCGATCGCACAAAAATGTTACGCTTTGCAAGTTCTAAAGGAAAAGGCGGCACACTTACAACTCGTACGCGTCGCACCCCCGACAGTCCGGCTCACACGTGTTGGGGAACGTAGTAATTTCAAAAAATTTCCTATGCACACGCAAGATCATGGTGATGACATAGCAATGAGAAGGGAGAGTGTTGTCCACGTACCCTCGTAGACCGTAAGCGGAAGCGTTATGACAACGCGGTTGATGTAGTCGTACGTCTTCACGATCCGACCGATCCAAGTACCGAACGTATGGCACCTCCGAGTTCAGCACACGTTCAGCTCGATGACAATCCCCGGACTCCGATCCAGCAATGTGTCGGGGATGACTTCCGTCAGCACGACGGCGTGGTGACGATGATGATGCTCTACCGGCGCAGGGCTTCGCCTAAACTCCGCGACGATTTGACCTTGGTGGAATATGGTGGAGGGGGCACCGCACACGGCTAAGGAATGATCCATAGATCAACTTGTGTGTCATGGGATGCCCCCTGCCCCCGTATATAAAGTAGCAAGGGAGGGGGTGGCCGGCCTAGGAGGAGGCGCACCAAGGAGGAGTCCTACTCCCATCGGGAGTAGGATTCCCCCCTTCCAAGTAGTAGGAGTAGGAGTCAAGGAAAGGGGGAAGAGAAGAGAAGGAAGGAGGGGGAGCAGCCCCTCCCCCAAGTCCAATACGGACTAGGCCTTGGGGGGCGCCCAACCTCTCCTCTCTCTTTCCCCTAAAGCCGAATAAGGCCCATATACTCCCCGGCGAATTCCCGTAACTCTCCGGTACTCCGAAAAATACCTGAATCATTCGGAACCTTTCCGAACTCCGAATATAGTCGTACAATATATCGATCTTAACGTCTCGACCATTTCGAGACTCCTCGTCATGTCCCCGATCTCATCCGGGACTCCGAACTCCTTCGGTACATCAAAACTCATAAACTCATAATAAAACTGTCATCGTAACGTTAAGCGTACGGACCCTACGGGTTCGAGAACTATGTAGACATGACCTAGAACTATTCTCGGTCAATAACCAATAGCGGAACCTGGATGCTCATATTGGCTCCTACATATTCTACGAAGATCTTTATCGGTCAAACCGCATAACAACATACGTTGTTCCCTTTGTCATCGGTATGTTACTTGCCAGAGATTCGATCGTCGGTATCCAATACCTAGTTCAATCTCGTTACCGGCAAGTCTCTTTACTCGTTACGTAATGCATCATTCCGTAACTAACTCATTAGCTACATTGCTTGCAAGGCTTATAGTGATGTACATTACCGAGAGGGCCCAGAGATACCTCTCCGACAATCGGAGTGACAAAACCTAGTCTCAAATCGCCAACCCAACATGTACCTTCGGAGACACTGTAGAGCTCCTTTATAATCACCCGATTACGTTGTGACGTTTGGTAGCACACAAAGTGTTCCTCCGTAAACGGGAGTTGCATAATCTCATAGTTGTAGGAACTTTGTATAAGTCATGAAGAAAGCAATAGCAACATACTAAACGATCAAGTGCTAGGCTAACAGAATGGGTCAAGTCAATCATATCATTCTCCTAATGATGTGATCCCGTTAATCAAATGACAACTCATGTCCATGGCTAGGAAACTTAACCATCTTTGATTCACGAGCTAGTCAAGTAGAGGCATACTAGTGACACTATGTTTGTCTATGTATTCACACATGTATTATGTTTCCGGTTAATACAATTCTAACATGAATAATAAACATTTATCATGAAATAAGGAAATAAATAATAACTTTATTATTGCCTCTAGGGCATATTTCCTTCAGTCTCCCACTTGCACTAGAGTGAATAATCTAGTTCACATCGCCAAGTGATTTAATACCAACATTCATGTCTGTATATGATTAACACCCATAGTTCACATCTTCATGTGACCAACACCCAAAGGGTTTACTAGAGTCAATAATCTAGTTCAGATCGCTATGTGATTAACACCCAAAGAGTACAAAGGTATGATCATGTTTTGCTCGTGAGAGAAGTTTAGTCAACGGGTCTGTCACATTCAGAGCCGTATGTATTTTGTAAATATTCTATGTCTACAATGCTCTGCACGGAGCTACTCTAGCTAATTGCTCCCACTTTCAATATGTATCCAAATTAAGACTTAGAGTCATCTGGATCAGTGCCAAAACTTGTATCGACGTAACCTTTACTTATTTAACCTTTTGTCACCTCCATAATTGAGAAACATATCCTTATTCCACTAAGGATAATTTTGACCAATGTCCGATGATCTACTCCTAAATCACTATTGTACTCCTTGCCAAACCAGGCAGAGTATACAATAGGTCCGGTCCATAACATGGCATACTTTTATAAAACCTATGGTGATGCATAGGAATGACTTTCATTCTCTTTCTATTTTCTACCGTGGTCGGATTTGAGTCTTACTCAATTTCATACCTTTGCAACACAGGCAAGAACTCTTTCTTTGACTATTCCATTTTGAACTACTTCAAAATCTTGTCAAGGTATGTACTCATTGAAAATCTTATCAAGCGTCTTGATCTATCTCAATAGATCTTGATGCTCAATATGTAAGTAGCTTTACTGAGGTCTTTCTTTTAAAGAACTCCTTTCAAACACTGCTTTATGCTTTGCAGAATAATTCTACATTATTTTCGATCAACAATATGTCATTCACATATACTTATCAGAAATGTTGTAGTGCTCCCACTCACTTTCTTGTAAATACAGGCTTCACCGTAAGTCTGTAAAAAACTATATGCTTTGATCAACTTACCAAAGCGTATATTCCAACTCGAGATGCTTGCACCGGTCCATAGATGGATCATTGGAGCTTGCACATTTTGTTAGCACCTTTAGGATTGACAAAATCTTCGGTTGCATCATATACAACTCTTCTTTAAGAAAACCATTAAGGAATGCAGTTTTGACATCCATTTGCCGATTTTCATAAAATGTGGCAATGCTAACATGATTCGGACAGACTTAAGTATCGCTACAGGTTGAGAAAATCTCATTGTAGTCAACACCTTGAACTTGTCAAAAACCTTTTTGCGACAAGTCGAGCTTTGTAGATAGTAACACTACTATCAACGTCCGTCTTCCTCTTGAAGATCCATTTATTTTCTATGGTTTGCCGATCATTGGGCAAGTCCACCAAAGTCCACACTTTGTATATTTCATGGCCTCTAGCCATTTTGCGGAATCTGGGGTCATCATCGCTTCCTCATAGTTCGTAGGTTCGTCATGGTCAAGTAACATGACTTCCAGAATAGGATTACCGTACCACTCTGGTGTGGACCGTACTCTGGAAGACCTACGAGGTTCTGTAGTACCTTGATCAGAAGTTTCATGATCATCATCATTAGCTTCCTCACTAATTGGTGTAGGAATCACTGGAACTAATTTCAGTGATGAACTATTTTCCAATTCAGGAGAAGGTATAGTTACCTCATCAAGTTCTACTTTCCTCCCACTCACTTCTTTCGAGAGAAACTCCTTCTCTAGAAAGGATCCATTTTTAGCAAAGAATATCTTGCCTTCGGATCTGTGATAGAAGGTGTACCCAACAATTTCCTTTGGGTATTCTATGAAGACGCACTTCTCCGATTTGGGTTTGAGCTTATCAGGATGAAACTTTTTCACATAAGCATCGCAGCCCCAAACTTTAAGAAACGACAACTTGGGTTTCTTACTAAACCACAGTTCATATGGTGTCGTCTCAATGGATTTAGATGGTGCCCTTTTAACGTGAATGCAGCTGTCTCTAATGCATAACCCCAAAATAATATTGGTAAATCAGTAAGAGACATCATAGATCGCACCATATCCAATAAAGTGCGGTTATGACGTTCGGACACACCATAACATTGTGGTGTTCCAGGTGGCGTGAGCTGTGAAACTATTCCACATTGTTTTAATTGAAGACCAAACTCGTGACTCAAATATTCGTCACCGTGATCAGATTGCAGAAACTTTATTTTCTTGTTACGATGATTTTTCCACTTCACTCTGAAATTCTTTGAACCTTTCAAATATTTCAGACTTATGTTTCATCAAGTAGATATACTCATATCTGCTCAAATCATCTTGTGAAGGTCAGAAAATAACGATAATTGCCACGAGCATCAACACTCATTGGATCATATACATCGGTATGTATTATTTCCAATAAGTCAATAGCTTGTTCCATTGTTCCTGAAAACGGAGTTTTAGTCATCTTTCCCAAAAGGCACGGTTCGCAAGCATCAAATGATTCATAACCAAGTGATTCCGAAGATCCATCTTTATGGAGTTTCTTCATGCGCTTTACACCGATATGACCCAAACGGCAGTGCCACAAATAAGTTGCACTATCATTATTAACTTTGCATCTTTTGGCATCAATATTATGAATATGTGTATCACTACGATCGAGATCCAACAAACTATTTTCATTGGGTGTATGACCATTTGAAGGTTTTATTCATTTAAACAGAACAACAATTATTCTCTAACTTTAAGTGAATAACCATATTGCAATAAACATGATCAAATCATATTCATGCTCAACGCAAACACCAAATAACATTTATTTAGGTTTAACACTAATCCTGAAAGTATAGGGAGTGTGCGATGATGATCATATCAATCTTGGAACTACTTCCAACACTCATCGTCACTTCCCCTACAACTAGTCTCTATTTATTATGTAACTCCTGTTTCGAGTTGCTAATCTTAGCAACCGAACAAGTATCAAATATTCAGGGGCTACTATAAACACTAGTAAGGCACACATCAATAACATGTATATCAAATATACCCTTGTTCACTTTGCCATCCTTCTTATCCACCAAATATTCACGGCATTTCTGCTTCCAGTGAGCATTTCCTTTGCAGTGCAAGCACTCAGTTTCAGGCTTTGGTCCAGCTTGGAGCTTCTTCACGGGAGTGACAACTTGCTTGTCATTCTACTTGAAGTTTCCTTTTCTTTCCCTTTGCCCTTTTTCTTGAAACTAGTGGCCTTGTTGACCATCAACACTTGATGCTCCTTCTTGATTTCTACCTTCGTCGATTTCAACATCACGAAGAGCTCGGGAATCGTTTATGTCATCCCTTGCATACTATAGTTCATCACGAAGTTCTAGTAACTGAGTGATGGTGACTAGAGAATTCTGTCAATCACTATCTTATCTGGAAGATTAACTCCCACTTGATTCAAGCGATTGAAGTACACAGACAATCTGAGCACATGCTCACTAGTTGAGCAATTCTCCTCCATCTTTTAGCTATAGAACTTGTTGGAGACTTCGTATCTCTCAACTCGGGTATTTGCTTGAAATATCAACTTCAATTTCTGGAACATCTCATATGGTCCATGACGTTCAAAACGTCCTTGAAGTCCCGATTCTAAGTCGTTAAGCATGGTGCACTAAACTATCAAGTAGTCATCATATTGAGCTTAGCCAAACGTTCATAACGTCTGCATCTGCTCCTGCAATAGGTCTGTCATCTAGCGGTGCATTAAGGACATAATTCTACTGTGCAGCAATGCGGATAAACCTCAGATCATGGATCCAATCCGCATCATTGCTACTAACATTTTTCAACACAAATTTCTCTAGGAACATATCAAAATAAACATATGAAAGCAACAACTCGAGCTATTGATCTATAACATAATTTGCAAAATACTACCAGGACTAAGTTCATGATAAATTAAAGTTCAATTAATCACATTACTTAAGAACTCCCACTTAGATAGACATCCCTCTAATCCTCTAAGTGATTACGTGATTCATATCAACTAAACCATAGCCGATCATCACGTGAGATGGAGTAGTTCTCAATGGTGAACATCACTATGTTGATCATATCTACTATATGATTCACGCTCGACCTTTCGGTCTCCGTGTCCCGAGGCCATATCTGCATATGCTAGGCTCGTCAAGTTTAACCTGAGTATTCCGCGTGTGGAAAACTGGCTTGCACCCGTTGTAGAAGGACGTAGAGCTTATCACACCCGATCATCACGTGGTGTCTGGGCACAACGAACTTTGGCAACGGTGCATACTCAGGGAGAACACTTCTTGATAATTTTTAGTGAGAGATCATCTTAAAATGCTACCGTCAATCAAAGCAAAATAAGATGCATAAAGGATAAACATCACATGCAATCAATATAAGTGATATGATATGGCCATCATCATCTTGTGCTTGTGATCTCCATCTCCAAGCATCGTCGTGATCACCATAAATCCTTTGGCGCGACACCTTGATATCCATCGTAGCATCATTGTCGTTTCGCCATCTATTGCTTCTCGACTATCGCTACCGCTTAGTGATAAAGTAAAGCAATTCTCGGGCGCTTGCATTTCATACAATAAGCGACAACCATATGGCCCGCCGTTGCCGATAACCGATTACAAAACATGATCATCTCATACAATAAAATATAGCATCACGTCTTGACCATATCACATCACAACATGCCCTGCAAAAACAAGTTAGACGTCCTCTACTTTGTTGTTGCAAGTTTTACGTGGCTGCTACGGGCTGAGCAAGAACCGTTCTTACCTACGCATCAAAACCACAACGATAGTTCGTCAAGTTAGTGCTATTTTAACCTTCGCAAGGATCGGGCGTAGCCACACTCGGTTCAACTAAAGTTGGAAAAACTGACTCCCGCCAGCCACCTGTGTGCAAAGCACGTCGGTAGAACCAGTCTCACGTAAGCGTACGTGTAATGTCGGTCCGGGCCGCTTCATCCAACAATACCGCCGAACCAAAGTATGACATCTTTGGTAAGCAAGTATGACTTGTATCGCCCACAACTCACTTGTGTTCTACTCGTGCATATAACATCAACGCATAAAACCTAGGCTCGGATGCCCTTTGTTGGGGAACGAGTGATTTCAAAAATTTCCTACGCACACGCAAGATCATGGTGATGACATAGCAATGAGAGGGAGAGTGTTGTCCGTACCCTCGTGAGCGGTAAGCGAAGCGTTATGACAACGCGGTTGATGTAGTCGACGTCTTCACGATCCGACCGATCCAAGTACCGAACGTACGGCACCTCCGAGTTGAGTACACGTTCAGCTCGATGACAATCCCCGGACTCCGATCAAGAAATGTGTCGGGGATGAGTTCCGTCAGCACGACGGTGTGGTGACGATGATGATGCTCTACCGGCGCAGGGCTCGCCTCAACTCCGCGACGATATGAGCAAGGTGGAATATGGTGGAGGGGGGCACCGCACACGGCTAAGGAATGATCCGTAGATCAACTTGTGTGTCATGGGGTGCCCCCTGCCCCCGTATATAAAGGAGCAAGGGAGGGGGTGGCTGGCCTAGGAGGAGGCGCACCAAGGAGGAGTCCTACTCCCATCGGGAGTAGGATTCCCCCTTCCAAGTAGTAGGAGTAGGAGTCAAGGAAGGGGGGAACAGAAAATAAGGAAGGAGGGGGTGCAGCCCCTCCCCCTAGTCCAATTCGGACTAGGCCTTGGGGGGCGCCCAACCTCTCCTCTCTCTTTCCCCTAAAGCTCAATAAGGCCCATATACTCCCGGCGAATTCCGTAACTCTCGGTACTCGAAAAATACCGAATCATTCGAACCTTTCCGAACTCCGAATATAGTCGTCCAATATATCGATCTTTACGTCTCGACCATTTGAGACTCCTCGTCATAATCCCGATCTCAGCGGGACTCGAACTCCTTCGGTACATCAAAACTCATAAACTCATAATAAAAGCGTCATCGTAACGTTAAGCGTGCGGACCCTACGGGTTCGAGAACTATGTAGACATGACCTAGAACTATTCTCGGTCAATAACCAATAGCGGAACCTGGATGCTCATGTTGGCTCCTACATATTCTACGAAGATCTTTATCGGTCAAACCGCATAACAACATACGTTGTTCCCTTTGTCATCGGTATGTTACTTGCCCGAGATTCGATCGTCGGTATCCAATACCTAGTTCAATCTCGTTACCGGCAAGTCTCTTTACTTGTTACGTAATGCATCATTCCGTAACTAACTCATTAGCTACATTGCTTGCAAGGCTTATAGTGATGTGCATTACCGAGAGGGCCCAGAGATACCTCTCCGGCAATCGGAGTGACAAAACCTAATCTCGAAATACGCCAACCCAACATGTACCTTCGGAGACAGCTGTAGAGCTCCTTTATAATCACCCAGTTACGTTGTGACGTTTGGTAGCACACAAAGTGTTCTTCCGGTAAACGGGAGTTGCGTAATCTCATGTTGCAGGAACTTTGTATAAGTCATGAAGAAAGCAATAGCAACATACTAAACGATCAAGTGCTAGGCTAACAGAATGGGTCAAGTCAATCATATCATTCTCCTAATGATGTGATCCCGTTAATCAAATGACAACTCATGTCTATGGCTAGGAAACTTAACCATCTTTGATTCACGAGCTAGTCAAGTAGAGGCATACTAGTGACACTATGTTTGTCTATGTATTCACACATGTATTATGTTTCCGGTTAATACAATTCTAGCATGAATAATAAACATTTATCATGAAATAAGGAAATAAGTAATAACTTTATTATTGCCTCTAGGGCATATTTCCTTCAACACGCCGCTCACCAGAGGGGACATGCGTTTTCTTGCAATTTCACTAACATGTGGGACTGTAATTGAATAAACCGTCGATAGTCGAAATCTAATTGCTTAGCAGGAGTCGGCTAAGAGGAGAGAGACGGGCTTGGGAGAAGAGATCGCCAGCCCGCCGCGCACAGACTACAAGAAATATATGGTGATAATGTGAGGTGGGCCATGCGGGAGTCCGGACCGCTTCCAAGCCCGCTTCTGACCGCCCTGGCCCACCAGAAACCCCCCCCCCCACCTCCCCGCACACTCTCCCCCTCAAACGCCAGTTGCCTGCCACATGCATGCATAGCAAGTAGTACCAGTAAAATACTGGGCTATAAGCCCGCTTATGTGGAGGAGAGAGAGTCATTGACAAAGTCAAGGAGTGGGCTCTGCACGAGCCCGTCTCTACATGTGCTCCTATGTATAGAAAAGTAATTCTAAAAAAAGAGGCAAAAAAACAATTGTGTCTAAAAAAAAGAAAGGTAAAAAACATTTGAGAGGAAATATATAGACGGAAAGTGAGAAAAAGTTGTAACCTTATAGCCAACCTTATAGTCAACAGTATGGTAGTATTACATGAGGAAGGAGGGAGTGGTGCACATGCCAAGTTCATTGGGCTGCCGTGTTTCACACTCCTCCGAAGTAGCAGTGGAGACAATAGCTTTCATCAAAAATAAACAATGGATATTCGTTGCTCCTCCTCTATATCGGAAATAATACTTTCATTCACCGACATGTGGGACGTCGACCATCCTGGTCCACATGCCATGGACAAAATTATCCTGGTCTACCCCGATCGTATCACAGGCCCAACCTTTCCCACTATAAGTTGGTCGGACGAAGGAACCATCATGACTTCGTTAAATTCCGCTTCTTCAAGAAAACATACTATACCCGCAATACTGCTACCACACGCGAAGACTGGACGACACTGTACCATGTCATGTCACTGAAATCCACTAGGCCAAACTAGCCCGCCTAGGTCATCTATTTTGGAATGGAGGGAGTACGTCTCTGTACTGCTATGATTTTGTGTTGTACATTCCTATACTTTTGCTACGATTTTCCTACCGTATGAACGAAATGAGGCCTGAATGTATCCGTGTCGACTAAGCCTACAATTTTAGGAGCTTGTGCTATTGGCCGATCGACAACGGATAAGTAAACGTACCACGAGCTCATCAGCCCCAACGTTTCTCTTCGGTGAGTGTTTTGCAAGTATTATAGCTCGCACAATAGCTAGCCTACTAACACCAAGAATCATCAAACAAGCCCTGCTGATATGATAAACAGTTCAAACTTACATCTAAGCATGCCATATATTACATCAAAAGCTGGTGAGGATACATCTGTTTCCATAACTCGGAGAGGGTTCGCATGATTCACTATCAAACAAAAGCAGCAAGTACCGCCCACACAAGACAGTGCACTAGCCCTAAGATGGTTTGATAACACGCATCGTTCTGGTAATTAAACACAGGGCAATGCAAACTACCCTAAAGGATTAGCGCGACCAACTATTTCTTGTCATCGATCTCTCGGCCAATGACCACAGCACGGACAACAACATGGGAATCGATCTCTGGGACGATGTCCACAGGACTGACCGCGACGTCAGAATCGATCTCTGCGGTGATGTGAGGATAGACAGCGGCATCGGAATCGATCTCCGGGGCGATGCCAACTAGACGGACTACGACATCAAAAACGATCTCTGGGGCATTGTCCACAGGATGGGGCGCGACATCGGAATCATCAAGGACGTCCACCGGCACCTGCACAACCCTAACATATAGCAAGCACATTGCAAATAATCAAAACCACAACTATGGTAAGCCATTATTTTTTACCTTGTGCAGCTCACCGGGGGATCCTATCCCTGTGGGGGCCATCTCCTTGTCCTCGGTGGGGGCCATCACCTTGCCAGGGGAATACTGCTTCTCAAAGGTGACTATCTCCTCAAACTCGGCCTTGAGAATCGCATAGGTGGCCATTAGAGTTTTTGGGGTAGGCACGGTGGGGCCCTTGATGTTCTTCCAACTTTCTTTGAGGAGTTCGTCCGCCAACGTCGTCAACTCTTTGGCCAGTGCTTGTTTCTTGGAGTTCTTCGTCTCCATTGGTTGGCCTGCCAACATGGTCAACTCGTTGGTTGGTGCTCGCTTCCTGGAGATTGCTGTCTCTAGTGGGTTGTCCGCAGGCAACTCTTTGCCTAGTGCTCCAAGATCCATCAATGAACTGACAAACAAAAAGCAATTGAAAGGGAACCACAATCGCAATGAAAACGAGACAAGAATAGGCTGTGAGAATCGGTCCGTGCTTCGCAAAAAGAAGATTTTTGGAATGAAAATATAGCAGCATCATTGATTCGCCCACATTTCCTTCGTCGGTACAGAAGAAAAATGGTAGAAGTGAGTAGCCTGGAGTGAGGTTTTCTTCAAGAAAGGGGAGAAAGGGCTTAAACGAGTGTTCCAGT
Source organism: Aegilops speltoides (assembly GCA_021437245.1). Lineage (NCBI taxonomy): Eukaryota > Viridiplantae > Streptophyta > Magnoliopsida > Poales > Poaceae > Aegilops > Aegilops speltoides. The sequence goes on from CM038147.1 coordinate 272,914,895, forward strand.
GAAATGATGGTTGCTTCATCCAGTCCAACTTTGACGCCACTTTACCACTGCTGGTAAAGGTGTGGGTTTTGTGATATGACGGGTCATGATGGCCACACGGGGGTGATCGGTGAGTCTCGATTATAGCACCTCGCTGTGATTTGGTGGATGGCACGCGGACCCAGATGCTTTGATGTCCAACATGTAGATAGAGCGGCTAGTCATATATGAGTGCTTAATATTGTGCACCGCGACCAAGGCGGAGAGGAAAACGAGAGAACTACGTAATTAATGCATGAGTTTAATTAGGGTAGTTTTGTAAAGTACGAGATACATTCCTCCAATCACAAAATGCCTTGGTTGATGAGATTTGAGATTTGAGCCCTATAAACCGGAAGGGAGGGAGTACTGCACGCGGTCTAGTCTAGTCACTTGTTGAAATCTCTAGCAAGGAAAATACTCCTTTCTGGTTTACAGGGCTATACTAGCAAGTACTAGTACTACAATAGTGGGCTCAAATAGCAATTTTGTCTCATGCAAGAGCCTGGCTATATGCGTCCTCCAAGGCACCACACCACGCCCCACCCCTACACAAAGACTGCCACACGAGTGTTCGCAACTGCCACGTTCGGGTTGCGCTTGGCTCTTCGCCTCTTTGAGAAGACAAACAATGATGTTACTACTACTTCTATAGTATCGAATCTACTGTTGCATGTCCGTCCACCTCGTGCGGGAGGGATAGCGTGTAGCGAAAGCTTCTACTAGTCTTGCCAACCACCACGCTCATGCGCGAGGGAGGGACGTAGCTTCATTGACTTACTGCTCCTGCCTTTCCGTCTATGACAGGTGGGCCCAACAGGTGGGTGGCCCGCCTGTCATGCAGCCAAAGGCAGGTGTAGTTAAGGCACCGGAGCTCAGTCCGCAAGGGAGAGGCGTTGTAGTAATCAAACTTCTCAGTCTTGTACGTGTTGACGCGACAAATGAAAACACTACACTCGATATATTTCAATAATTTGCGTTTACCGATGCATTAATTATGCAACACATCAAAGCACTGCACTCGATATAAGTCATTTTAGACATTTCAAATGGACTACAACATTCGGATGTATGTAGACATATTTTAGAGTGTAGATTCACTCATTTTGCTTCGTATGTAGTCACTTCTTGCAATCTCTAAAAGACTTATATTTGGAAACGGAGGGAGTACAACGCATGCATGCATGCCATGACTTTCCTTTTGATACTTGCATGTGTTGATTTAATGCACCTTGCCAAATTTTGACTATAAATTTAACTAACCAAATGTTCATGCATGTCACAAAAAATTACGGGGCTGTTTGGATTGTGACTATGTTTGTCTTATGTTGCCACATTATTTTTCCCACACTTGCCTAACTTGAGTTGCTCAAATTGTTAGACACACTTTGGCTTGCCTAAGCAAATCTTGCCACACTTTTTGTGTCTATGACATGTGGGTTTCACTGCTAATAAAAAAAATTCTTGTCTTAGGTGTGGCTAATAAAAAAGACTTATATTTAGGAATGGAGGGAGTAGAAAATATAAATAATAATGCATGTTGGGGCAACTCACATTTCTGATAGTTTTAGCCGTGGGCTTGTTCACAATTTTTACGAGGGGGTGGTTGTTCATTTAATGGAGGGACTTGTACCAGACTTGAACGATACAAAGTGCGACTTGGCACACTGTAACACCACATGGAATATGCGGGGAGCTATCTCAAAAAAACAATCAACAACTAAAAAAACGGAGACCTGGCACGTAGTACACAATTTTAAACGATTGTTTTGATGGAGTGAAAAAGGAAAACTACCCCACTACGTACATATAGGCCGGAGCCTCCGCGCTTGCTTGCCGGGGTTGGTCTATTCACACACTCTCATCCTCTCCAGATCTAAACAAGATAGCGGTGGTAACATTGTCTTTCTCCCTTCAAAAAACATTGTCTTTCTATCCTCACCACTGGTTACAGATCCAGACGTATCCCCCTCCGCCGGTGAAGTGCAGGAGAGGCAGCGTTTAGGCCGTCGTTGACAGTAAGGGAGGAGACCCACTTCCGGCCACACCATTATCTCTTGCCGAGCGCCGGCGCGGGAGGTCCTCCGATCCCTTTGTTGTTGCCCTAGTGTGGACGGATCCGGCCTCCTGCCGCCCACCTATCCACATCCCAATGACCTTCAGGTATATCTTCCTTCGAAACCGCGTTAGATCTACTTCCCCAGCTTGCTATGTTGCTGCATGTGCATCATTTTCTACCTCTCAGCCCCTCTCGATCGGATGGTCCAACGTCACCTATTTTTTTCTTCTATTGTTAGAGGTAAAGCTACTTCATGGAGTCGAATCTTGTACTTGGTTCAAACAAGAAATAAAGTGGGGGTGGCAGAATTTAGTATGTACATCGGACTTGGTAACAAACAAGAAGGAAAGGGGGTGAAAGTAGTACAGACTGGTCATCCAACCGGTCTCTTGGTCGAAAAGGAAAATATAGGGGTAAAGCTGTACACAGTGGTATGACCAGGACTAGATTTGCTATCCACACATAGGAGTAGGTGGCTAGAGTGAACAAAAATGGGACCAACCAATATATGTTTCTTGGATGTTTGTTTCTCGGGGCAACAAACTATGAATCACCACTTTATGCCGCTATTTAGGTACATGGTGCTGGACTGCTGGTGCACCCACTTCCCATGCCCTTATACCAAATATTTAGTTGTTCTTGATCTAATGCCCCTGGTAAAATGAAGCCATGCCACTGCTATAAGCCATGACAAGTTTAGACAAATGTTTTTGCCTGTAATTGTTTGAGACTCTGACTGTTTCCTCTATAGCTTTTGGTGCAAATAGGGATATCCATTTCACCTGGTTGCTGTTGTGACCTTTTGGTGCACTGCGCAAAACACTTCTTAAAAGAAGTGACTTTTCTGCTACTTAACTGGAATGTCACAATGGAACAGTTGTTTCATTTTGGTGGAACTGCACAAAGGGAGATCTGTGTTGCAATCCTCATCATCCATATTGGCGCCATAACCTTCCTTTAGGTAAGAACGATATTTAATGCATGTGTTCATCTCTATTTTGCGACTGCCATGAGAAAATAATGCTATTTTTTACTAGTACACTTGTACTCCATCACTGAGAAAACCAATTCTGAAATAGAAGGCCAATCAAGTACTTGGTTTCACCAAATGGTGAGGAGAAAGGGAAACAAAGCATGAAGAGGAAGAAGAAGAATAATAAACAGTGCCAAGGTGATCTTGCTGAAGCCAGAGGCCTCAGTCGAGGCCATTCAAGGGCTCCGGCAACGACTACCTTACATGTGAGATGATCCTCCAGGGAGCCCTTCCACTTCTGCAAGGTCACTTAATTAATTAGGAGTACTTAAGTACCACTAATTAATTGTTGCCTAATTTTCCGGCAGAGTTAAACAAATCTTTGGGTGGTTCATTTTCTCAACCGCCTCCTTTCTTGTCTGCAATGTAGAATTTTGGCGAGCTACAGGACCAAGGTGAGCCAGTAACCTAGTTGGATGAAAGTAGTGGCCAAGGTGCTCAAACCTCCCTTGGCACGAGCCACTATTTGAGGATAAACCTACAAGCAAAGTACAGATGTCTGTGCTGCCTCTTATGTACTCGAAAGTTTACTCGTACAAGCATTAATTTTAGCAAGAGGTACCTCCGACTGAACACCATTTACTAGTCTGTACCGTAGGTAATTAAAGTTCATCCATGGATCATATTGGCTGTGATCTCAATCATTTGGATGCATAAACATACTGGACATGTGTATATCTGAATCTTTTTGTGAATTATCAATGAATATTGTCATGTGATATATTAATCATTTGGATGCATATACATGCTGAACTTGTGTATATATGAATTTTTTGAGTTGTTTATTGTAAATGTTGGCTATGAATATGAACGTGTCCTGTGAACCTGAGTTTGATACGAATGTTTACCTTTTCTATTGTACTTGTGTGTGAACTTGTTAGTACGCCTACTGTGGGATATGTGACGTGTGGGTGTCAAAGACACACCTTCTTCCCGAGAAGAATTGCACCTGCTTTGTTAGGGTAGCAACGACGCATTAACTCTTTTTAATCTTCTCGCTCTGTCTTCCCCCCTCCCCCACTCAACCCCAGTCGTAATGTTTTCGGCCTCAAAACAAACATAGTACTGCGTTGTTTTTGGGGCTTAATGAAAAATTGAGTGCTGGTTTCTGTAGGTTGGCCCACCTAGCAAATGGGCCGCTGGTCCACCACGGACTAGGAGGCTAATAATACAAGTTGTACGGTGCAGAGTCAAGTAAAAAACGGCATCGAGAGCCATCCATTGAAGAAAAAAAATCGCTCTTGATGTGCTTCATCAGTCGTGCCGCCGGCCCCCTCTTTAATCCAGATTGCTCGGGGATCTAGCTGGTATCATCTTTTTCCAGAGGGCGAACAAGTATCAGCTAGGCCTGGGTTTTGGATTTTAACATGCATAGCCCACGACATACGGAGACTTTGGTTACAACTTATTTTTTGAGGTCCATACCGGCCTATGGGCTTTTTCTTAAAGATCGGCAGTCCAATGTATTTTTTTATTAAAACGCAGGTCTCTGTTCTATTTATCTATATATAAGAATAATAATGCTGTGTCCAATTTATGTTTTCCCTTCTAACCACTTTATATATAATTATATTATTACTATTATCGTATATTTTATAGAGACTTATATATACATTATGAAAACATCCCACGTGTTATTAACTTATAAAAGTAAATGTTCAACAGAAGTTGGCAAGGAAAATCCTGGTTGTTTTTGACTCACAGGCAAGGAAAATCCTGGTGATAGCGTACAAAAGCTTGCGAAGATTTTAAGTACCAATGTAATAATAACGCGCTCATTTTTATTTTGAGCAATAACTCGCTAATTTGTTAATTTTATATATAAAAATGTGCCTCTCCGGTTTATTTTTTGATATTAATTGCTCCTTCTAACACAACATTATATATATAACGAGCCCATCTAATTTGTGTATTTCAAGGAAGTACAAATGGGCTGGGATTTCTTAGAAAATATAAATGGGCCGCATTGACACGAAATTATTTGTTCACCCAGCCCAGCAAATGGACTGTACATTCTAGAAAACATGGGTTAAATATATGCCACATTTTTGCAGGCTGACATGTGGGCCAATAGGTTGAAGCCTACACAGGGCGTTGTCAACTTGGTCAACAAATGATTATGACATCCATAGCCGTTGGATTTATATCCAACGGCCGGCATGCACCTTCAACCTCTCGTCTTCTTCCTCCAGCGTCGCCGGCACCGCCTGGTCCGGCCTCCGGTGGCTAGCGACTCTGCTTAGCACGCATTGCTGTGAAGCGCTACCCCGCCGTCGGCGAGGCTATCCCTCCACCCCTCCACACCTCCTGTTATTCTCCACCGACTGCAGCCCCAGCCGCACCAGAACCAGTTATAACTCTTCTCCTCCTCTCAATCTACGACTCCACTACCGCATCTTCCCATATTCGAGTCGTTCCCGTTCGGGGCCTCGCCGTCGTCCACTGCCTCGCTATGCTTGGTGCGGCATGGTTAACAAACGAGAGTCATCGGAAGAGGACTATATGTGGAGAGCCTAATGGCTGGGACCCACGAGGTCCATGGTCACACGCAAGGAAAGTTCCTCCTTATTAAGCTGGAAAAAATGTTTCCTCCCCCTAACAGCTGGGACCCACCTGCTGTATCTTCGCACGGAAGGAAGTGCCTACTTAGTATGCGAAAAAAATTATTCCTCCCGTTGACAGCTAGGACCCGCCAGATTTGGTGGCTGACTTGTGGGCCTACTAAGTGGATGTGTTCGTAGGGCTTTGTCAACTTAATCAACAAATGATTCTAGCAGCTGGACCATTGGATGTTAATCCAATAGCCATGCTCCTTCTTCAACCTCTGTTCTTGCTCTTGTCTCCCGTGGGCGGCACCGGGCTGTGCTACCGCGCACCCGAACCAGTCAAGTTTCCCACTCCTCTCCATTTGCGACTCCACTGCCGCGTCTTCCCCATCTCCGGGTCGTTCCAGTATGGGGCCTCGCCGTCATCCACCGGCCTTGGTGCGCTCAGCACGGTGTGGTCAACATGGTCAACAACCAAGAGTCATCGGAAGATGACTGTACGTGAGAGGCTAACGGTGGGGACACACCACGCCCATGGACGCATGCATGCAATGGAACGCGGCGTGGTTAACATGGTCAAGGAATGACTTCCATCGGAAGAGTACTGTACGTGGAGAGGCTGACGGTTGGGTCCACGGCCGCATCAAGGAAGTGCCTCCTTATTACGCGGAAAATAATGATTCCTCCACCTGACAGCAGGGACCCACGGACGGGCCACCGTATTTCGTGAAAAAAACATTTCCCCCTGACTGCTGGGACCCACCAGCTACATCTTCGCACGCAAGGAAGTGCGTCTGGGCAAAAAAAAGATTCACCCCCCTGACTGCTGGGATCCACCAGCTACATCTTCACACGCAAGGAAGTGCCTTACAGTCGGGACCCACCTGGTCGAAGCGTACGTAGAATTGTCATTCTGGTCGCGAATGTGTACGTGCATACTGGTCGATGTAGAGGCACACACGTGTCATAGTAGAGGCGTGCACATACCATGTACATGTACGTATAACAACCAGTGTGCAAGAAAGAAAATACGGCCATGTACGTACATATGGGCGGGGTCTCGAACGCCTACTCGCGCATACGTACGGCCAGGGCTCGTGTACATGGCTGGGTCAGAATGGAGAAACTGCATCATCATCGTGTTCATGGGGAGCCAAACGGTTGGGTCAGAACGGAATGCATCGTCATGTTCATCGGGAGGGCTTGGATGGAATAGATGATGGAAATGAGGCCTGGCATACCACACAACGGAGGAAACGACCTTGTGTTCGACCGACCACAGTCGAAACAGGATCATGTTCATCGGGAGGGGTCTGGCGTACCACAAAATGGAGGAAATGGACTTCTGTTGGACCTCCTACGGTCGAAATGGGGTCCTATTGATCGGGAGGGGGTGGCGTACCACAAAACAGAGGAAAGAGACTTGTGTTGGAGCGCTACGGTCGAAAGGGGGGTCCTATTCATCGGGAGTGGTGTGGCGTACCGCAAAACAGGACTCCACGGGATACTATTCATCTCCACCGTCGACCTCCTCCAGCCTCCACCTGCGACTGTTCATCCATGGGCTCCTGTTCATCCAGCCTCCACCGCGCGCTCCTCCACCAGCTACTGTTCAACTAGCCCTCTTCACGGGGTCCTGTTCAACCACCCCTCCATGGGCTACCATTCATCTAGCCCTCCACCGGCTATTATTCAACCAGCCCTCCACGGGGTCGTCCTGTTCATCCAGCCCTCCACAGGGTCCTGTTTATCCAGCCCCAACCGGCTCGATTGGGGTCCTGGTCATCCAGAGGCAACACCACGGGGTCCTATTCATCCACTCCCACCGGGAGCTGTTCATCCAAATCCCCCCAACAACACTCACTATTCATCTAGAGGCAACATTGATCGGCTTTAGTTAGCAGCAGTAGAGAAGGAATTGATCGATCGCTCGGGTTCAGTAACGCGTAGCCTGCAGTGCAATTGCTCGGGTTCAGTTCGGCGATGCCTCGCTCGGGTTCAGTTAGAGCCCAATGCCTCGCACCCATGCGCGTACGGTACGAGAGAAACGCACATCACTCGGCCGCCGACCTCCCACCGTAAATGGGAACTCCCCAATATTTTCCTCGCCCTCGCTTCTACCATGGTTTTTTCCGTCATGGACGGCCCAAAGAATGTCATGCAGCTGCGTGTCCAGCCCGCCCAGGACGAAAAGCCCATTTTCTATCATGATTTTTTGTCATAGAAGTAGGAGCTCACGATATCTATGATGATACCGGATTTTGTCACAATTATCGTCATAGAAGTGTCATAAGTATGACAGAGTTTTTTTCGTTCGGCCCAAAATGTCACGGATGTGTTTTTTTTGTAGTGTTGAGGTTATATTTTTATTCACCACATGATATGTGTTTTGTTTGGAGCGTCTTGTATGATTTGAGTCTTTACTTTTTAGTTTACCACAATCATGCTTGCTGTACAAACCTTTTGGGAGACACACGCATGAATCGGAATTTATTAGAATACTCTATGTGCTTCACTTGTATCTTTTGAGCAAGACAATATTGATCTAGTGCTTCACTTATATCTTTTTTTAGCACGGTAGTGGTTTTATTTTATAGAAATTGTTGATCTCTCATGCTTCACTTATATTATTTTGAGAGTCTTTTAAAACAGCATGTTAATTTTCTTTTGTTATAAAATTAGTCCTAATATGATGGGCATCCAAGATGGGTATAATAATAACTTTCATATAAAGTGCGTTGAATACTATGAGAAGTTTGATTCTTTATGATTGTTTTGAGATATGAAGATGGTGATATTAGAGTCATGCTAGTAGAGTAATTGTGAGTTTGAGAGATACTTGTGTTAACGTTTGTGATTCCCGTAGCATGCACGTATGGTGAACCATTATGTGATAAAGTTGGAGCATGATTTATTTATTGATTGTCTTCCTTATGAGTGGCGGTCGGGGACAAGCGATGGTCTTTTCCTACCAATCTATCTAAGGGATTCCTGTATTAGGGGGTATCCGGACAGCCGAACTATATACTTGGTCCGGACTATTGGAGCGTGAAGATACAAGACTCAAGACTCCGTCCCGTGTCCGGATGGGACTCTCCTTTGCGTGGAAGACAAGCTTGGCGATCTGGATATTATATTTCCTTCTTTGTAAGTGACTCCATGTAAACCCTAGCCCTCTCCGGTGTCTATATAAACCGGAGAGTTTAGTACTTAGAGACACAATCATAATCATCATAGGCTAGCTTCTAGGGTCTAGCCTCTACGATCTCGTGGTAGATCAACTCTTGTAATACCCATATCATTAATATCAATCAAGCAAGAAGTAGGGTTTTACCTCCATCGAGAGGGCCCGAACCTGGGTAAACATCGTGTCCCTTACCTCCTGTTACCATCAGCCTTAGACGTACAGATCGGGACCCCCTACCCGAGATCCGCCGGTTTTGACACCGACATTGGTGCTTTCATTGAGAGTTCCTCTGTGTCATCGCTGCAAGGCTTGATGGCTCCTTCAATCGTCAACAACATGGTCGGTGAGACCTTTCTCCCCGACAGATCCTCGTGTTGGCGGCCGCGCTGCGGGCCAATTAAGCAGCTAACTCCAGCAGATCGGCGGCTATGCCCTCGCCACAGTCGTCGTTCGAAACTGAACTAAACGGCCGATATCCATGGAGACTTAATCTTCAACGGATTCGGGCCTGCGCCAGGAGCGCCGGACAATCACGATGAGCACGACTTAGACCTGCTATCGGACAATGCTCGGGATATCGCCCCTGCAGGAGCCCCGGACCTAAATCCGGAGCAGATTGCGTTGTCCAAGGACGGGTGGATGGACCCCGCCCCGCAGGCCGCACACTCATCGGCGGTAGAGCCAAACACAGGCCTCACCCCCAAAGAAGCCTGTGACACCGGACCCCCGGACTCGTATCCGGCTGAAGGTTCCAGTCTGCGTGCTCCCGAGCCCGCCGAACCTGGGTGGGCTCCGATAATGGAGTTCACTGCTGTGGATATCTTCCAGCACTCGCCCTTTGGCGACGTGCTGAACTCGTTAAAGTCTCTCTCTTTGTCAGGAGACTCTTGGCCGAACTATGTCCGGCTCGAGTGGGAAGCAGGCGACGAAGGAATTCGTTGCCCACCCACCATCCACTTCATTGCCACGATCGATGATTTGACCGACGTGCTTGACTTTGACTCCGAAGACATCGACGGTGTGGATGACAACGCGGGAGAAGAACAGGAACCACCACCCATGGGGCGGTGGACAACCACCTCATTATATGATATATATATATATATGGTGGACACTCCAAAAGAAACCAATGGCGATGAGGCAATGGAGGATAACCCCTCAAGGAAGAAAACAAAGCATGGGCGTCGTTGGCACCGCTCCAAGCCCCGCCACAGCAATACCGGCACAGGTGACGAAAACAGTCCGGATGGTGCCGAAGAGGAATACAACCCCGATTAGCCCGCCTTCGAGCAGGCCGAACAGGAAGATGGGCAGGACAGCCTAGACGAACAGGCGACAGATGGATATCTGGAGGAGGACAACTACATGCCCCCCCCCCTCCGAGGACGAGATTAGCCTCGGCGACGACGAGTACGGCGTACCTGAGGACCCGGTGGAGCAAGAGCGCTTCAAGCGCCGGCTTATGGCCACTACAAGAAGCCAGAAAAAGAAGTAGCAGCAGCTCCAAGCTGATCAAGACCTGCTCACAGACAGATGGACTGAAGTCCTGGCAGCTGAGCAATACGGACTCGAGCGCCAGACGGCTAAAGGGCCACCTCGTGGCCGGGATAAAATGGCATACCAGCCCGAATACCAGCCTGCACCCCCACGCCAATACACTATGGACCGGGGCAATAGCCAAGATCGATCTACGGATCACGGGGGCGTGCCCCAACACGTGACAATGATCGTCACGCCGGATACACTACGAACAAGTCCGGCCAGGCCGAACATAGCCACCCGGACTCATTCGAACTACGTAGCCACATAGCCCGGCATAGAGGCGCCGCACACCCCCTCCACTTCACTGACAAAGTGATGGATCATGAATTCCCAGAAGGGTTTAAACCCGTAAACATCGAATCATACGATGGCACAACAGACCCCCGCAGTATGGATCGAAGGTTTCCTTCTCCACATCCACATGGCCTGCGGAGACAATCTACACACCATCAAGTATGTTCCCCTTAAACTCAAAGGAACAGCCCGACATTGGCTAAACAGCTTGCCGGCAAATTCCATTGGAAGTTGGGAAAACCTGGAAGACGCGTTCCTCGAAAACTTCCAGGGCACAAATGTGCGACACCCGGATGCCAATGACCTGAGCCACATTACCCAACAGCCGGGAGAGTCAGCCAGGAAATTCTGGACTCGGTTCCTAACCAAAAAGAACCAAATAGTCGACTGTCCGGATGCTGAAGCACTGGCAGCCTTTAAGCATAATATCCGTGACAAGTGGCTCACCCGACACCTCGGCCAGGAAAAACCAAAATCCATGGCAGCCCTCACGACACTCATGACCCGCTTTTGTGCGGGCGAGGATAGCTGGTTGGCTCGCAGTAGAACCACGCTGATAAACTTAGGCAACTCAGATGTCCGCGACAATAACGGCAAGCCACGGTGCAACAGACATAAGCGACGGAACAATGGCGACAACACCGAAGACACGACAGTCAACACCAAGCTCGAAATCCGGTCAGCGGAAAAAGCCATTCAAAAGAAACAATCAGGGACCGTCCAGTCTGGACCGCATACTTGAACGCCCGTGTCAAATTCATGGCACCCGGGATAAGCCAGCCAACCACACTAATAGAGACTTCTGGGTGTTCAGATAGGCCGGTAAAATAAACGCTGAAAACAGGGACATGGGGCTGCACAGTGACGATGACGAAGAGCCCCGGCGTCCGAACACAGGAGGACAGAAGAAATTTCCTCCCCAGGTGAAAACGGTCAACATGATTTATGCCACCCATATTCCCAAACGGGAACGGAAGAGAGCACAACGGGACGTCTATGCGATGGAGCCAGTCGCCCCAAAATTCAATCCATGGTCAGCTTGTCCGATCACCTTTGATCGTAGGGATCACCCTACCAGCATCCGTCATGGCGGTTCAGCCGCACTGGTCCTAGACCCAATCATCGACGGATTCCACCTCACGCGAGTCCATATGGATGGCGGCAGCAGCCTGAACCTGCTTTATTAGGACACAATGCGCAAAATGGGCATCGACCCTTTAAGGATCAATCCCACCAAAACCACCTTCAAAGGTGTAATCCCAGGAGTAGAGGCTCGGTGCACGGGCTCCATAACACTGGAAGTGGTCTTCGAATCTCCGGATAACTTCCGAAGCAAGGAGTTAATCTTCGATATCGTCCCATTCCGCAGTGGTTATCACGCACTGCTGGGACGAACCGCATTTGCTCGATTCAATGCAGTACCACACTATCCATACCTCAAGCTCAAGATGCGAGGACCTTGCGGGGTCATAACAGTCAACGGAAACATGGACCGCTCTCTCCATACAGAAGAGCACACTGCAGCCCTCGCAGCAGAAGTACAATGGAGCCTTATCCGGCAAACCAACAATCCGCTGACAACAACCCCGAACACCATCAAGCGAGTCCAGAGTACCCCGCAACAGGATCGCCAGGCACGCCAAGAGCGCGACTAGCAGTCCGGCCTCCGCTCAAGCCCCATCAAAGCAGCATTCGTGCCGCGCGTACACAATTACGCACTTAAAATACCATGGGCATAGGCGGAGGTGCAACAGTGACTCAGTCAACAGTGCGGTATAACCGCAATATACTTTAATAACCCCCCTTCACCTTTCAGGACATTGCTTTCGGGCAGCCTCTTCAGAAGAGCTGGATTGTCGGACTTACACATGAGGGGAAACCAAGGAGGCAACAAGCTTTGCGCAGAAAGGGAATACCCAGGTGGAATCTGTTCATGATCGTTATACCTGTTTTATATACCTACATGCAGCCCGCACTTGGATAGGACATGTTTAATAGCCCTATTTACCTCTGCTTAAATGCATTCATTGTAAACATACACCTAAACGTATTTTTCATCAATGAGAGATAATATATAGCGTCAGCTTATTATTCCCATTTTGCATATTTTTTATATAAATGATCATTCAATATTGCATCCGTACACCTTGGTACGTTCAGCTTGCCAGGGGCTTCTTATGACGCCTCATAATACTGCAAGACAAGTCCGAACACTTTCAACAGTGCGGCACCCCGAACTTATAGCACTATATGCATCAGCTCCGAATCATGTCTTGGGTCAATAGTTGGGTTTGCCCGGCTCCCTCGTTTTGGTACCTTATGTTCTGTTATATCGGCTAAGGTGGCGCAGGGAGGACTACTGCGATTGTGTCCCGGTTCTTCTGGACGAGCACCTTAGTAGAGATAGCCGAAAACTGAACGGCATGATGCGGCGAGAGCTGGTCGCTGTTCGAGAGGTCTTAAAAGCCTTAAAGATTTTTTCCGCTTCAGGCGAGGAATCGGCTTCGTCCGATTTAGGCGTATATAGTGCCCCAATTCGGCTTTCCGAATTCTAGGGGCTTCGCCGAAATTTAAAATTATAGACTTCTATGGCTAAGTGAAAGTTATAAAGCTGCATAGTCCGATTGCCTTGTTCGCTGCGCCAAAGACCTCCTCCATGGACCAAAAATTTGGATAAAATAGTTTTTTTAGGTTTTTCACGAACACCCCGGTACTGGTTACGTGGGGGCAGAAGCCGACGACTGGCCTACTTTTAGAATTTTATAAACAGCCGCACAGAAGGTAATATTTTAAATCAAAATAAAGTGCTATATAGCGCAAATAACTTCATCTTCATATTACAAAAACGACAGATGTACAGTCATTCAAAGATCGTGTCCTTGGTACATTCTTCGGCCATGAGACAAGCACCTTTCATGACGCCATCCTAATACTTTTCGGGACAGCGATGCGCCTTGCCCTCCGGCGGACCGTCCTTCGCCAGCTTCTCCGCATCCAGCTTGCCCCAATGCACCTTCGCACGGGCAAAGGCCCGGCGGGCACCCTCAATGCAAACAGATCGGTTGATGACTTCAAGCCGCGGACAGGCATTTACCATCCGCCTGATCAAGCCGAAGTAGCTAGTGGGCAGGGGCTCACCAGGCCACATCTGGACTATGAAATCTTTCATATCCACTTCGGCCGCCTTATGGAGTTCAACCAACTGCTTCAGTTGGTCACTCAGAGGAATTGGGTGTTCGGCTCCAGCATACTGGGACCAGAACATCTTCTCCGTTGAGCCCCCCTCCTTGGCACAATACAACTCCGCAACATCTGATACGCTGCGCGGCAGATCTGCGAATGCCCCTGGAGAGCTCTGAATTCGAGTAAGTAAAAGAAACGCCTCCTCCACATGCTTGCTTTGCATAAAAAATGGCTTACCCGCCGCTATCTTCTTGGCCGCCTGGATCTCCTGCTGGGCCTTTTCGGCTTCGGCCTTGGCATCTTTCATACTGGCAAGGGCCTTCGCAAGCTCAGACTCCTTCGTCTTGAGGTCATGCTCCAAGGACTCGAACTTCTTGCCGATCTCCTAGATCTCTTGCTGCACCTCGCCCACCCTAGCATTTTGCCTTTCGCGCTCGATGCGCTCCAGGGCCGCCTTGTCTTTGGCCTCGGACATCGCTTTCTTCAAAGACGCCCCTTCAGTTGTGGCCCCTATTTCAAAATCACAATGCTTTGTCGTTAGAATCACAAATTTTGACTATTCTTTATGATATTCAAACGAGGTGCCACTAACCTTTGTTCTCTTCGAGCTGCCTCTTCGTGAGGCCGAGCTCTCCTTGTGCCCGCTCCAGGTCCCGTTTTAGTCCGGCGACCTCGGCCGTACGGGCAGCAATAGCAAGCAGCACTGCCTGCTTATTCACATGCACATTTACTATTAGACTCCTGCGGATTATAATCGACCCTCCGTTTGGCTTTTCGTTCCGAACACCAAACAGAGTATCAGCGGCTACTACCTATCGGGTAATAACTTCACACATTTTTTTTGATTACTTACCTCAAAACCCATCAAGAGGCTGGTGCAGGCTTCGGTTATTCCGCTCTTGGCGGACAGAACCTTCTGAATCACCGCACTCATAAGAGTACGGCGTTCTTCATCCATGGAAGCGCTGCGAAGCGCTTCCAGCAGACTATCCGACGCCTCTGGCGTAACGGAAGTCGTCGGCACGAACGGCTAACCCTCCCTAGCGAGGGGTTGCCTGCCCGAATCCGGGACCATTGGAGGTTCTGGCACAGTATCCGGCTGAGAGCCCGGCTTGCTGCGGCTCTTGTCGACACAATCCGCGGAGATCTTATACCCCGTGTGCCTGGCGTCTGGAATCTCGCCTTGGGGCGCCTCCAGAGTCACCTCCCCCTGCTCGGGGAGCCTTTGGGACAACACCTCCATTTCATCCGTAGGTCGAGGAGTAGTGGCCGTCGGGAGCGAGTTCCTCGCTGAATCACTCAAGGACTGCTACCTCTTGAGCACTGCGTTGGATTTCCCCGAAGAGGAGAGGATGATGCAGTAAAGTAGCGTAAGTATTTCCCTCAGTTTTTGAGAACCAAGGTATCAATCCAGTAGGAGACCACACACAAGTCCCTCATACCTACACAAAACGATAGCAACTCACAACCAACACTTAGGGGTTGTCAATCCCTTCACAGTCACTTACGAGAGTGAGATATGATAGAGATAATATTTTTGGTATTTTTGATAGATGCAAAGTAAAAGTAAAGGCAAAGTAAAAACAAAGCAAGTAAATAAAGCGATAGAGATTGATATGATGAGAATAGACCCGGGGGCCATAGGTTTCACTAGTGGCTACTCTCAAGAGCATAAGTATTCTACGGTGGGTGAACAAATTACTGTTGAGCAATTGACTGAATTGAGCATAGTTATGAGTATATCTAGGCAATGATCATGTATATAGGCATCACGTCCAAAACAAGTAGATCGAAACGATTCTGCATCTACTACTATTACTCCACTCATCGACCGCTATCCAGCATGCATCTAGAGTATTAAGTAAAAATAGAGTAATGCCGTAAGCAAGATGACATTATGTAGAGGGATAAATTATGCAATATGATAAAAACACCATCTTGTTATCCTCGATGGCAACAATACAATACGTGCCTTGCAACTCTTTCTTTCACTGAGTAAGGACACCGCAAGATTGAACCCAAAGCTAAGCACTTCTCCCATTGCAAGAACTACGAATCTAGTTGGCCAAGCCAAAAAGATAATTCGAAGAGACTTGCAAAGATAACTCAATCATACATAAAAGAATTCAGAGAAGAATCAAATATTTTCCATAGATAATACTGGATCATAAACCCACAATTCATTGGTCTCAACAAACACACCACAAAAAGAAGATTACATCGATTAGATCTCCACGAGAGAGGGGGAGAACATTGTATTGAGATGCAAAAAGAGAGAAGAAGCCATCTAGCTACTAGCTATGGACCCGAAGGTCTTAAGTAAACTACTCACACTTCATCGGAGGGGCTATGTTGATTATGTAGAAGCCCTCCGTGGTGGATGCCCCCTCCGGCGGAGCTCCAGAACAGGCCCCAAGATTGGATCTCGTGGATACAGAAGGTTGCGGCGATGGAATTAGGTTTTTGGCTCCTATTCTGATCGTTCGGGGATACGTAGGTATATATAGGAGGAAGGATTACGTCGGTGGAGCTCCGAGGGGCCCACAAGGTAGGGGGTGCGCCCAGGGGGCGCCATCCACCCTCGTGACCTCCTCGGGCACTGCTTGGAGTAGGGTCCAAGTCTCCTGGGTCATGTTTGGTTGGAAAACCACGATCCCAAAGGTTTCATTCCGTTTGGACTCCGTTTGATATTCTATTTCTTCGAAATACTGAAAAAGGCAAAAAACAACAATTCTGGGTTGGGCCTCCGGTTAATAGGTTAGTCCCAAAAGTAATATAAAAGTGGAAAATAAAGCCCAATATAGTCCAAAACAGTAGATAAAGTAGCATGGAGCAATCAAAAATTATAGATACATTGGAGGCGATCGGGCATCCCCAAGCTTAATTCCTGCTCGTCCTCGAGTAGGTAAATGATAAAAAAAGAATTTTTGATGCAGAGTGATACTTTGGCATAATTTCAATGTAAATCTTCTTAATTTTGATATGAATATTCAGATCCGAAAGATTCAAGACAAAAGTTCATATTGACACAAAAATAATAATACTTCAAGCATACTAATCAAAGCAATCATGTCTTCTCAAAATAACATGGCAAACGAAAGTTCATCCCTACAAAATCATATAGTTAGGCTATGCTTCATTTTCGTCACACAACGATGTTCCCAACTTCTATACCCCCGATGAGAAGCCAAGCAATTGTTTCATACTTAAATAATCTCAAACTTTTTCAACCTTCACGCAATACATCAGCGTGAGCCATGGATATAGCACTATGGATGGAATAGAATATGATGATGGGGATTGTGTGGAGAAGAGAAAAAGGAGAAAGTCTCACATTGACGAGGCTAATCAATGGACTATGGAGATGCCCATCAATTGATGTCAACATGAGGATGCACTAGAGCTATGAATGCTCAACAAAAGAAAACTAGTGGGTGTGCATCCAACTTGCTTGCTCATGAAGACCTAGGGCATTTGAGGAAGCCCATCGTAGGAATATACAAGCCAAGTTCTATAATGAAAGATTCCCACTAGTATAAAAAGGACAACTTATGAGACTCACTACATAAGGAACAAGGTGCTACTTTGAAGCACAATATATGAGACTCACTACATGAAGAACAAGGTGCTACTTTGAAGCACAATATATGAGATCACTTCATGAAGAACAAGGTGCTACTTTGAAGCACAAGTGTGGAAAAAGAGATAGTAGC
This sequence comes from Aegilops speltoides, assembly GCA_021437245.1. NCBI lineage: Eukaryota > Viridiplantae > Streptophyta > Magnoliopsida > Poales > Poaceae > Aegilops > Aegilops speltoides. The sequence continues at coordinate 272,932,470 of CM038147.1, forward strand.
ATTGCCCTTTTTTGGGCCTTTTTTGGCCTTTCTCTCATTTTTATTATTTTGGCAATGCTCTAATAATGATGATCATCACACTTCTATTGATTACAACACAAGGATTACAACTCGAAACTTAGAACAAGATATGACTCAATATGAATGCCTCCGGCGGTGTACCGGGATGGTGCAATGAATCAAGAGTGACATGTATGGAAAATAATGCATGGTGGCTTTGCCACAAATACGATCTCAACTACAAGATCATGCAATGGCAATGTGACAAAAGTAATGTATGTCATGATGATGATGGTGGAAGTTGCATGGCAATATATCTCAGAATGGCTATGGAAATGCCATGATAGGTAGGTATGGTGGCTGTTTTGAGGAAGATATAAGGAGGTTTATGTGTGATAGAGCTTATTGTATCACGGGGTTTGGATGCACCGGCGAAGTTTGCGCCAACTCTCAAGGTGAGAAAGGGCAATGCACGGTACCGAAGAGGCTAGCAAAGGTGGAAAGGTGAGAGTGCGTATAATCCATGGACTCAACATTAGTCAAAAGAACTCATATACTTATTGAAACAATTTAGAAGTCATCAAAAATTCAAGTACTACGCGCATGCTACTAGGGGGATAGATTGGTAGGAAAAGACCATCGCTCGTCCCCGACCGCCACTCATAAGGATGCACAAGCCAGGTACACTTCATGTTTCAAATTTGTTACACAACTTTAACCATACGTGCATGCTACGGGACTTGCAAACTTCAACACAAGTATTTCTCAAATTCATAATCACCCAACTAGCATGACTTTGATATTATAACCTCCATATCTCAAAACAATTATCAAGCATCAAACTTATCTTAGTATTCAATTACTCAAAAGAAAGTTTCACATATCTTGAACATCAAGTATATTAACATTAAGCAAATTACCATGCTATTAAAGACTCTCAAAATAATCTAAGTGAAGCATGAGAGATCAACTAGTTTCTTTAAAACAAATCCACCACCATGCTCTAAAAGATCTAAGTGAAGTACTAGAGCAAAGATTATCACGCTCAAAAGATATAAGTGAAGCACTATGAGCAAAACTATCAAGCTCAAAAGATATAAGTGAAGCACATAGAGTATTCTAACAAATTCCAATTCATGTATGGCTCTCTCAAAAGGTGTGTACAGCAAGGATGATTGTGGTAGGCTAACAAGCAAAGACACAAATAATACAAGACGCTCCAAGCAAAACACATGTCATGTTGGTGAATAAAAATATAGCTTCAAGTAAATTACCGATGGAAGTGGATTTAAAGAGGGATGCCTTCAGGGCATCCCCAAGCTTTGACTTTTTGGTGTCCTTGGATTATCTTGCGGGTGCCATGGGCATACCCAAGCTTAGGCTCTTGCCACCCCTTGTTCCATAATCCATCAAAAGAATTCACCCAAAACTTGAAAACTTCACAACACAAAACTCAACAGAAATCTCGTGAGCTCCGTTAGAGAAAGAAAACAAAAGACTACTTCAAGGTACTGTAATTAACTCATTCTTTATTTATATTGGTGTTAGACCTACTGTATTCCAACTTCCCTATGGTTTATAAACTAATTTACTAGCCATAGATTCATCAAAATAAGCAAACAACACACGTAAAACAGAATCTGTCAAAAACAGAACAGTCTGTAGAAATCTGTAACTAACGCAAACTTCTGGAACTCTAAAAATTCTACAAAAATAGGAAGTCCTGGAAAATTTGTTTACTGATCAGAAGCAAAGAGAATCAACGCAAACTCACGTTCCTGTGATTTATCATAACTAAATTCGTGCGTGCAAAGTTTCTGTTTTTCAGCAGAATCAAATCAACTATCATCGTAGGTTATCCTATAGGTTCTACTTGGCACAAACACTAATTAAAACATAAAACCACATACAAACAGAAGGTAGATGGATTATTTATTTCTAAGCATAAGAAAAAACAAAAAACATAAAATAAAATTGGGTTGCCTCCCAACAAGCGCTATCGTTTAACGCACTTAGCTAGGCATAAAAGCAAGGATAGATCTAGGTCGTGCCGTAATAATAAGATAGATCTTGAAAGCTCAACTCGTATTCCCTGCGTTCGGCAGCAAGTTTCCTTTGGGTCAAGCAAAAATAACCAAAAGGGCTAAATTTAGCGGGACAAAAATCCCCAAGATCAATCACGGGAGGAACGGGTTCCTCCCTTGGCCCTTCATAGTGCACAACTATTTCATCACTGAAAGCATTGTTTTGGCAAAATCTTGTGAGCTTATACTCGAGAGAGTATCCTAGCTCATTATTTCTAAGGGAAAAGTCATTATTAAGCTCGTTAATTCAATCAACTAAGACATTGATAGGGACCTTTTTCCTAAGGTTTTCATTGAAAGCGACATAGTCCGAAGATTGAAAGCGTCTAATTTCTTCTTGATCATAGAGCATTGCTTCTATGGGTGGACGACCGGCGTCCACCTTATAGTGCGAAAAGATTTCTTTGGCTTCTATTATGATAAATCTAAATTCATGAGCCAAAAAGATAGTAACAGCGCGCTTAATAGAAGAGTGCTCAATATTAGAGAATTCTAAGAAAATTCTCTGTATGCAAGGGTGCATATGCATAAATTGTCTTTCAAGTTCAACCACAAGCATAGCTATAGCATCCGCAAGGCTACTAGTTCTATGAAGAATAGAACAGCCCATGGAAGGTAAAGCACCGGCACAAGTAAAGAAATCTTGAATAACGCCTTTCTAATGATGTTACCACTACCGATTCGAAACTCTTTGGTATGCAAGATAGGAGGTTCATCGGCGGGAGCCTCGGGATTTTCTGTATTATCATTGTTGTCCATATCGACGATAATCTCCCCAATTTCAGACATAGCGGCAGAAAAAGTAAGGCGGAAGAAAGCAAACAAAAGGGAAAGGAGGAGGAGATTGGGAAAGAGAGGGCAAATAAAACGGCAAAGGTGAAGTGGGGGAGAGGAAAACGAGAGGCAAATGGCAAATAATGTAATGCGAGAGATAGGGATTGTGATGGGTACTTGGTATGGTTGACTTGCTTGCGTGAGCCTCCCCGACAATGGCGCCAGAAATTCTTCTTGCTACCTCTTGAGCACTGCGTTGGATTTCCCCGAAGAGGAGAGGATGATGCAGTAAAGTAGCGTAAGTATTTCCCTTAGTTTTTGAGAACCAAGGTATCATCCGAAGAGGAGGCCGCGACAAGTCCCTCGTACCTACACAAAACGATAGCAACTCGCAACCAACGCTTAGGGGTTGTCAATCCCTTCACGGTCATTTACGAGAGTGAGATCTGATAGAGATAATATTTTTGGTATTTTTGATAGATGCAAAGTAAAAGTAAATGCAAAGTAAAAACAAAGCAAGTAAATAAAGCAATAGAGATTGATATGATGAGAATAGACCCGGGGGCCATAGGTTTCACTAGTGGCTTCTCTCAAGATCATAAGTATTCTATGGTGGGTGAACAAATTACTATTGAGCAATTGATAGAATTGAGCATAGTTATGAGTATATCTAGGCAATGATCATGTATATAGGCATCACGTCCAAAACAAGTAGATCGAAACGATTCTGCATCTACTACTATTACTCCACTCATCGACCGCTATCCAGCATGCATCTAGAGTATTAAGTAAAATCAGAGTAACGCCGTAAGCAAGATGACATGATGTAGAGGGATATATTCATGCAATATGATAAAAAACCCATCTTGTTATCCTCGATGGCAACAATACAATACGTGCCTTGCAACTCTTTACATCCTTCGAGTAAGGACACCGCAAGATTGAACCCAAAGCTAAGCACTTCTCCCATTGCAAGAACTACCAATCTAGTTGGCCAAACCAAAAAGATAATTCGAAGAGACTTGCAAAGATAACTCAATCATACATAAAAGAATTCAGAGAAGAATCAAATATTTTCCATAGATAATACTGGATCGTAAACCCACAATTCATTGGTCTCAACAAACACACCGCAAAAACAAGATTACATCGAATAGATCTCCATGAGAGGGGGGAGAACATTGTATTGAGATCCAAAAAGAGAGAAGAAGCCATCTAGCTACTAGCTATGGACCCGAAGGTCTGAAGTAAACTAGTCACACTTGATCGGAGGGGCTATGGTGATGATGTAGAAGCCCTCCATGGTGGATGCCCCCTCCGGCGGAGCTCCCGAACAGGCCCCAAGATGGGATCTCGTGGATATAGAAGGTTGCGGTGGTGGAATTAGGTTTTTGGCTCCTGTTCTGATCGTTCGGGGATACGTGGTATATATAGGAGGAAGAATGCGTCATTTGGAGCTCCGAGGGGCCCACGAGGTAGGGGCGCGCCTGGGCGCCTCCACCTCGTGACTTCCTCGGGCACTGCTTGGAGTAGGGTCCAAGTCTCCTGGGTCACGTTCGGTTGGAAAATCACGATCCCGAAGGTTTCATTCCGTTTGGACTCCGTTTGATATTATGTTTCTTCGAAATACTGAAAAAGGCAAAAAAAAGCAATTCTGGGCTGGGTCTCCGGTTAATAGGTTAGTCCCAAAAGTAATATAAAAGTGGAAATAAAGCCCAATATAGTCCAAAACAGTAGATAAAGTAGCATGGAGCAATCAACAATTGTAGATACGTTGGAGACGTATCAAGGACCCATCCGAAGACGATACCTCGGGATGGACCCTGGCCGGACTGCATATATGAGTTCGGCGTTATAACAAACTATGAAGCGAAGTCACACTAAAGTATAGCAAAGTGCGTATACTCACGATCTCACTAGGGGCTTCCCCCTAGGTAGCCACTCCTCCTCGCTATAGGCGGCCATGGTGGACTAATCCAGAAGGGACGCCTTTCCCTTCTTGGGCGTCCTGGCCTCCCCGTCCGGGGCGGCTTTCCTCTTCTTCTCCTCCCCAGTGCGGGAAGGCACAGTTTCCTCATGCTTCCCCCCGCCTCCGCGGGAGGAATCTGCCTTGTCGTCTCCGGACGACGAGGGTATGACGGACTTACGCCAGGTACCTTTCCTGGTCCCCTGGGCCGCCTTCTCAGGCCCCTCGTCCTCTCCAGATGGGGCGGCCCTTTCTTCTTCCTCCTCTCCTTCGGGGGAGGAGTGTGCCTCATCGTCTTCAGATGAGGCGTATGGTATGACCTTTCGCCGGAGACCCTTCCTGGTCTCCCGGGCCTTCTTTTCGACCTTCTTTTCTGGCACCTTGTAGGGCACCGGGATTAGCATCTCCGTCAGGAGAGCATCTGCTAGACCTTCTGGCAGCGGAGCCGGACAGTCAATCCGCTCGGCCGTCTCCACATACTCCTGATCAAATACACACAATGACTTAAGATTCCCCCATGGGTACACAGGGAAAAATTACATCTGGTGATAGTCAGAAAACTCACCGGACGGGGGAGCCGCGTAGCATGAAGTCCACGGTCCTCGGATGTGGGGGGAGGTATTTTGGAGGCCTTGAACAGCACCTTCTATGCGTCCTTGTGCATCATGCCATAGAGCTTTCGAAGCGTCTGGTGTTTGGCTGGGACAAGGTCCCACAGATTAAAAACCCATCTTTGGCACGGAAGAATCCGGCGGACAAGCATGATCTGGACCACGTTGAGAAGCTTGATTTTCTTGTCCTTCATGTTCTTGATGCTGTTCTGAAGTCCGGTCAGCTCCGCAGGCTCGCCCCAGGCCACGCCCTTCTTTTCCCAGTAGGTGAGCCGCATGGGGATTCCGGATCGGAATTCGGGGGCCGCCGCCCAGTTGGCGTCGCGCGGCTCGGTGATGTAGAACCACCCCGATTGCCACCCTTTCACGATTTCCGCAAAGGAGCCGTCAAGCCAGGTGACGTTGGGCATCTTGCCCACCATGGCACTTCCACACTCAGCTTGCTGGCCGCTCACGATCTTTGGCTTCACGCAGAAGATTTGTAGCCACAAGTCAAAGTGAGGCTTGATGCGGAGGAAGGCCTCGCACACGATGATGAACGCCGAGATGTTGAGGACGAAATTTGGGGCTAGATCATGGAAATCTAGCTCGTAGTAGAACATGAGCCCGCGGACGAAGGGATGAAGTGGAAACCCCAGTCCACGGACGAAGTGGGCGAGAAACATTACCCTCTCGTGGGGTTCCGGGGTTGGAATGACCTGCCCGTTGTCCAGTAGCCAGTGCGCGATGTCTGCAACCAAGTATCCGGCTGCCCGAAGATTCGTAATATGCTTCTCCTTCACGGTGGAACCCACCCACTTGCCTCCTACTCCGGACATGTTTAGCTGTGCGGAGATGGCTTGGACTAGGGCGCTGGAGCTCGAGGAGGCAAGGATGAGCAAAGGAGGAAGAAGGCGTGGGTGAAAATGGGGAGCCCTTATCCCTTTATAGAGGTGACGAAAGCGGTGCGCCTCCCCACTTGCCTGTTGAGAATCGCTTACTTCCCAAGCGCCAGGATTGATGGCGCGGTTGGATTACCCATACCCTTATTGATGAGAATCCCGTGATAAGGGGACACGATCTCTGCTTTGACAAGACGTGTCAAGGAAACCGCCTCGCAATATGCGCTGTGGCCGGTTGTGGGAAAATGGTTTGAATAATGACCCGACCATAGTGACATGTCACGTTGTCTAAAAAGTTGTCAGCAGATTACATTTGTGAAATATCATTCTCTCTACGGTGGTATGTGAAGATCATCCTATAGATCCGGACACGGTTTAAGTGTTCGATAGTTACTTTGGAGTATTCTATGCCAAAGACAAACTGATCGTCATTGAAGCCTAGTTCAGGGGCTACTGAGGGAGTCCTGGATTAGGGGGTATCCAGACAGCCGGACTATATAATTGGTCCGGACTATTGGAGCGTGAAGATACAAGACTCAAGACTCCGTCCCGTGTCCGGATGGGACTCTCCTTTGCATGGAAGACAAGCTTGGCGATCCGAATATTATATTTCCTTCTTTGTAACCGACTCCATGTAAACCCTAGCCCTCTCCGGTGTCTATATAAACCGGATAGTTTAGTCCTTAGAGACACAATCATAATCATCATAGGCTAGCTTCTATGGTTTAGCCTCTACGATCTCGTGGTAGATTAACTCTTGTAATACTCATATCATCAATATCAATCATGCAGGAAGTAGGGTTTTACCTCCATCAAGAGGGCCCGAACCTGGGTAAACATCATGTCCCTTACCTCCTGTTACCATCAGCCTTAGACGTACAGATCGGGACCCCCTACTCGAGATCCGTCGGTTTTGACACTGACACTATCCCCCTAGGAGCATGCGCGTACTACTTCGTTTCGATAACTAATAAATTTTTGTAATAAGTATGTGAGTTCTTTATGACTAATGTTGAGTCCATGGATTGTACGCACTCTCACCCTTCCAACATTGCTAGCCTCTCTAGTACCGCACAACTTTCGCCGGTATAATACACCCACCATATACCTTCCTCAAAACAGCCACCATACCTACCTATTATGGCATTTCCATAGCCATTCCGAGATATATTGCCATGCAACTTTCCACCATTCCGTTTATCATGACACGCTCCATCATTGTCATATTGCCTTGCATGATCATGTAGTTGACATCGTATTTGTGGCAAAGCCACCATTCATAAATTTTTTTCATACATGTCACTCTTGAATCATTGCACATCCCGGTACACCACCGGAGGCACTCACATAGAGTCATATTTTGTTCTAAGTATTGAGTTGTAATACTTGAGTGTAAGTAAATAAAAGTGTGATGATCTTCATTATTAGAGCATTGTCCCCGGGAGGAAAGGATGATGGATACTATGATTCCCCCACAAGTTGGGATGAGACTCCAGACTGAAATAGAAGAAAAAGAAAAAAGAGGCCATAAAAAAAAGAGAAAAGGCCCTAATAAAAAATGAAAGAAAAAGAGAAAAGGGGCAATGCTACTATCCTTTTTCCACACTTGTGCTTCAAAGTAGCACCATGATCTTCATGATAGAGAGTCTCCTATGTTGTCACTTTCATATACTAGTGGGAATTTTTCATTATAGAACTTGGCTTGTATATTCCAATGATGGGCTTCCTCAAAGTGCCCTAGGTCTTCTTGAGCAAGCAAGTTGGATGCACACCCACTTAGTTTCTTTTTGAGCTTTCGTACACTTATAGCTCTAGTGCATTTGTTGCATGGCAATCCTACTCACTCACAGTGATATCTATTGACGGGCATCTCCATAGCACATTGATACGCCTAGTGGATGTGAGACTATCTTCTCCTTTTTGTCTTCATCACAACCACCATTCTATTCCACCTATAGTGCTATGTCCATGGCTCACACTCATGTATTGCGTGAAGATTGAAAAAGTTTGAGAACATCAAAAGTATGAAACAATTTCTTGGCTTGTCATCGGGGTCGTGCATGATTAAATACTTTGTGTGATGAAGATAGAGCATAACCATGACTATATGATTTTGTAGGGATAGCTTTCTTTGGCCATGTTATTTTGAGAAGACATGATTGCTTTGTTAGTATGCTTGAAGTATTATTATTATTATGTCAATATTAAACTTTTGTCTTGAATCTTTCGGATCTGAACATTGATGGCACAATAAAGAAAATTACATTGATAAATATGTTAGGTAGCATTCCACATCAAAAATTCTGTTTTTATCATTTACCTACTCGAGGACGAGCAGGAATTAAGCTTGGGGATGCTTGATACGTCTCCAACATATCTATAATTTTTTATTGTTCCATGCTATTATATTATCTGTTTTGGATGTTTAATGGGCTTTAATATGCTATTTTATATTATTTTTGGGACTAACCTATTAACCCGAGGCCCAGTGCTAGTTTCTGTTTTTTTGCCTATTTTAGAGTTTTGCAGAAAAGGAATACCAAACGGAGTCCAAACGGAATGAAACCTTCGCGATGATCTTTCTTGGACCGAAAGCAAACCAGAAGACTTGGAGTTGAAGTCAGAGACGCAACGAGGCGTCCACGAGGCAGGACGGCGCGCCCAAGGGGTAGGCGTGCCCCCACCCTCGTGGGCCCCTCGTAGCTCCACCGACCTACTTCTTTCGCCTATATATATACTCTTATACCCTAAAAACATCAAGGGGGGCCACAAAACCACTTTTCCACTGCCACAACCTTCTGTACCCGTGAGATCCCATCTTGGGGCCTTTTCCGGCAATCTGCCGGAGGGGGATTCAATCACGGAGGGCTTCTACATTGATAACCCACAAGTATAGGGGATCGCAATAGCTTTCAAGGGTAGAGTATTCAACCCAAATTTATTGATTCGATACAAGGGGAGCCAAAGAATATTCTTGGGTATTAGCAGTTGAGTTGTCAATTCAACCACACCTAGATAACTTAGTATCTGCAGCAAAGTGTTTAGTAGCAAAAGTGGTATGATAATAAAGGTGACGGTAGCAAAAGTAAAGATAAATGTTTTTGGGGTTTTTGTAGTAGTTGTAACAGTAGCAACGGAAAAGTAAATAAGTGTAAAGCTCGTAGGCAATGGATCAGTGATGGATAATTATGCCGGATGCGATTCCTCATGCAATAGTTATAACATAGGGTGATATAGAACTATCTCCAATTCATCAATGTAATGTAGGCATGTATTCCGTAAATAGTCATACGTGCTTATGGAAAAGAACTTGTATGACGTCTTTTGTCCTACCCTCCTGTTGAATCGGGGTCCTTACGGAAACTAAGGGATATTAAGGCCTCCTTTTAATAGAGAACCGGAACAAAGCATTAGCACATAGTGAATACATGAACTCCTCAAACTACGGTCATCACCGAGAAGTATCCTGATTATTGTCACTTCGGGGTTGTCGGATCATAGCACATAATAGGTGACTATAGACTTGTAAGATAGGATCAAGAACACATATATATTAATGAAAACATAATAGGTTCAGATCTGAAATCATGGCACTCGGGCCCTAGTGAAAAGCATTAAGCATAGCAAAGTCATAGCAACATCAATCTCAGAACATAGTGGATACTAGGGATCAAACCCTAACAAAACTAAGTTGATTACATGGTAAATCTCATCCAACCCATCACCGTCCAGCAAGCCTATGATGGAATTACTCATGCACAGCGGTGAGCATCATGAAATTGATGATGGAGGATGGTTGATAATGACAACGACGATGAATACCCCTCTCCGGAGCCCCGAACGGACTCCAGATCAGCCCTCCCGAGAGAGATTAGGGCTTGGCGGTGGCTCCGTGTCGTGAAACGCGATGAAACTTTCTCCCTTATTTTTTTCTCCCCGAGACGGAATATATGGAGTTGGAGTTGAGGTCGGAGGAGATCCAGGGGGCACACGAGATAGGGGGCTGCGCCCTGGGGGGGGCCCTGTCTCGTGGACAGGCCGTGGGCCCCCCGGCACTAATTCTTTTGCCAAATTTTTTTATTAAATCTGAAAAGTGCCTCCGTGGATTTCCAGGACATTCCGAGAACTTTTCTTTTCTACACATAAAACAACATCTTGGCAGTTTTGCTGAAAACAACGTCAGTCCGGGTTAGTTTCATTCAAATCATGTAAATTAGAGTCCAAAACAAGGGCAAAAGTGTTTGGAAAAGTAGATACGTTGGAGACATGTCAACTCCCCCAAGCTTAAACCTTTGCTTGTCCTCAAGCAATTCAGTTGATAAACTGAAAGTGATAAAGAAAAACTTTTACAAACTCTTTTTGCTCTTGTTGTTGTAACATGAAAAGCCAGCATTCAAGTTTCAGCAAATATTATGAACTAACCATACTCACAATAACATATAGGTCTCACAATTACTCATATCAATAACATAATCAGCTAGCGAGCCATAATAATAAAACTCGGATGACAACACTTTCTCAAAATAATCATAACATGATATAACAAAATGGTATCTCGCTAGCCCTTTCTGAGACCGCAAAACATAAATGCAGAGCACCTTTAAAGATCAAGGACTGACTAAACATTGTAATTCATGGTAAAAGAGATCCAGTCAAGTCATACCCAATATAAACCAATAGTAATGAATGCAAATGACAGTGTGCTCTCCAGCGGGTGCTTTTTAATAAGAATGGTGATGACTCAACATAAAAGTAAATAGATAGGCCCTTCGAAGAGGGAAGCAGGGATTTGTACAGGTGCCAGAGCTCGGTTTTAAAATAGAGATTGAGTAACATTTTGAGCGGCATACTTTTGCTGTCAACGTAACAACTATGAGATGGCTGTATCTTCCATACTACATGGATTATAGGCAGTTCCCAAACAGAATGGTAAAGGTTTATACTCCCCCAACCACCAACAAGCATCAATCCATGGCTTGCTCAAAACAATGAGTGCCTCCAACATACAACAACCCTGGGGGAGTTTTGTTTAATTATTTTGATTTGCTTTGATCTTTTTGGATCATGGGACTGGGCATCCCGGTTACCGGCCCTTTCTCGTGAATGAGGAGCGGAGTCCACTCCTCGTGAGAATAACCCACCTAGCATGGAAGATATAGGCATCCCTAGTTGAAACATGAGCTGCTCGAGCATACAAAACAGAATTTCATTTGAAGTTTTAGAGTTTGGCACATACAAATTTACTTGGAACGGCAGGTAAATACCGCATATAGAAAGGTATAGTGGACTCATATGGAACAACTTTAGGGTTTAAGGAGTTTGGATGCACAAGCAGTATTCCTGCTTAGTACAGGTGAAGGCTAGCAAAAGACTGGGAAGCGACCAACTGAGAGAGCGACAACAGTCGTAAACATGCATTAAAATTAATTTACACCGAGTACAAGAATGAGTAGGATATAATCTACCATGAACATAAATATCATGAAGGCTATGTTGATTTGATTCAACTACATGCGTGAACATGTGCCAAGTCGAGTCACTTAATACATTCAAAGGAGGATACCATCCCATCATATCACATCATAATCATTCTAATAGCATGTTGGCATGCAAGGTAAACCATTATAACTCATAGCTAATCAAGCATGGCACAAGCAACTATAATCTCTAAATGTCATTGCAAATATGTTTACTTCACAATAGCTGACTCAGGAACGATGAATCATCATATTTACAAAAACAAAAGAGGTCAAGTTCATACCAGCTTTTCTCATCCCAATAAGTCCATCATATATCATCATTATTGCCTTTCACTTGCACGACCAAACGATGTGTATAATAATAAGAGTGCACGTGCATTGGACTAAGCTAGAATCTGCAAGCATTCAACTCAAGAGAGAAGACAAGTAATATGGGCCCTAAATTAAATAAACAATCATGCATATAAGAGCCACTAAGCATTTTCAATGTGGTCTTCTCGACCCCCAAAAGAAAGAAAAGAAAATAAAACTATTTACACGGGAAAGCTCCCAACAAGTAAAAGAAGAACGAGAAATCTTTTTGGGTTTTCATTTTAATTTCTACTACAAGCAAGGAAATTAAACTAACTAATTTTTTGTTTTTTCTTAAGGTTTATCAAACACACAAGAAGAAAACTGGAAAAGGAAATTTAAACTAGCATGGAAAGTACAATGAAAGAGTGTGAGCACCGACAACTAGTGTGTGAACATGAATGTAAAGTCGGTGAGAAATACGTACTCCCCCAAGCTTAGGCTTTTGGCCTAAGTTGGTTTAATACCAAGGACCACCGCTACTCTCCCCGGTGTAGTGGGAGGTGTTATCAGGATACCACTGGCTGGTCATCTCGGGATCCCACTGGACAGATGATGCACGATAAGGGTCCAATTCAGGTTCCGGCTCAGGTTCAGGTTCCGGAGTAAAAGCTTGGGCTAGATGGTTGTTCACTGCCTCCGGCGTGACAAGACGACTTTCTGCAAGCAAATCAAATAATAGAGGTGCAGGCAAAATAATAAACTCAAAGTGTTTCTTATTGAATCTAAGTCTATACAAGAGCATCTTCTCTTCGTTGTCAACAATAAACTTGTGTGCTACCATGCTCTTGTAATCTAAAATGTGAGGAGGTAATTTTGTCTCCTCCTCCTCAAGGTGCCTAATAGGTATCTGAAAATGTTCAGCAAGACGTGCAACGTAGATACCTCTAAATATGGGGCCCTTTGTACGATTCAGGGCTAGCCGTTTAGCAACGACGGCACCTATACTAAAAGTATTGTTTCCCATCAAAGCATGTTGAAGAATAATAATGTCTGGAACACCCAAATTTCCACTATTCCCAGGACCAATAAAGCATCTACTAGCAAATATGGCAAAGTAGCGTAAAACAGGAAAGTGTATGCTAGAGACTTTTGCCTCCGAGCCCTTCTTTGGCTCTTCTACAACAATAGTTTTAACGAAGCCATCCACATCTTCACGATGGGGTTCCTCTAATTTTCCCTCATAAGGAATCCTACATACCGCGCAAAAATGACGTAAAGACATTTCTTTGAATTCATCATATAAATGAAATGATACTACAAGCAGTGACTTCTTAGGATAATAATAAAAGTTTTGCACGAAAGTATTGGTAAGTAAGAGATACTGATCGATTCGGTCGTTCATGAAACCGGTGAGGCCTGCAGTCCCGATTAAAGCATAAAAGTCTTCATGAATTCCGGCTTCTTTCAAGAAATCCTCACATGGCCATTCACACGATCGTACTTCCGCTAAGCGAGGAAGATTATACTTGGGGTTTTCCTTCTCTTTGTCTTGTTTTTCCTTAGAGCTTTGGCTAGAAGAGCCTTTAAAGAACCTCCTTAACATTTTCTGAAAATTTCTGAAATTTTAGTAACTTCAAAATAAAAGTGAATAAAACTAAACAAGATTGATAGCAACTACTCCTACAAGTGCCTAGAGCCTATATCATGCATTGGAATTGCTTGGGACCTCAAAAATTTAACATGCAAGCTCAAGAACATGGTCACCTATGCAGGAAAAATTTGCAATGAATAAGATGCTAGAACAAAAACTAATTGGACCAATGGAGGAGTCACATACCAAGCAACAATCTCCCAAAGCAGTTTTGTAAATGGAGCTTTGAGCTAAGAGATCGAAAATCGTAGCAAAACGAGCTAGAACTCGTGCTTGATCTGGATGGGGATTTTTTTGGGTAGAAGATGAAGTGTGTGGGTGCTGGCATAAGTGGAGGGGGCCACCAGGGGCTCACGAGACAGGGGGCGCGCCCTACAGGGGGGGCTCTCCTCTCTCGTGGCCTGGTGCTTGCCCCTCCTGCTGTGTTTTCAGTGCCTAAAATCTTCAAATATTCCAGAAAAAATCATACTAAATTTGCAGGGCATTTGGAGCACTTTTATTTTTGGACTATTTTTAATGCACGGATAATTCAGAAAACTGACGGATAATACTATTTTTGCTTTATTTATTCTAAATAACAGAAAGTAAAAAGAGGGTACAGAAGGTTGTGCCTTCTAGTTTCATCCATCTCGTGATCATCAAAATGAACCCACTAACAAGGTTGATCAAGTCTTGTTAAAAAACTCATTCCGAATAACACGAAACCGGAGAAATTTCGAATAACACTAAGTTACCTCAACGGGGATATGAAAATCCCCAACAATAAGAATATCATACTTTTTCTTGACAGTAGGGAGAGGAAATTCAAAACCTCCAAAAATGATAGTTCGAACTTTTTCAACAGATTTGATCTATGAACTTGAGATTGTTTCCTCGGAAAGTGTACCGTGTGCTCATTACCATTAACATGAAAAGTGACATTGCCTTTGTTGCAATCAATAACAGCCCCTTGTAGTATTAAGAAAAGTTCTACCAAGGATAATAGACATACTATCGTCCTCAGGAATATCAAGAATAACAAAGTCCGTTAAGATAGTGACATTTGCAACCACAACAGGCACATCCTCACAAATACCGACAGTTATAGCAGTTGATTTATCAGCCATTTGCAAAGATATTTCAGTAGGTGTCAACTTATTCAATTCAAGTCTACGATATAAAGAGAGAGGCATAACGCTAACACCGGCTCCAAGATCACATAAAGCAGTTCTAACATAATTTCTTTTAATAGAGCATGGTATAGTTGGCACACCCGGATCTCCAAGTTTCTTTGGTATTCCACCCTTAAAAGTGTAATTAGCAAGCATGGTGGAAATTTCAGCTTACGGTATCTTTCTTTTGTTTGTAATGATATCCTTTATATACTTAGCGTAAGTTTTTACTTTCAGCATATCAGTTAAGCGCATATGTAAGAAAATAGGTCTAATCATTTCAGCAAAGCGCTCAAAATCCTCATCATCCTTTCACTTGGATGGTTTAGGGGGAAAGGGCATGGGTTTGTAAACCCATGGTTCTCTTTCTTTACCGTGCTTCCTAGCAACAAAATCTCTCTTATCATAATGTTGATTCTTTGATTGTGGGTTATCAAGATCAACAGCGGGTTCAATCTCTACATCATTGTCTTTACTAGGTTGAGCATCAACATGAACATTATCATTAACATTATCACTAGGTTCATGTTCATCACCGATTGTGTTTCAAAGATCGAAATAGAAATATCATTGGGATTCTCAGGTGTGTCTACAGTGGTTCATTAGAAGCATGCAAAGTCCTATCGTTTTTCTTCTTCTTCTTCTTCTTTTAGAAGAACTAGGTGCCTCTAAATTATTTCTCTAAGAATCTTGCTCGATTCTCTTAGGGTGGCCTTCAGGATACAAAGGTTCTTGAGTCATTCTACCAGTTCTAGTAGCCACTCTAACAGCAAAGTCATTTTTATTATTCAATTCATCAAGCAAATCATTTTGAACTTTGAGTACTTGCTCAGCTTGAGTAGCAACCATAGAAGTATATTTACTAACGCGGTGAAGTTCATCTTTAACTCTAGCCAGATTATCACCTACGCGTCCTATCTCGAAAGCATTATTCTTTAACTCTCTACCAACATAAGCATTAAAACTTTCTTGTCTAGCCATAAAGTCATCAAATTCATCTAAGCATGGGCTATGAAATTTAGTAGAGGGTATTTCAACTTTATCATATCTATAGAGAGAATTTACCTTTACTACCTGTGTCGGGTTATCAAGACAAGGTGGTTCTTGATGTAAATTAAGACCATGTATTTCTTCAATAGGAGGTAAATTCTTAACATCTTCATCTTTAATACCTTTTTCTTTCATTGATTTCTTTGCCTCTTGCATATCTTCAGGACTGAGAAATAAAACACCTCTCTTCTTCGGAGTGGGTTTAGGAATAGGATCAGGAGTTGGCTCAATTGGTTCAGGAATTACTTCAGGAATTGGCTCAGGAAGAGTCCAATTATTTTCATTAGTCAACATGTTATTCAACAATATTTCAGCTTCGTTGATTGTTCTTTCCCTGAAAACACAACTAGCACAACTATCCAAGTAGTCCTTGGAAGCATCGGTTAGTCCATTATAAAAGATATCAAGTATTTCATTTTTCTTAAGAGGATGATCGGGCAAAGCATTAAGTAACCGGAGAAGCCTCACCCAAGCTTGTGGGAGACTCTCTTCTTTGATTTGCACAAAATTATATATTTCCCGCAAGGCAGCTTGTTTCTTATGAGCAGGAAAATATTTAGCAGAGAAGTAATAAATCATATCCTGGGGACTACGCACACAACCAGGATCAAGAGAATTATACCAAGTCTTAGCATCACCCTTTAATGAGAACGGAAATATCTTAAGGATATATAAATAGCGAGACTTCTCATTATTAGTAAACAGGGTGGCTATATCATTCAACTTGGTGAGATGTGCCACAACAGTTTCAGGTTCAAGGCCATAAAAAGGATTAGATTCAACTAAAGTAATAATATCAGGATCAATAGAGAATTCATAATCCTTATCAGTAACACAGATAGGTGAAGTAGCAAAAGTAGGATCGGGTTTCATTCTAGCATTAAGAGACTGCTGCTTCCATTTAGCTAATAATTTTTTAAGATCATTTCTATCATTGCAAGCAAGAATTTCCATAGCAGCTTTTTCATTCATAACATAACCCTTAGGAACAACAGGTAATACATAATCATTGGGGGGACCTTCATCATCACTATCCTCAGTAATAGGTTCTTCAATATTTTCATTCCCCCTAAATCTAGCAAGTTGTTCATCTAGAAATTCACCTAATGGCAGAGTAGTATCACGCACAGAAGTAGTTTCATCATGCATAGCAGAAGTGGCATCATCAATAACATGTGACATATCAGAATTCATAGCAGTAGCAGGTTTAGGTTTATAAGCCTACTAATAACGGAAGGAGAATCTAGTGCGAGCTAGATGGCGTTCCTTACCTCCCCTCGTAGTTGAGCGCAAAATAGTAGTTCGATCGTCTTTCAAGTTCTTCATAGTGATTAACAGATATAAATCCCAAGTGACTCAGAGAGTAGAGCTATGCTCCCCGGCAACAGCGCCAGAAATTAGTCTTGATAACCCACAAGTATAGGGGATCGCAACAGCTTTCGAGGGTAGAGTATTGAACCCAAATTTATTGATTCGACACAAGGGGAGCAAAAGAATATTCTTGAGTATTAGCAGTTGAGTTGTCAATTCAACCACACCTGGATAACTTAGTATCTACAGCAAAGTGTTTAGTAGCAAAAGTGGTATGATAATAAAGGTAACGGTAGCAAAAGTATAGATAAATGTTTTGGGTTTTTTGTAGTAGTTGTAACAGTAGCAACGGAAAAGTAAATAAGCAAAGAACAATATGTGAAAAGCTCGTAGGCAATGGATCAGTGACGGATAATTATGCCAGATGCGATTCCTCATGCAATAATTATAACATAGGGTGATATAGAACTAGCTCCAATTCAACAATGTAATGTAGGCATGTATTCTGTAAATAGTCATACGTGCTTATGGGAAAGAACTTGTATGACGTCTTTTGTCCTACCCTCCCGTTGAAGCGGGGTCCTTACGGAAACTAAGGGATATTAAGGCCTCCTTTTAATAGAGAACCGGAACAAAGCATTAGCACATAGTGAATACATGAACTCCTCAAACTACGGTCATCACCGAGAAGTATCCCGATTATTGTCACTTCGGGGTTGTCGGATCATAACACATAATAGGTGACTATAGACTTGCAAGATAGGATCAAGAACACACATATATTCATGAAAACATAATATGTTCAGATCTGAAATCATGGCACTTGGGCCCTAGTGACAAGCATTAAGCATAGCAAAGTCATAGCTACATCAATCTCAGAACATAGTGGATACTAGGGATCAAACCCTAACAAAACTAAGTTGATTACATGGTAAATCTCATCCAACCCATCACCGTCCAGCAAGCCTAGATGGAATTACTCACGCACGGCGGTGAGCATCATGAAATTGGTGATGGAGGATGGTTGATGATGATGACGGCGATGAATCCCCCTCTCCGGAGCCCCGAACGGACTCCAGATCAGCCCTCCCGAGAGAGATTAGGGCTTGGCGGCGGCTCCGTGTCGTGAAACGCAATGAAACTTTCTCCCTTATTTTTTTCTCCCCGAGACGAAATATATGGAGTTGGAGTTGAGGTCGGAGGAGGTCCAGGGGGCCCACGAGATAGGGGGCAGCACCCTAGGGGGGGCGCCCATGTCTCGTGGATAGGTCGTGGCCCCCCTGGCACAAATTCTTTCGCCAAAATTCCTATTAAATCTAAAAAGTGCCTCCGTGGATTTCTAGGACATTCCGAAAACTTTTCTTTTCTACACATAAAACAACATCATGGCAGTTCTGCTGAAAACAGCGTTAGTCCGGGTTAGTTTCATTCAAATCATGCAACTTAGAGTCCAAAACAAGGGCAAAAGTGTTTGGAAAAGTAGATACGTTGGAGACATATCATACATCAACACCATTGCCTCTCCGATGAAGCGTGAGTAGTCTACCACAGACCTTCGGGTACATAGTTATTAGCTAGATGGCTTCTTCTCTCTCTCTTAGATTCTCAATACAAAGTTCTCCTCGATGTTCTTGGAGATCTATTCGATGTAATATTCTTTTGCGGTGTGTTTGCCGAGATTCGATGAATTGTGAATTTATGATCAAGATTATCTATGAATATTATTTGGTTCTTCTCTGAATTCTTATATGCATGATTTGATATCTTTGCAAGTCTCTTCAAATTGTTGGTTTAGTTTGGCCTACTAGATTGATCTTTCTTGCCATGGGAGAAGTGCTTAGCTTTGGGTTCGATCTTGCGGTGTCCTTTCCCAGTGACAGTAGGGTCATCAAGGCACGTATTGTATTGTATTGTTGCCATCGAGGATAAAAAGATGGGGTTCATATCATATTGCTTGAGTTTATCCCTCTACATCATGTCATCTTGCTTAATGCATTACTCCGTTCTTATGAACCTAACACTCTAGATGCATGCTGGATAGCGGTTGATGTGTGGAGTAATAGTAGTAGATGCATGCAGGAGTCGGTCTACTTGAAGCAGATGTGATGCCTATGTTCATGATCATTGCCTTAGATGTCATCATAATTATGTGCTTTTCTATCAACTGCTTGGCAGTAATTTGTTCACCCACCATAATACATTCTATCTCCGGAGAAGCCACTAGTGAAACCTATGGCCCCCGGGTCTCTTTTCCATTATATTAAAGTCTCTTTTCCATATTATCAAATCTTTTTTACTATTTTGCAATCTTTACTTTTCAATCTATACAAAAAAATACCAAAAATATTTACTTTATTATCTATATCAGATCTCACTTTTGCGAGTGACCGTGAAGGGATTGACAACCCCTTTATCGCATTGGTTGCAAGTTCTTGATTGTTTGTGCAGGTATTCGGTGACTTGTGTGTCGTCTCCTACTGGATTGATACCTTGGTTCTCAAAACTAAGGGAAATACTTACGCTACTTTGCTGCATCACCCTTTCCTCGTGAAGGGAAAACCAACACAAGCTCAAGAGGTAGCAATGAACAATAGCCCGTGGAGTCCCGTTTTGCTGTACGCCACACCCCTCCCGATGAACAGGACCCCGTTTCGATCGTAGGCGCTCCATCACAAGTCTGTTTCCTCCGTTTTGCGGTTCGCCACACCCCTTCCGATCAAGAACACCCCGTTTCGACCGTAGGCACTCGAACAGAAGGTTGTTCTCTCCATTCTGCGGTACGCCAGACCCTTCCCGATGAACATGACCCCGTTTTAACCATACGCGGTCAAACAAAAGCATCAATTTGATTTTCAATAATTTCTCTCCAATTATTTCCAACAATAAAAAAATAATAAAGTGAAGATAAAATGACTTCTTCAACAGATGAGAAATATAGGAAATAAATTTTGAAATCAAATTATTATTTCAATTGTATTTTATTTGCAATTTATTTGAATTTGAGAAAAGCATGCATTTTTTAAAAATTGCATTTAGTCCAGAAAAATGTTCATATTGTCCAAATATTAGGTATGGACGATGAAAATTGTTTCTGGAATTTTTAGATATTTATTTTTATTTATGAGGATTTTTCTTCGCGGAAGTCGTTTAGAAAAAACTTCCCGGGCAGGCCCAGCCGAGCCGGGCCACGGCAAGCGCCGCCGCCGCCTTCCTTTGCTCAGGAGGAGTCCTGCCCGAGCCACTAGAGGAGTCCGGCTTGGACTCCTCAACGCCGCCGCCCGCATCGTCTCCTCGCGCAAGCCACCGCCGCCCTCGGGCCTTTATAAGGAGCCGACCTTGGCCCCCTCCTCTCCAAGTCGCTGCCGCCACCGCACCGCCCAGCCTGAGCGCCATGACCGATTTTGCTCACCGCCTTGCTAGCTAGCAACATCGCCCAGTAGCCCTTTCTTTGCTAGCTAGCTGCTGCCGCCAAGACCGCCGCCCGCCGCCACCCGCCGTCTGCCGCCTTCACCTCACCCTTGGCCAGAGCCGCCGCCGAACCCCGCCGTTGACCTCGCCGCCCGGGTTGACTGGCATTAAACCGATCTGGTCTTTTTTTGGGTTTAGTTGATTTTTTTAGTTTCGGTTATTAGGTTTAGATCGGTTTTTATTTTAGTTCGTTATTTGATGAACGTTCACCTGTTAGTTTATTTTAACAAACGAATTTATTCGTTATGTTTTGTTAGTGGACGTTCATCCGATAGAATTTTTTTAGTTTAATTTTCGCCAGGGACCTATCCGCAAATGAGTTTTATCGCGATTTAGCCCCTGATCTTAAAACTAGTGTAACTTTTTGCTTGTTTATCCAAATTAGTTGAAACCAACGCCTAAATCTTCATAACGATCTATTCTTTCCAGTAAACCGACTTGAACATGATTTTGACAATTTAAATTTGAGTATAGATCAGATTAGTATTTGATCTTGTTTCATTTGTATCTTGAGTTTCGTAACTCCGTTTGAGTTGTTTCTTTTTGCAAATCGTAGGTAATCACATGTACCTACTGTTAAGTTCTAATCCACAAGAAAATAATGCTGTTAGGTTTGATTTTCTGTTTAGTTTAGTCGTTTGCTTGTTTTGGGTTTGTTTTGGATCTTTTCTTGATTTCTCTTTGTTTGGTTTGACTGATTGCTTATGTATGCTACTGTTTTTCTATGCTAGCTTAACCAGAGTGCGAACTTGTTACTACGAATCTCTAGAGTTTGCATATCGTCAGCAAGGCAAGTTACACTTTGATCATGCTCTTCTATACCTAGTTTTTACTATGCATTAGCTTTGCCCCTCAAATATTTGCATGAGTAGGATTGGGAACATGTGGTTTGGTTGTAGTACTTGAGGTAGGAACCTAATACCTTTTGGTCACCCCTGGAATATACTTTATGCTCTATTATTGCTTAGCCATGCTTGTAGATGGGGATTGGATCGTGATACACATAGTAGTCATGAGAGTTATTAATCTTGGATAACATTAAGGTGGCAACTTTAATACACATCTGGGTGGATTGGCCGGGGCACCTGGAGAATCCAGTGTTTGTCCATTCGGAAAAATCCCGGAGTACCCGTGTGATTTTTCTTCGGTTCGCCACCCAGGCTCAAAGGGATCATATGATATTTCATGCCTAGAAACTTCCGTGTGTAGCCACAAGCCTTTATGGGCTCTAGCATAGTTGAGTAAGTTGTATGAGCTCTCGAAGAGGTGGACTAGCAGATGTAGGGGAAAGTAGGTGTACCGGTCTGCCCGGAGTAGAGAGTTAATGCTTCAGAAAGACTATGTCTTGATATTCCGATTATGGATGCAGTCGAGTCTTGTGGGGAAAACTGGGTAACCTCTGCAAAGTGTATAAACTAATCATGGTTAGTCGTGTCCCCTGTTATGGACATCTTGACTATCTGGAATTGGATATTATTTTTGATCTCATCACTCTTTAATAAATTGAATTGGGTTTAATGATGATACTTATTTAATTGGGATTTGAGTTGGAGGAACCTTCTCAAATATTGGTACAACTTTGGAGTAGTAAATAAAAATTTATACCTTTGTTGTAGGGAAAAACTAGCTTTATGCAAAATCTTGAACTTAGAGCCTCCACCAACCAAATATTGCATGTAGATATAGTTCTTGCATTCATTGATTTACACTGTAACTCTGCCAACATATTCAATGTGCTGACCTACATGGCTGCAACTTCTCATGTGTCAGACTTCTCAGACGATGAATAAGGTGCGATAGGTCATTGTTGTGCACTCAGCTATGCCGTTGGAGTTGATGGACTCATTTACCTTCGAAGCTTCCATAGATATTAATTTAGATGGCCTTCAACCATTTTATTTGTGTAATCATACTCTTTATGAGGACTTCGATGTAATATATGTGTGATTTAACTCTGCTATAATTCCTCGAGTACTATGTGTGTCAGCATTACCAATCCAGGGATGACACTTAAGCACAGAGATTTTGGTCCATTAGGATCGTGGTTGCTACATATAACAGGATATATCTTTTTCTCATCAAGATAAGCATATTTCAAAGTGTCTGGCAATTGTTTTAATTCAAACACAAGATCACCTTTAGGTGGAGGAGGACCTCCTAGAGTTTCAATTGGCAGATTATGTTTAAGCAGAGGTTGTTGTTTGAAAAAGATTTTATCTATTTCATTCCTTTCACATATATGCAAATCATTTTCATGGTCTAGCAAATATTGTTCCAAAGGATTAGTAGGAGGAACAACAATAGAAGCAAGACCAATAATTTCATCCTTACTAGGCAAATCTTTCTTATGAGGTTGTCTACTAAACTTGGAAAAATTAAATTCATGAGATTCATCACCAAAGCTAACACCGACAGTTTTTTTCTTACAATCTATTCTGGCATTAACGGTGTTCAAGAAAGATCTACCAAAGATAATGGGACAAAAGTCATCTTGTGGGGAGCCAAGAACAAGAAAATCAGTAGGGTATTTTATTTTTCCACACAAGACTTCAACATCTCTAAGAATCCCAATTGGTGATATAGTATCTCTATTGGCAAGTTTAATAGTGACATCTATGTCTTCTATTTCAGCAGGTGCTATTTCATTATTAGTTTCTTCATATAAGGAAAAAGGAATAGAACTCACACTAGCACCTAGGTCACATAACCCATGATAACAATGATCTCCTATCTTAATTGAGATGACAGGCATGCCAACAACTGGTCTATGTTTATCCTTTGTATCAGGTTTGGAAATTCTAGAAGCTTCATCACAGAAGTAAATAACATGCCCATCAATATTATCGACTAAGAGATCTTTAATCATAGCCACACTAGGTTCAACTCCAATTTGTTCAGCTGGTTTGGGTGTTCTAACATAACTTTTGTTTACCACAGTTGAAGCTTTAGCATGCTGATTCATCCTAACAGGGAAAGCTAGTTTTTCAATATAAGCAGTGGGAACAACTGGATCGACATTGTGGGTCCATATTTATTGGGAACAACTGGATCAACTTAATCGACTTCTCCTTAGGGAGATCAACATGAGTAGCCAAAGATTCACAAAAGGAAGCTACTATCTCAGAGTCAAGCCCATATTTAGTGTTAAACTTTAGAAAGCATCGGTATTCATAAAATATTTAACAGAATCAAACTTAGGTTCAATACCTGACTCTCTACCTTTGTCGAGTTCCCAATCTTTAGAGTTGCGTTTAATTCTTTCTAAAAGATCACATCGGAATTCAATAGTCTTCTTCATAAAAGAACCGGTACAAGAAGTGTCGAGCATGGATTGATCATTACGAGAAAGCCAAGCATAAAAATCCTGAATAAAAATTTCTCTTTAGAGCTCATGGTTGGGCATGAATATAACATTGAGTTATGCCTCCCCCAAGATAGAGCGATATTTTGTCCTTCACGAGGCCAAAAATTATATATATAATTCCGACCACGATGAACTAGATGCATAGGATATTTTTTTTGATGAAATTCCAATTTCAACCGATTCCAGTTCCAAGATCCAATATCATCGCATAGCCTATACCATGTCAATGCTTTTCCCTTCAAAGATAAAGGGAAAACCTTCTTCTTAGCTTCATCTCCGGGTAAACCTGCAAGCTTAAACAATCCACAAATTTCATCCACATATATCAAGTGCATATCAGGATGTTCGGTTCCATCTCCTGCATAAGGATTAGCTAGCAGTTGTTCTACCATACCCGAAGGAATTTCATATTCAATATTTTCAGTATCTACAGTAGGTTGAGGGGCAACTGATTGCGGTTCCATTCGAGGTGAAGATACCCCTAACAAACCCCTCAAAGGATTGTTTTCCATAGTAGCAGGTGACAATAAATTTCGGCACGTAGTAATAATGTTTCCTTACCAAGAGCGCTTCACTCCCTGGCAACAGCGCCAGAAAATAACATTGATGACCCACAAGTATAAGGGGTCAGTTGTAGCCTTTTCGGTAAGTAAGAGTGTCGAACCCAACGAGGAGCAGAAGGAAATGACAAGTGGTTTTCAGCAAGGTAATGTCTGCAAGTGCTAAAATTGTAAGTAGCGGAGTAGTTTGATAGCAAGATAATTTGTAACGAGCAAGTAACAATAGTAGTAACAAAAGTGAAGCAAGGTAGCCCAATCCTTTTGAGGCAAAGGACATGCCAAAACGGTCTCTTATGATAAGCAAAGTGTTCTTGAGGGTACATGGGAATTTCACCTAGTCACTTTCATCATGTTGGCTTAATTCGTGTTCGCTACTTTGATAATTTGATATGTGGGTGGACCGGTGCTTAGGTGTTGTTCTTACTTGAACAAAACTCCTACTTATGATTAACCCTCTCGCAAGCATCCGCAACTACGAGAAAATTATTAAGAATAAATTCTAGCCATAGAATTAAACTTTTGGATCAAATCGGTCCCTAACGGAATAGTGCATAAACTGGGGTTTAAGCTTCTGTCACTCTCGCAACCTATCATCTAAAAACTACTCCACAATGCATTCCCTTAGGCCCAAATATGGTGAAGTATCATGTGGTCGACGTTCATATGACACCACTAAGGGAATCACAACATACATATCATTAAAATATTGAACACATATCAAGTTCACATGATTACTTGCAACATGATTTCTCCCGTGACCTCAAGAACGAAAGTAACTTCTCACAAATGATAATCATGCTCAAGATCAGAGGGGTATTAAATAGCATAATGGATCTGAACATATAATCTCCCACCGAATAAACCATATAGTAATCATCTATAAGATGTAATCAACATTACTAGTCACCTACAAGCACCAATCTATAGTTCTGGTACAAAGTTTGAACACAGGAGATGAATTAGGGTTTGAGAGGAGTTGGTGCTATTGAAGATGTTGATGAAGATATCCCTCCCCAAGATGGGAGAGTTGTTGGTGTTGATGATGGCGATGATTTCCCCCTCCGGGAGGGAAGTTCCCCCGGCGGAATCGCTCCGCCGGAGGGCAAAAGTGCTCCTGCCCAGGTTCCGCCTCAAGATGGCAGCGCTTTGTCCCAAAAGTCCTCCCCTTATTTTTTAGGTCAAAATGACTTATATACGGAAGAGGGCACGGAGGTGCCCAGGTGAGCACAACCCACCAGGCGCACTGGCTCCTGGCGCCCAGTGGGTTGTGCCCACCCGGTGGGCCCCCTCTGGTACTTATTGACTCCAAAAATTCTTATTTATTCCATAAAAATCCTTGTGAAGTTTCATCTCATTTGGAGTTGTGCAGAATAGGTAGCTTGACGTAGTTTTTTCAGGTCTAGATTTCCAGCTGCCAGAAATCTCCCCCTTTGTGTATACCTTGCATATTATCAGAGAAAAGGCATTAGAATTACACCAAAAAGCATCATTAAACAATAAAACAACATAAATAATAGTAGGAAAACATGATGCAACATGGACGTATCATTGTCTTAATAACCATTTGCAATAGAAAAACCCAATAAGCAGGCTAATTAGCCTATTATTATTAACACAATAATAATCAAATTGACGTTTCATATTAAGCACAAAATATATTTCACTTTTGTATTATGGAACCAGGATTTCATAATTGAAATACATCAGAGTACACCATCATATAGCTTCAGCACTCAGTTACACCATATAGGAATATAACTAGCTACCTCATTACACAACTACACCAGGACCAAGTTTTACATGCAACATCTATGACCTTTGGAAATTAGCATCATAGATGGTAGATAGACAGATGAATCTCATCTGGAAAACTGCTGAAGCGGAAGGCGAATATTGAGCCTTCAATGATGTTGAAGGTACTTGCAGGCAAGTGCCTGTGGATGATTGATCGTCCATCCTTCATCCTCTTGAGGAAGACTTCAATATTGTACCGTGGGTGTTATATGAATACCTTCCTCGCCTCCTGACCATACGTGTGATTTGAGAAGTCATCATCAGTGAACTGCTTTGGAAAGGCCTGAAAACAAAGATATGCATAAATATCTTCTCTAAATTTGGAAATGGCGCAAAGGAATAAAAAACACAAGGTATAAGAGTTAGTACCATCTTGTAGTTCACTGATGTCTTCTTCATTGTGCAGACAAAGATCTTGTTGTTTTTTGTCGCTATTTTCTTTATCCTAACAATCTTTCCGAGTTTCTTGGTTTGACTGATATTCATGGACAACTCATTTCCCCGTATGCAAAATGGGTCGAATAGTGGGTCAAAACCTCCGACATCAGGACCTACATGTGCAAGAGTAAATTGTTAAAAACCTAAATATTAGAATGGTTCCTGTAATTGCACAATACTGTGCTCTTAGACAAAGGACCATGCATGTGCAAACCACAATTGCAAACCTCAGTGGTTCCCATTGTTTCCCTACAACACATATAAGGTAGTTATTGATGATGTTAAGTGAGGGATGGCATACTATTAGTAAACTATGTTGATGGAAAAAAATTAACACATTACAGATTCAGTAGATTAATTTGAGCCACATGGAAAAAGCCATTTATCCAAACCAAGCATGATTAAGAACTAGGAAATATAGCAATTGTATATGTTTCTCATGTATTTAGTACAACCAAATTCGATTTATTCCTCACATGCACAACAATACAAAATTCTACGCACGACAACTGGACATCGCATTGCAGAATTGAACCAAGCAGTTAACTAAACACCACAACGAATGAACCAAACATTAACTGAGCATCACATTGCACAATATAACATACTCCTAATAGAAGACCAGACAGTTAACCAAACCAAGCATGCTTAACAACTTAGAAATATAACAATTGTATTTGTTTCTCATGTATTTTGTACAACCTAATTCGATTTATTTCTCACATGGATGACAATACAAAATTGCACCCACAACAATGAACATCGCATTGCAGTATTGAACCAAACAGTTAACTAAACACCACAAGAAATGAACCAAACATTAACTGATCACCATATTTGCTACCTCTTGAGCATTTCATTGGTTTTCCCTTGAAGAGGAAAGGGTGATGCAACAAAGTAGCGTAAGTACTTCCCTCAGTTTTCGAGAACCAAGGTATCAATCCAGTAGGAGGCTACACGCAAGTCCCTCGTACGTACACAAACAAACAAGAACCTCGCAACCAACGCGATAAAGGGGTTGTCAATCCCTTCACGGCCACTTGCGAAAGTGAGATCTGATAGATATAATAATAAGATAAATATTTTTGGTATTTTTATGATATAGATTAGAAAGTAAAGATTGCAAAATTAAGTAGATCGGAAACTTATATGATGGAAAATAGACCTGGGGCCATAGGATTCAATAGTGGATTCTCTCAAGATAGCATAAGTATTAAGGTGGGTGAACAAATTACTGTCGAGCAATTGATAGAAAAGTGCATAGTTATGAGAACATCTAGGCATGATCATGTATATAGGCATCACATCTGCGACAAGTAGATCGAAATGATTCTGCATCTACTACTATTACTCCACACATCGACCGCTATATAGCATGCATCTAGAGTATTAAGTTCATAAGAACAGAGTAACGCATTAGGCAAGATGACATGATGTAGAGGGATAAAATCAAGCAATATGATATAAATCTCATCTTTTTATCCTCGATGGCAACAATACAATACGTGCCTTGCTGCCCCTGCTGTCACTGGGAAAGGACACCGCAAGATTGAACCCAAAGCTAAGCACTTCTCCCATTGCAAGAAAGATCAATCTAGTAGGCCAAACCAAGCTGATAATTCAAAGAGACTTGCAAAGATAACCAATCATACATAAAAGAATTCAGAGGAGATTCAAATATTTCTCATAGATAAACTTGATCATAAACCCATAATCCATCGGATCTCGACAAACACAACGCAAAAAGAGTTACATCGAATAGATCTCCAAGAAGATCGAGGAGAACTTTATATTGAGATTCAAAAGAGAGAAGAAGCCATCTAGCTAATAACTATGGACCCAAAGGTCTGTGGTAAACTACTCACAACTCATCGGAGAGGCTATGATGTTGATGTAGAAGTCCTCCGTGATTGATTCCCCCTCCGGCAGAGCACCGGAAGAGGCCCCCAAGATGGGATCTCATAGGTATAGATGGTTGCGGCAGTGGCAATAGGGTTTCGTGGTGCTCCTGCATGTTTTCAGGGTATGTGAATATATATAGGCAAAGGAAGTCGGTCAGGGCAGCCACGAGGGGCCCACGAGGGTGGGGGGCGCGCCCACCCCCCTGGGGCGCGCCTCCCTGCCTCGTGGCTTCCTCGTTTGCTTCTTAACGTCCACTCCAAGTCTCCTGGATTGCGTTTGTTTCAAAAATAACTCTCCCGAATGTTTCATTCTTCTTTGGACTCCGTTTGATATTCCTTTCTGTGAAACACTGAAACAGGCAAAAAACAAGCAATTTGGGCTGGGCCTCCGATTAATAGGTTAGTACCAAAAATAATATAAAAGTGCTTAGTAAAGCCCATAAACATCCAAAACGGGTAATATAATAGCATGGAACAATAAAAAAATTATAGATACGTTGGAGACGTATCAAGCATCCCCAAGCTTAATTGCTGCTCGTCCTCGAGTAGGTAAATGATAAAAACAGAATTTTTGATGTGGAATGCTACCTAGCATATTTCTCAATGTAATTCTCTTTATTGTGGCATGAATGTTCAGATCCAAATGATTCAAAATAAAAGTTCATATTGACATAAAAATAGTAATACTTCAAGCATACAAACAATTAATCATGTCTTATCAAAATAACATAGCCAAAGAAAGCTTATCCCTACAAAATCATATAGTTAGGCCATGTTTCATTTTCGTCACACAAAATACTCCCATCATGCACAGCCTTGGTTCAGCCAAGCAATTGGTTCATGCTTTTTAACGCGCTTCAGCTTTTTCAACTCTCACGCAATACATGAGCATAAGCCATGGATATAGCACTATGGGTGGAATAGAATATGACGATGGAGGTTGTGTGGAGAAGACAAAAATGGAGAAAGTCTCACATCAACTAGGCATATCAATGGGCTATGGAGATGCCCATTAATAGATATCAATGTGAGTGAGTAGGAATTGCCATGCAATGGATGCACTAGAGCTACAAATGTATGAAAGCTCAAAAAGAAACTAAGTGGGTGTGCATCCAACTCGCTTGCTCATGAAGACCTAGGGCATTTTGAGGAAGCCCATCATTGGAATATACAAGCCAAGTTCTATAATGAAAAATTCCCACTAGTATATGAAAGTGACAACATAGGAGACTCTCTATCATGAAGATCATGGTGCTACTTTGAAGCACAAGTGTGGAAAAAGGATAGTAACATTGTGCCTTCTCTCTATTTCTCTCATTTTTTTCTTTTTTTTCTTTTTTATTTATTTTGGTGGGCTTCTTTGGCCTCTTTTTTTATTTGGGCTTCTTTGGCCTCTTTTATTTTTCATAAAGTCTGGAGTCTCATCCCGACTTGTGGGGGAATAATAGTCTCCATTATCCTTTCCTCACTTGGGACAATGCTCTAATAATGAAGATCATCACACTTTTCTTTACTTACAACTCAAGAATTACAACTCAATACTTAGAACAAAATATGACTCTATGTGAATGCCTCTGGCGGTGTACCGGGATATGCAATTAATAAAGAGTGACATGTATGAAATAATTATGAAGGTGGCTTTGCCACAAATATGATGTCAATTACATGATCATGCAAAAGCAATATGACAATGATGGAGCGTGTCATAATAAATGGAACAGTGAAAAGTTGCATGGCAATATATCTCGGAATGTCTATGGAAATGCCATAATAGGTAGGTATGGTGGCTTTTATGAGGAAGGTATATTGTGGGTGTATGGTACTGTCGAAAGTTGCGCGACACAAGAGAGGCTAGCAATGGTGGAAGGGTGAGAGTGCGTATAATCCATCGACTCACATTAGTCATAAAGAACTCATATACTTATTGCAAAAGTTTATAGCCCTCGAAGCAAAGTACTACTACGCATTCTCCTAGGGGAAGGGTTGGTAGGAGTTAACCATCGCGCGATCCCGACATCCACACATAAGGAAGGCAATCAAAAGAACACACATGCAACAAATTTGTCACACAACTTTTACCATAAGTGCATGCTATGGGACAGAAACTCAAGGGCGGGGGGGCAGCGTATATCGTTTCACACTCAAAGGTGGCACGTTCCCTCTTAGAACCACGAGCTTCCAAATCGGCCCAATTTTTTACCACAACATGTTAGTGCCATGACATGACACCATGCCAAGTTTCATGATTTCCAGCCAAGTTTTGGATTTACATGAATTTAAAATCTAAGTTTCTCGATGTTCTCGGCAGAGTCATGACGTCCAGATGTTTGAATTTCATTCTCATTTCTTCCATGGGACCTAGAAATTCAACCAAGGACACACATGTGATTTTTCAACCCACTTTGGTGCACCGGAGCATGTGCATGCAATTCATATTTGGATTATGCACATTAGAAGTCCAGAAACTCAATTAATGTATAAAAAGGCCAAATGAACCCGAAATAATTCCAAAATTTAACAGGGCACTCATATAGTTCTATGTTGCCTCTGTAAATAAAATCAGGGGGAGGCAGCGTATATCGTTTCGCACACAAAGGTGACACGTTCCCTCTCGGAACCATGAGGCTTGTTGAGAGAATCTCCGGTTCTGCAAGAGGCTTATACCAAAACTTGTCCCAATTCAGCCAAAAATTATACGTATGAAAACAGGGTTTAGATTATCCCAAACATCTCGCTACCTAGACCAATAATGTACTATGATTTGAATTCAACATAAAATGGATACAGATATTTGAGTTGGAGAGCGTATGGTACATGTAGTTCATAGTGAAATATGATTACTGCTATATGCATGTCTTTTTGTTATCAAGATAATATTTAATTTTTTTTATAACTTGACAACAATCGTATTCAAATAAGGAAAATTGATTCAAATTTAGTCCATATGGTAGACGACAATATATATGTTCACATGGTGGAGTAAAATGTTCATATATGATGGAAGATCAAAATGTACGAGTACATCAATTATAAACAACAAGGTCACCTAATGATAAATTCGAATTCAACATAACGTGGATTCAAAAATTGAAATTCGAGATCATGGCATCTGTAATCATATAAAAGGGACATTACTCTTTCTTTGGTGGGAATTGATTTGTTTTTTGTTGTTGTTGAGGGAAGTGTGAATCGATTTGGTCTTGTGCGTGAGGTAATCTTGTTTTCCGATTTTTTTACATTTTCTTGTAGTTTTTCAATGGCATCTATAGCAATATAGTAAAAGGGGACATGACTCGCTTGTGTCTTGTATGATTTTTTTTACATGTTAAGTTTGTTCTGCCGAACAAGGAATCCGCACCTTGTTATCCCGAAATTTTCAAGCTCGAGTATCTTTTGTCTCACCTGCTTTGAAACTCCCGCTTCTTCAACCCGCGCCGCGCCTTGTTATCCCAAAATTTGGACGCGCGCAAGAACTCCCTCCTCATCCGAAATCGCTCCCGCAGCCAAGTCACGCGAAATCCCCCTTCTACCCCTCAGCCGAAAATGAAGCTCCATGTAGCGATGTCAAAACCGATGGGG
This sequence comes from Aegilops speltoides, assembly GCA_021437245.1. Lineage (NCBI taxonomy): Eukaryota > Viridiplantae > Streptophyta > Magnoliopsida > Poales > Poaceae > Aegilops > Aegilops speltoides. The sequence goes on from CM038147.1 coordinate 272,964,827, forward strand.
GTATGCTGGTAACTTACCCTACATTTCAGACAAGCGCGTCCCTAAGCTTGGCTCCCCCTCCCCCTCCCCCTCCCCCCATTCGTACACCGAGGCCGCCAAAACCCGCGAAACCCCATGCTCCTCCGTCGGCCTCCCGACCGCCGCTCAGCCGGAGACTCTTCCCCGACTACGTCGTCCACCGCAACAGCTCGCCGTCCCTCATCCACTGCACCGGATGAGGATCCGTTGTCGATCTCGTCGTCCCGCCGGATTAGCCACCCCATCCTCCACCTCCAAGGAGCTGCCCTGACGTTTGCCTCATCTATCGCGCCACCTCAATCCCCACAGCGCCGTCTTGACCTGCCCCACCGGAACCGCAACACCCTCACCAATTCCTCCGATGAAGCCGAGGCCAACTCGGTGCCACCAAGCTGCACTCACCGCTACATTTTATCTTTTATTCGATCTCACGGGGCTGCCGGTTCTAGATACCGAGCAGACATGGCGTCTCCATCGACGGCGCCGTCGCCGGCCACATCATCCACGGCGTCTCTCCCCCATGTTGTTGCTTCCTCGGCGGCGACTTCCACAACAAAGACTAGCTGCAATTGTTCCGCTCTCGCTTCGACCGCAGCTCTGTTCTTCTTTGTTGGTCGCGCCGCTGATCGCTCCTACTTTCGTTCGTGCTGCTGCTCTGCTCTTGCTCTCGCTTGCGCCGCCGCTTTCTTCAAGACGACCTCCGCAACTACAAGAGTTGCTGCTTTAGGACTCGCTTCGCGATGGCTATCGCATGACTTGCTCTCTGCTAGTGCGTTCCTCGCCGGCGTCTCGCTAATTTAGATCACTACTTCTCGCTACTAGTGCTCGAACGCCCTAAACATCTATTGCAATGCTCTATTACTAGTTCAATCAGCTTCGACAAAGAAAATTCAGTTTCGATTGTGAAGTTCATTTTCTTCGATTAAGTTCAGAGTGAATAAGACTTACAAAGATCGCCGGAGCGGCCGTGGACGCTGGCTGATGCGCGTTTACATCTAGCACTTTTTGGTGATGTATTTTACATCATCTATTGCAGATGATATTAGGGTCGCACTTCAGATTAAAGTTGTCTGTCTTGTCATGCTTCAGCCTCGTCGCCGTACACCTTAGCGGAGCTGCTCCAAAGACGGAACCGTCCATCACAGCGGAGCAGTACCCTTGGCGCCGTTTCTAGAGGCCTCGGATCTTCTTCCCCGCCTCCGACAGTCACACTAGCATCATCACCATCCTCCACATCCAACCCAATGTTGCTGAGGTCCACAAGGCTATGCCAAAGAGGTTGTACACTCGTCGCATCACTATGCCAAAGAGCCAAACACCCAGGTTGACTGAAATCCTATGTTTCCAAATGCTCTGTTTTGCATGTGCATTCCTATCCTATTCCTGTGTTTTTCCTGTCCCTGCGTTTATAGAGTCCTCCAATTCTAAGGAGCCCTTACAGATTTACTTCATTTTCAGATTGGCATCAAAGAGAACTATGTGTGTTATGTCCTGCTCCTGTTGTGCTGTCATCCACCCCACCTGAGGTGCACCATCGACAGAAGCATTCACTGCGGCAGAGATCCCCCCTGCAGACTTTCTTTCGCCGCCTCAAATCATCTTCCCCATTGCCAGCAGCCATGCCAACTGCATTACCATCATTGACTGAGCAGATAAACCTGAGGACTACACAGTTCCGGAAGAGAGGTCGCAGTCTTTCGTGTTTGCTTACGTTATACATCGGTTATTATTACCTGCTACTTTATCGTTCAATCTTGAGTTTTGAATTGCCCATGGGTCTCATATCGAGCCAGCAACGAATAGTATCTGCTACTATCTGGTTCATCTGGGGTCTTATATGTGGTTCATGTTGGGTGGGCAGCAAACAATAGATGATCCATTGTCTATCTTTTAAACTTAAGCTATAATCTACCGCTATCATTAGTTTTGGATCCATCGACTCGCTTGCTACCATCGGTCTTGATTTTTGCATGCACCCTTAGGCCTTACAAAATCTAACTTTTTTTATTATGCATGTCAGATATTTGTACACAATCGTACTAAACATGTAGAGAAAAAGAGAAGACCGTTGCGTGCGAATATAATGTCATGCAGACGCTGCTCCATGGTGGGCGAAGTGCCCCCCTCTCCTACATTTCCAGATTGTATTCCAGAGGAAGATAACTGTTCAGATGGAGATTCAGAAGGAGCCGACCATGCCTGTTTACCACCTGAGGTGTTTGCTCTAACCCGACATGCTGATGTTGGTCATATCATGCATATGGCGCCTTGCATTGCTTACATTATACATCTTATATGTCATCAGCTTAGTTTATATTTTCTTTGTGTGAATGCCACCTGTTTGGTTGCTATATCGTACTCCCACCATTCCTAAATATTTTTCTTTTTAGACATTTCAACAAGTGACTACATACGGAACAAAATGAGTGAATCTAGACTCTAAAATATGTCTATATACATTCGTATGTGGTAGTCCATTTGAAATCTCTAAAAAGATAAATATTTAGGAACAGAGGGAGTATATGGGAATTATGCAATGCCATCTTATTTAGCCAGGCATCATATACGTGAATCATGCAATGCCATCCTATTTAGCCAGTCATCGTATATGTGAATTGTATCGTGCCATATTTTTTCCATAATGTATTCCATTTGTCAACAATGTTTATACATTCATCTACTCTTCCTGTGCATCAGCCATTTGAGTCGGTCATGGGAAAATCTGGAGTGAAAACAAGGTCTTCTGAGCAGTCAGTGCTACCTGTCGATGCAGATTTCTTGCTGGTTATAGATAGCTCCTCAGAGGAGGATTCAGAGAGAGATTACTAGTCGTATCCCCGAGGTGCATGCTCTAACTTGGCTGGGTTATATTGCTCATATCATGCATATGGTGTCTTGCATTGTCATGCCATCTGCTTAGATTAGACATGATTTGTGTGAATGCCTCCTGTTTGCTTTCTATATCAGATACGTGAATTATGCAATGCCATGTTTTTCAGCCAATTATCATATATGTGAATTATGCACCGCCATGGAGCCAGGCATCATATATGTGAATTATCTCATGCCATATTTTTTTCATTATGTATTCCATTTGTCGACAATCTGTGTATATTGAACTACTCTTCATGTGTATCAGCATTTTGAGCCGGTTATGGAAAAATCTGGAGTGAAAACAAGGTCTTCAGAGCAAGCAATGGTACCTGTTGAAGCATATATCTTGATGGTTACCGGGAGCTCCTTAGAGGAGGATTCAGAGACAGATGACCAGTCCTATATCCCACCTGAGGTGTATGCTCTAAGTTGCAATGTTTATATTTCTCATATGATTCATATGATGCCTTGCATTGCTTAGTTTAGACATCATATGCACAATATTGAATTCTATCTGCTTAGTTTAGAGATCATACATGCGAGTGCCAGGTGCTTAGTATATGAATCAATTACGTCAATTATATCATGCCATCCTGTATACTTAGACAACATGTATGTGAATTATTTCATCCCAACCTATTTTAGAAAGACATAATATAGTTTTGTCATGTCATCCTGTTTAGGTACTCATCATATGTTGAATTATGCCATTATATCCTGTTAAGTTATCCATCATATATCTGAAACTGTGTCATGCTATCCTGTTTAGTTAGGCATCATATATGTGAAATTGTGTCATGTTGCCCTGTTTGGTTAGACAACATATATGTGAATTACCACATCATCTATCATACGATGTCTCAGACGCTCAATTTATTTTCTTGTTTATCAGCCATTTGAATTGGAGGGGTGATGGCAGTATCTAAGGGAGCAAAAACCCGTTCTTCACAAAAGACAGTGCTACCCGTTGATGCAGATAGAACCATGGTTGTACTGGCCCACAAACTAGCCCCACCACACATAATCGAGACTCTTCCAGATTGCACACTTACACCGTTGGGCAGAGAACCAGCTACAACCCATCTAACCGCAACCCCAGCGGATAGTAACCCACTTATAGTTGACAAAGCACCATGTCCACCACAGAGTACCCCCATGCGAGCAGTTTGTAAAGCTACTGCAGTGCCCAAAGCACGAAGACCACCATAGCTAACCCAAAATCCACATTTAAAGCAGAAGAGCAACTGTTCTCAGGTTAGATTCCATAGCTATGGTGCATACTCCTTTGCTATTGCATCATTGTATTTACTCATACCAACTACTTTCGAATTTGAATGATCCAATTGAAACTCCAATGGTGCAACAGGTATGTTTTAAACCTATTTCTTTAACTGGATTGATGTTCTAACTTCTTGCTCTATGTTGATTTCAGTTTAAGTTGTATAAACAATTATGTTCTCATGTGATGCACATTACAAGTACTGCCAATGTTGTGTAGTTTCTCACACTTATATTCTGTCTATGCTGATGTGTCTTAAAAATATATGAGTTGAACTGTGTCTCTATCTTGATTAGGGAACATAAACTAGAATGATATGGACAATACAGTGACCATAGTACATAGATATATGTTTGTTTCATGATGTTATCCTCTCCACCTTACTACTGAACCGGTTTACCAAAATGAGTTTGGTATAGTACAAGCTAAACCTGTGATGTGTCTGCTTGTTTCTCTTGTAGTATGCAAACAGAATATTGGAGAAGAGCACCCCACTATGCAATGGTAGGGAAAGTAATGTAGATAAGGTTCAAGATAGTGAGACAACCCTATTGGTCTTCAAGAAAGGTGATAAAAACGATCTTGTAGACAGTGAGAAAACCCCATAGTCCTGCGTTGATGTAGTGTTCGAGTTACTGGCCAGTACCGCTGCACAAGCTCTTCGAACACGCTGCTTGAATCACTTCGGCTCCTTTAGTCTCAGCTACAAGCTGAAAGGCATCAGTCAGCTGTGTTACGGCAAGAAGCCAAAGGACTGAGGAAGTCCCTGCAGAATTCAGATGCTTAGTTTCTTGTGCAACAGCAAGCGCTAGAGGATTTAAGCGCCACACAAGAGAAAGTTAATAAGTTTGCTAAGCATCTTGCCAGCATTATGGGTACCCAGGATATTGTTTCTTGAACTCTTCTGAAGTGGTTTTAGTTCTGGACTTGTTTTGCTACGGCGTTTATATGCTGTTGTGTTCCCTATATTTGCATTGGTGGTGAACTTTGATGCCCAGTGGATGTAATATGTGTAATAGCTGTGATAGCCTAGCATAAGTTGCTTGCTTATTTATTTCCTTGTTGTCTTGTTTATTTGTTTGCTTGTAGTCAGTGCAGTTCTTTTTCCGCGGTTTGCTAGTTCTGCAATAACCTACTTTTTAAAACTAGGCCACAATAACCATGGGCTAATATTTACTGTAGTGACACTGGGCCTCCTACGGGCCATAGAAACAGTGGGCCTTCTACGGGTCAGAGAAACAAGAGGGCCTTTTATGGGTCAGAGAAATATTGGGCCTTCTACGGTCAGTAGAAACAATGGGCCTTCTATGGGCCGATCATCAATGGGCCTTATATGGGTCGATGATCGACACAAACATGGGCCAATAACGGGCCGCATTATGGCCGTAAACGGGCTAGAGTTGGAATCATCCGTTCATGGGCCGACCATAACGGGCCATCGTTAATAGGCTGTATTTGATGATGCTATGAAAACGGCCCAATGTATTAACGGACCACAAATGGGCCGACTGTAACCACGGGCTGAATTTGGCCCACAAGCAGAAAATGACAGAAATGGGCCGTAAGTAAACGAATCCTCGAAATGAGCCCAAGAATAAATGGGCTCTGAGAAGGCCGAAAGATAACATAAATTGAAACGCCCAATCAATAATGGGCCCTTAATGGGTATAAAGTGATACATTGTTCATTATGGGCCAGTTTCACCACGGGCCGTTAATGGGTCTAAAGTGATACACTGTTCATTGCGGGCCAGTTTCACCACGGGTCGTTAATAGGCCAAGAGTTACATAGGGACTCATATGGGCCGAAAGACATCATGGGCCATACATGGGCCAGAAGTGAAAATGGGCTGGAATCATATTGGATGGCCCAGATGATGCTACTGGGCCTAATTCGGATAGGGCGTAATGGGCCTTGGGTTAGTGGGCTGTAAATGGGCTATATGCGAACAGGTCGTTAACATGCTTTCCATGGGCCGGCCCGTCACCTTTGACCAAGTCAAACGGGCTGGCCTTTTCACAGGAATGGGCCTCTGTTGGGTCGTGCCACATGTTGACGTATCATAGGCGCCTTCTGTCCAATGAGTGGATGACATCTGCCCCAACGATGAGCCGACACGTGTTCCCTCCAGCCAATGATGATTTTACACGTGGAAAATTCCCATTGGTCGGGGCTGTTAACAGGTTATCGGATCCAAAACCCAACCCGATAGCTTAACGTCGTTCCGTTATGGTGGATGCCACGTGTCGGTCACCCTTGACGAAAGCACTTCTGTGACGCGCGATTTATCGTCATGGAAGAGGACACTTCCGTGATGATAATTTTGGTAATGTCATGGAACACTTCTACGACAGCACATGTATGACTATCTTGATTTTGTCATAAATTTGGCATGGATGTACATGCATGACAAAAAACGCGACCTACTGTGACAAACACGTATCATCACGAAAGTGTATTTTTTTGTAGTGAAGCAAAGTTCTATAATGAAAAATTCCCACTAGTATATGAAAGTGACAACATAGGAGACTCTCTATCATGAAGATCATGGTGCTACTTTGAAGCACAAGTGTGGAAAAAGGATAGTAACATTGTCCCTTCTCTCTTTTTCTCTCAACTTTTTCCTTTTTCCTTTTTTATTTATTTTGTGGGCTTCTTTGGCCTCTTTTTTTTATTTGGGCTTCTTTGGCCTCTTTTATTTTTCATAAAGTCCGGAGTCTCATCCCAACTTGTGGGGGAATCATAGTCTCCATCATCCTTTCCTCACCTGGGACAATGCTCTAATAATGAAGATCATCACACTTTTTTTTACTTACAACTCAAGAATTACAACTCAATACTTAGAACAAAATATGACTCTATGTGAATGCCTCCGGTGGTGTACCGAGATATGCAATGAATCAAGAGTGACATGTATGAAAGAATTATGAAGGTGGCTTTGCCACAAATACGATGTCAATTACATGATCATGCAAAAGCAATATGACAATGATGGAGCGTGTCATAATAAACGGAATGGTGGAAAGTTGCATGGCAATATATCTCGGAATGGCTATGGAAATGCCATAATAAGTAGGTATTGTGGCTGTTTTGAGGAAGAAATATGGTGGGTGTATGGTACCGGCGAAAGTTGCGCGGCACAAGGGAGGCTAGAAATGGTGGAAGGGTGAGAGTGCGTATAATCCATGGACTCACATTAGTCATAAAGAACTCATATACTTACTGCAAAAGTTTATAGCCCTCAAAGCAAAGTACTACTATGCATTCTCCTAGGGGAAGTGTTGGTAGGAGTTAACCATCGCGCGATCCCGACCTCCACACATAAGGAAGGCAATCAAAAGAACACCCCATGCAACAAATTTGTCACACAACTTTTACCATATGTGCATGATACGGGAGTTGCCAACTTTAACACAAGTATTCCTCAATTTCATATTTACCCAACTAGCATGACTCTAACATTACCACCTTTATATCTCAAAAAAAATTATCAAGTATCAAATTGATCATAGTATTCAATGCACTCTATATGACAGTTTTTATTATACCCAACTTGGATGCCCATCATATTAGGACTAATTTTATAACCAAAGAAAATACCATGCTGTTCTAAAAGACTCTCAAAATAATATAAGTGAAGCATGAGAGATCAATAATTTCTATAAAATAAAACCACTGCCGTGCTCTAAAAATATATAAGTGAAGCACTAGAGCAAAATTGTCTAGCTCAAAAGATATAAGTGAAGCACATAGAGTATTCTAATAAATTTCTATTCATGTGTATCTCTCCCAAAAGGTGTGTACAACAAGGATGATTGTGGTAAACTAAAAAGCAAAGACTCATATCATACAAGATGCTCCAAGCAAAATACATATCATGTGGTGAATAAAATTATAGCTCCAAGTAAAGTTACCGATGGACGAAGACAAAAGAGGGGATGCCTTCCGGGGCATCCCCAAGCTTAGGCTCTTGCCACTCCTTATTCCATAATCCATCAAATCTTTACCCAAAACTTGAAAACTTCACAACACAAAACTCAATAGAAAACTCGTAAGCTCCATTAGTGCAAGAAAGCAAACCACTACTTTAAGGTACTATAATGAAATCATTCTTTACTTATATTGGTGTTAAACCTACTGTATTCCAACTTCTCTCTGGTTCATACCCCCCGATACTAGCCATAGATTCATCAGAATAAACAAACAACACACGAAAAACAGAATCTGTCAAAAACAGAATAGTCTGTAGTAATCCTTAACTTTCGAATACTTCTGGAACCCTAAAAATTCTACCTAAATAGGAAGTCCTAGGAAATTTTTCTATTAATCTTCTGCAAAAATAATCAACAAAAAATCACGTTTCTGTGATTTATTAAAATTATTCCCGTGCATGCAGAAGTTTCAGTTTTTCAGCAAGATCAAATTAACTATAACCCAAGGTTATCCTATAGGTTCTACTTGGCACAAAGACTAATTAAAACATAAAACCACATCTAAACAGAATCTAGATGAATTATTTAATACTACACAGGAGCAAAAAGTAAAGAAGGCAAATAAAATTGGGTTGCCTCCCAACAAGCGCTATCGTTTAACGCCCCTAGGTAGGCATAAAAGCGAGAATAGATCTAAGTATTGCCATCTTTGGTATTTCTCTTTTTCATGGAGTTATGCTTGGATCTGGGAGGTTCCTTGTGTTTTCCTTCATGCTCAGAGATATTTAGATCTAGAGCATCCAACCTCTTATTGCAAAGTGTAATCAAAGTATTCATGCGGTTGAGATTCCCACCAACATTTTTAAGAGGTTCAATAGATTTTTGCAATTCACATAATTTCTCTAAGATTTGGGTTCCTTATTGAGTAAGGGGTGGTCCCTTTTGTAGGGAAAGTACTCCTACTATCCCCTCTATAATTTCATAAGAAAAACTAGGATCAATTTCAATAAAATTCCCCTTTGCGGCAAAATCAAGGAGTTGTCTATGGGATATGGTTGGCCCAACATAAAAATTGCGAAGTAAAATCTTGAAATCTCCTTCTATAATGCAACCAATATACGATTCTAACATCCTATACCAAGCATATTTTAAGTTTTCTCCGTGTCTTTGTTTGAAGTGGAGGACTTCAAAATCGGGAGACGAAGGAAGGAGGAAAGAGCTAGCCATGACGACGAATAAACGATCTAACACATGAGCACACAAGAGGTAAGCTAAAAAGAGGCGAACGGAAAAGAGAGGGCGAATAAAATGGCAAGGGTGAAGTAGGGGAGAGGAAAACGAGAGGCAAATGGCAAATAATGTGATGCGAGGGAGAAGGGTTTGTGATGGGTACTTGGTATGTCTTGACTTGTGCGTAGACCTCCCCGGCAACGGCGCCAGAAATCCTTCTTGCTACCTCTTGAGCACCGCGTTGGTTTTCCCTTGAAGAGGAAAGGGTGATGCAGTAAAGTAGCGTAAGTATTTCCATCAGTTTTTGAGAACCAAGGTATCAATCCAGTAGGAGGCTACACGCAAGTCCCTCGTACCTACACACACAAACAAGAACCTCGCAACCAACGCGATAAGGGGTTGTCAATCCCTTCACGACCACTTGCGAAAGTGAGATCTGATAGAGATAATAATAAGATAAATATTTTTGTTATTTTTATGATATAGATTAGAAAGTAAAGATTGCAAAATAAAGTAGATTGATAACTAATATGATGGAAAATAGACTCGGGGCCCATAGGTTTCACTAGTGGCTTCTCCCAAGATAGCATAATGATTACGGTGGGTGAACAAATTATTGTCGAGCAATTGATAGAAAAGTGCATAGTTATGAGAATATCTAGGCATGAACATGTATGTAGGCATCACGTCCGCGACAAGTAGATCGAAACGATTCTGTATGTACTACTATTACTCCACACATCGACCGCTATCCAGCATGCATCTAGAGTATTAAGTTCATAAGAACAGAGTAACACATTAGGCAAGATGACATGATGTACAGGGATAAACTCAAGCAATATGATATAAACCCCATCTTTTTATCCTCGATGGCAACAATACAATCCATGCCTTGCTGCCCCTGCTGTCACTGGGAAAGGACACTACAAGATTGAATCCAAAGCTAAGCACTTCTCCCATTGCAAGAAAGATCAATCTAGTAGGCCAAACCAAGCTGATAATTCGAAGAGACTTGCAAAGATAACCAATAATACATAAAAAAATTCAGAGGAGATTCAAATATTTCTCATAGATAAACTTGATCATAAACCCACAATTCATCGGATCTCGACAAACACACCGCAAAAAGAGTTACATCGAATAGATCTCCAAGAAGATCGAGGAAAATTTTGTATTGAGATTAAAAGAGAGAGAACAAGGCATCTAGCTAATAACTATGGACCCGAAGGTCTTTGGTAAACTGCTCACAACTCATCGGAGAGTCTATGGTGTTGATGTAGAAGCCCTCCATGGTTGATTCCCCCTCTGGCGGAGCTCCGGAAAGGGCCCCAAGATGGGATCTCACGGGTACGGAAGGTTGCGGCGGTGGAAATAGGGTTTCGTGGTGCTCCTGGATGTTTTCAGGGTATGTGAATACATATAGGCGAAGGAAGTCGGTCAGGGGAGCCACGAGGGGCCCACGAGGGTGGGGGGTGCCCAACCCCCTGGGGTGCGCCTCCCTGCCTCGTGGCTTCCTCGTTTGTTTCTTGACGTCCACTCCAAGTATCCTGGATTGCATTTGTTTCAAAAATAACTCTCCCGAAGGTTTCATTCCGTTTGGACTCCGTTTGATATTCCTTTTCTGAGAAACACTGAAATAGGCAAAAAAGCAGCAATTTGGGCTAGGCCTCCGATTAATAGGTTAGTCCCAAAAATAATATAAAAGTGCTTAGTAAAGCCCATAAACATCCAAAACGGGTAATATAATAGCATGGAACTATCAAAAATTATAGATACGTTGGAGACGTATCAATATTGCACAATATTTAACATACTAGAAGATCATATAGTTAACCAAAACAAGCATGCTTAACAACTTGGAAATATAGCAATTGTATTTGTTCCACATGTATTTTGTACATTCAAATTCGATTTATTTTTCACATACAAGACAATACAAAATTGAACCTACAAGAATTGAACATCAGATTGCATAATTGAACCAAACAGTTACCTAAACACGGCAACAAATTAACCAAATAGTTAATAAGTGAGCACCACATTGCACGACATATCGAACATATATACTAGAGGAACAGATTGCATGGTAACAATACATAGGATAATTCACTAGAATTTGTTAGGGAAAGGCAGGAGCAGCACATGCAATAGGTAAACCGCACATGCTTAACCGGCATAGCTAGCTAGTTGAACATAGGTCCTTATAGTGAGCTAATAAGATAGGCTACTCCTCGTCGTTGGAGATATCGATGATGACTTGCTCCTTGGATTTGGAAGATGTCGAGGCCTCCACATCATGGGTGCCCTCCTTGTAGTGGTGAGTTGCTTGAGCCGCTCCGGGCACCAACTTGCTGGCTCTTGAGTTGAGGTAAGCACGGGCATGCTGAGAAAAAACCTCGTAGTCTTAGTCAAAGGCACCGATGGTGGCCTCGAGAAAATGCCATGAACTGTCGTTTAAAGCAGCCAACTGCGTGGCAGCTGTCGGTGTCAAAACCGGCGGATCTCGGGTAGGGGTCCCGATCCGTGCGTCAAGGCTGATGGTAACAAGAAGTAAGGGACACAGGTGTTTACCCAGGTTCGGGCCCTCTCGATGGAGGTAAAACCCTACTTCCTGCTTGATTAATATTGATGATATGGGTAGTACAAGAGTAGATCTACCACGAGATCATAGAGGCTAAACCCTAGGAGCTAGCCTATGATGGTATGAATGTAATTGTGATCGGCCTTCTAAGGACCAACCTCTCCGGTTTATATAGACACCGGAGAGGGCTAGGGTTCACATGGAGTCGGTTACAAGGAAGGAAATATAATATCCGGATCGCCAAGCTTGCCTTCCATGCCAAGGAAAGTCCCATCCGGACACAGGCCGAAGTCTTGAGTCTTGTATCTTCACGCTTCAATAGTCCGGACGTTGTACACAGTCCGGCTGTCCGGATACCCCCTAATCCAGGACTCCCTCAGTAGCCCCTGAACCAGGCTTCAATGACGATAAGTTTGGTGCGCAGTATTGTCTTCGACATTGCAAGGCGGGTTCCTCCTCCGAATACTCCAAAGTACCTGTTACGACGAATAGTGTCCGGTCTCCAATCGATGTTGTGCTCCTCGGCTTGGCGCCAAGAATGACCATCTCCACGTGTCGAGCGAATGCGAGGAGTCAAGGTATTTTTGCGTTTGCCACCCTCGATCCTCTGAGCCAATCGTCTATTTGAAGGGACAGGGGTTCTCAGATCCAAACCTCACTCTCCTCCCTTGAGCTAGCATCCTAGAGCGCTTTGCGAAAAGCCATTCCAGCATGGCCGGCCGTCGCATCTCTTCTGCTTGCCCTCCTCGCTCTAAGTCGGGGGATTGGGGAGAGTGCTCAGTTCCTCACAGCCGTTTGGTGAAGTTACAAACTCAAGGGTTTCTACCACCGGCATTTATGGTCTCCGTCCGAGTTGGAATAGCTACTTACAACGGAGGGGAACAAGCGGAGTGATTTCCTAACCCGTCTCCGGAGGAGCGAATATGCCTCATCTCGCATCTGCTGAGGGGCGTCGGGTTCCCTATCCACCCGTTTCTCCGCGGGCTCCTAGAGTTCTATGGCCTCCAGCTACACAATCTTACCCCAGCCTCCATTCTGCACATAGCGGGGTATGTCGCCCTTTATGAGCTGTTTTTAGACTACGAACCACACTTCGGATTGTGGAGGAAGCTGTTCTGCCTTGTCCCCCGCACCCAGGGGGAGTCCCTATATCAAGTGGGCGGGGCCGAAGTATGACGCATTGCCGAGACCTGATACATGTCCGGCACTCCTGAGAATGCACCAGAAAACTGGCCTTCAGAGTGGTTCTATAGATATGACGTTCCCCTTCCGGATCCAGTCCAGAGGGGTCTCCCCAAGTTCAGCAACGCCCCACCGAGGACACGCCTAAGCTGGCGTCCCCCGGGCCCTCAAGAAGAGGACACAAGGGAGATATTCCTCCTGATGAACCGGATAAAGCTGCTGGCCAAGTCCAGACTGACGATTGTTGAGGTCATGGCAATATGCATAAAGCGAGGAGTGCAGCCGCTCCAATATAGGGGGAAGCCCATGTGGCATTACAACGGGGAAGATGACGCCACCCACTGTGGTCGTAAGGATTCGGACTCCGCTGCCGCTTTGCAAGGATATTGTCCGATTTGTACAAAGGGGAAGAGAAGGAGTTATTTTGTATAAAAACGCAGGACGGATTCTCCATGTATAACCCCCCAGAGTGGGTAAGTAGTCATTCTTTTCCGAGTTTCATTTAGTCTATCGTAGTTCTGCTAAGATTACTTGCATCAATGCCTCTGAGCAGGAACTAAGGAGGGCCGTGGAAGGAATCTTCAGCCCCTCCCCGCAACTAGAGGACCCTGGAAGGGCCCTAGATCCGGGACTCAAAGTAGATCCGGATATTACCGTGAGCTTGTCGACGGAGTATTTTATCAGGCGAGCTGGGACGGGCGCCCTAGTGGCCATTACGGCCGACTCCCCTGGACTGCTTCCCACGTTGTGTGTAAGCTGAGCTAAAAAAGCCTATCCTCTGAAGGGGGGCATTCCCCAGGTATTGTAATTTTACCTTTGAGGCGTCGCTCTATTTGCAAAAACGATGGCCGGAGCGAGGGGCCGAGCCCCTAGGGACTCGTCAACCACGGGCGTCCGGATCGGGCAGGCTCAAGAGGAAGTCGGCGAGGGCTGACACACCGCTGCAGAGGTAAAGTCATAGCATGTCTTGCTGTCATAGAATTTGAAATATGATAGCGCCCTTTGTGTCTGGTAGGAAGAGGAATAACCGGGCTATATCCGGGAACCCCACCATCCACGCCTCCACCAGCCGGGTTCCAGAATTGGCTTCGGGGGCGGAGGCGGATACGGGGCCAGCACCGCATAGCTTCCCGACGGAGGATACGGATATGTGTTTGGCCACGAACTCCGAAGTGGAGAGCGCCATGGACCACCGGTGCCAGAAGGCCGTGCTCCGGCACAACATCTTTTCCGAAGAGGCTTTTAATGCCTTCAATTCAGCGGATGCATATGTCCGAGCCACTCGAGGCGGGCTTGACCAAGCGACAAGCCAGTATACCTAAGACATAGGGGTAAGAGATTTTGATAAGTATGCCTAGCAGTAGCCCCTGAGACTTAGAATAGTTGGGACAACTGTTTTAAGGATCAATATATCTGCAGGTCCTTGTGGACAAGAATGAATAATTGGCGCGGGAGCTGGAGGCCTACAAGGCCCAATTATCTGATGTTGTAGCCAAGTTAGAGGGATCCCGAAAGGCCCCTGCCGGTAATATTTGTCTCCATTATACACAGATGTGCTAGTTAGTAGATGGCTGGTGCGTTTAGTCTAACAGTAAGTGCTGCAGACGATCCTGGAGTGAATCCGGATGGCGCAGTGGGTGACGACTCGCATCTCCAACGGTAACTAAAGGCTGGCGAGCGGATCCTTACGCAGGGGACACAAGAGAAGAACAAGCTTCCTGATGCCAATATTCGTCTGGACGTGGAATTAAAGGACGTCCGCGCACAACTGGCGGACTCTGTGAAGGAGAACAAAAAACTTCGTCGCGGCATTTATGGTAAGAACGCAAGCGAACTGTTTGATAGTTCGGTGAGGAAGTTTATTAAAAAGATTTTTCCTTGCAGGAATGTTAACGGGTTGCCCTGAAGAGGAGATGCCCTCATCTGCAGGTGATTTGTTGCAACTATCGCAGATGCACGAGCGTGCCCGGCTGGTGGTGCACGGCGTTGCTCAGGCCTTGTGGCCATCGAGCCTACTGCCGAATGGCATGGGAGAGCTTGCGGGCCTGCTCCAAGGAGCCCGGCAGCGCTTTTGTCTGTGGAAGATATTAGCCTGCCGGCAAGGAGCAAGATAAGCCTGGGCGATGGTGAACACGCGCTACACCAAGCTGGACCCTAACCATATGGGCGAAGTGGGACCGGCGGGGCCCGATGGGCAAGAAATTCCCGTGAGCCTGGTGTATGACCAGGTAGCATTAGCCGCTAAGCATTCTCAGCAGAATTGTAGGCTAGATAACCTGTTAGATGGTATAGAGGAGGAATATAGTCATTCTCAGTGACTGTGTAAATTGATTGGCATAAATAGCCTCTAGCCGGATTGATATCATTTGTCGTGGCAGACCTTTTCGCTTCAGCCCTCGGACCCTATAGTCCGGGGTGTGTCCGAATACCCGCTCGGTTATGCGAAAACCGGGGCATGCTTGGAGACCAGGTGTAGGGGTCATAGGTGCTTGAACAGACAAGTACCCAATTAGTTATGTTATATTGCATGGATAGCAAGAAACATCTTCTAGGGAGAATAGTTCCGTTAGGGGTTCCTTTCCCTAGGTATCCATGTGTCGATGCACATGTCCGGACTACGCACGATGGCGCAGGATACAAAGCTTCTGGGGTTCTTTGTTGTAACCAACGAATACATCCTTTGTTCACCGATCGAATATTCTCTTAAGGAAACTAGCTTTCGGCTTCACCTAGTCTGAGGTACACATCCGGCTCAACTGGCAGTAACAATCAGAGAGGTGCTCCCCTTATGCCCTAGCCGAATTAACTGGAACGTAGGGCATAAACATAAGAGCCAGGCAACCCAGCTTGGCCACATCTTAAGTCATAGCGATGCATATAATGGTGAAGAAAAGGCACATATGGAGAAAGAACGCATATGTGATGGGCAAAAAGCCATTGAAGTAATTATGTCTAGCTTCCGAATAGGAAGCCCCCAGATATAGCTTGCACACATGGTACGGCCGAGATAATCTAGGAATTCGCACTGTATTAAGTACTTTGTGTGAATGGAAAGAGGGTCGAGAAAGGAGAGAAACAGTGGTGGAGTATAATTTAAAAAGGAGGGGTGAGGAGACAAACACTGCGTTCGGCGTTAGGCGTAGAATCTCCGGAGTCTAGCAGTGTTCCATGGGTTCGGCTCGAGCCTGTTGTCAGATGCATTACGTAGGCGGGACGCTCCTCCGGTGAGAACTTTGTCGATGACGAAGGGACCTTCCCATCTGGGTTTGAGTTTGTCCTTCTTCTTCTCCGGTAGGCGTAGAACGAGCTCGCCAATATTGTAAGTTTTGGCCCGCACTTTTCTGCTTTGATATCGCCGACCTCTGTTGTGATGAATCGCGGAACGGGCTTTTGCGACATCGCGCTCCTCCTCCGTAGGCGCCCAAGTTATCCCGCCGATCAAACTTGGCTTCCTTTCTTCGTACATGCGCACGCGTGGCTTAATCATGTATTATGTCGCAGGTAGTATCGCTTCGCGACCGCACACCATAAAAATGGTGTTTATCCGGTGGTTCGATTCGGCGTGGTCTGCAGCCCCCAGAGTACGGAGTCGAGCTCCTCTACCTAGTGCGTATCCGATTCTGTTAAAGATCGCACTCATCTGGGTTTTATGCCGCTCATGATAAGACCATTTGTCCGTTTGACCTGGCCGTTTGTTTGTGGGTTGTAGACGGAAGCGTAGTCGAGCTTAATGCCCATTTTGCTGCACCAAGTTTTCACTTCATCGGCTGTGAAATTTGAGCCATTATCAGTGATGATGCTATGGGGGACATGGTACCGGTGTACAACCCCGGATATGAAGTCTATTACTTGTCCGGATTCGGCCGTTTTAACTGGTTTGGCTTCGATCCATTTGTTGAATTTGTCCACCATGACCAATAGGTATTTTTTCTTATGGCTTCCCCCTTTAAGGGTTCTGACCATATCCAGCCCCCAGACCGCGAAGGGCCAAGTTATGGGGATTGTTTGCAGAGCGGTAGGGGGCATATGACTCAGATTGGCGAAGAGCTGGCAGCCGATGCAATGTTGGACAAGGTCCTGTGCGTCTGCTCGGGCCGTCGGCCAATAGAAGCTTCTACGGAAGGCTTTGCTGACTAGCGCTCAAGCTGCGGCGTGGTGTCCGCCCAGTCCGGCGTCAATTTCAGCCAGGAGTTGCCGCCCTTCCTCTTCAGAGATGCACCTTTGGAGCACTCTGGTCACGCTTTTCTTGTAGAGCTCCCCTTCGTTGACCTTGTAAGCTTTATAACGCCGGACTATGTAGCGTGCTTCGTTTTTGTCTTCGGGGAGCTCCTGCCTATTTAGGTAGGCCAAGAACGGCTCGGTCCACGGGGCGATTATGGCCATTATTTCGTGGGCCAAAGGTGTTATTTCGAGGGCAGAGCCTCCGATTGTGTCGGATGGTTCAGAATCTGGGGTGTATTCAGATCTGTGCTTGTATTGCCGGACTTCCCTTCCCATACTACAGATGGCTTGAACAGCCTTTCCAGGAATATATTAGGTGGGATAGGGTCGCGTTTGGCGCTGATGCGGGCAAGGACGTCCGCCGCTTGATTGTTTTCTCGAGCCACATGGTGGAATTCGAGCCCCTCGAACCGAGCTGACATTTTGAGGACGGCATTACGACAGGTCGCCATTTTCTGATCCTTGGCATCAAAGTCTCCATTTATTTGTGATATTGCGAGGTTTGAATCCCTGCGCACTTCCAGGCGTTGGATGCCCATAGAGACTGCCATCCGAAGACCATGTAAGAGGGCCTCATATTCGGCCGCATTGTTGGAGTCTATGTATAATATTTGTAGGACGTACTGGACCATGTCCCTGGTGGGAGACGTCAGGACTACCCCTGCTCCCAGTCCGGCCAGCATTTTGGAGCCGTCAAAGTGCATGATCCAGTTGGAGTACGCGCCGTACTCTTTAGGGAGTTCGGCTTCTGTCCATTCGGTGACAAAGTCAGCCAATACTTGCGACTTAATGGCCCGCTGCGGTTTGTATGTTATGTCGAACGGCAGGAGCTCGATAGCCCATTTAGCAATCCGACCCGTAGCATCGCGGTTATTAATTATGTCGTTGAGTGGTACTTTGGAGGCGACGGTAATCGAACACTCTTGAAAGTAGTGTCTTAGCTTCCGAGATGCCATGAAAACTACGTATGCTATTTTTTGATAGTGCGGGTATCAGGATTTACATGGGGTGAGTACCGTTGATACGTAGTAAACCGGCTTTTGAAGTGGGAATTTGTATCCATCCACCTCTTGTTCGACGAGAGCACTGCGCTTACCACTTGATGTGTTGCAGCTATGTATAGTAGCATAGGTTCGCCGATGTTTGGCGCTGTTAGGACCGGATTACTGACCAATAAGGTTTTTATCCCGTCGAGTCCGGCCGCGGCTGCATCCGTCCATGCAAAATGTTCGGTGCGCTGAAGGAGGCGGTAAAGAGGCAACGCCTTTTCTCCTAGCCTAGATATAAAGCGTCTCAAAGCGGCCATGCATCCCGCTAGCTTCTGATGTGCTTGAGGTCTGTTGGTATGGCCAACTGCGACAGGGCTCGGATTTTTGCTGGATTCACTTCTATTCCTCTATTGGAAACAATGAAACCCAGGAGCTTCCCGAAGGGACACCGAAAACACATTTTTCCGGATTCAACTTGATGTCGTATGTCCGGAGGTTATCGAATGTGAGCCTCAAGTCATCTATTAGTGTTTCGACGTGTCTGGTTTTGATGACAATGTCGTCCACATATGCTTCCACTGTTTTGCCGATTTGTTTCTCCAGGCATGTTTGGATCATGCGTTGATAGGTTGCGCCGGCATTCTGGAGCCCGAAGGGCATAGTGTTGAAGCAAAAAGGGCCATATGGCATTATAAAAGCTGTTGCAGCTTGGTCAGACTCTGCCATCTTTATTTGATGGTATCCAGACTATGCGTCGAGAAAACACAGCGAGTCATGTCCAGCTGTGGCATCGATGATTTGATCGATGCGAGGGAGGGGAAAGGGATACTTGGGGCAAGCCTTGTTGAGGTCTTTGAAGTCGACGCATAGGCACCAGGATTTTTCCCTTTTTGGCACCATTACCAAATTCGCCAACCAATCCAGATGTTTAATATCTCTGATGAATCCGACCTCGAGCAGCTTGGCTAGCTCTTCCCCCATGGCTTGCCGTTTGGGTTCTGAAAACTGCCTTAGGGTCTGTTTGACCGGTTTGTATCCCTTTAGTATATTGAGACTGTGTTCGGCCAGCCGGCGTGGGATGCCTGGCATGTCCGAAGGGTGCCAGGCGAAAATGTCCCAATTCTCGCGTAAGAAATCTCGCAGTGCGGCGTCGATCATGGGGCTCAATTGTGTTCCGATGGATGCTGTCTTCATGGGGTCTGTTGGGTGGACCTGGAATTTGACTATCTCATCTGCAGTTTTAAATGAGGTGGACTTGGGTCGTTTGTCGAGTATCACATCGTCCTTGTCCATGCTACCCCACAGTGTTGTTAACTCTTTGGCTGCTAGGGCTTCAGATAATGCTTCCAGGGCTAGTGCTGCGGTTTTGTTTTCGGCGTGGAGTGCGACGTCCGGATCACTGGCTAGATTGATGATTCCATTGGGCCCGGGCATTTTAAGCTTCATGTACCCGTAAAGGGGTATAGCTTGAAAGCTTGTAAACGCGTCCCGCCCTAGAAGGGCGTGGTATCCGCTGCTGAAAGGAGCCACTTGGAATGTGAATTCTTCGGACCTATATTTCTCTGGGGTGCCGAATACCACATCGAGTGTGATTTTTCCCGCGCACCGTGCTTCCCGAGTAGGGATGATTCCCCTAAAGGTTGTGCCGCTTTGCTCAATGCGGCCTTTATCAATCTCCATTTTGTTGAGCGTTTCTTCATAGATCAGGTTTAACCCGCTTCCGCCGTCCATGAGTACTTTGGTCAGCCGGAAGCCGTCCATGATTGGGCTAAGAACCAGAGCGGCCGGTGCCCGGACAGTCTGGAACCGAGGTTCGTCACTGGCATTGAAATTTATATCCGTTTCGTTCCAGGGGTTTATCTTTGCCACATGGTGAATTTCCGCAGAGCTTCGGTGAGCCCACTTGCGCCTGTTGTTCGAGGCAAAAGTCTCGAAGGCCGTTAGTACCGTATTATGTCCGCGGGCAGGATATTGTTCCGCTTTATAGTCTGCAAGAAGATACTTGCAACTTTTCGCCACCTCTCGGAGTATCCAGCACGCCCTAAGGCTATGAGTTGGCGTTGTGTCCGGCGTACCGTGTAGCTTACATGGCCCGTCGAGCCATTCTTCCAATACGGATCCCCGCCCTGGGGTGGGCATCAGTTTCTTGGGGATTGGATCGGCTGTCCTACGAGAGTTCGTCCGTTTGGTTCGGACAAAGGTCTCGGTGAGGGCGGTACTATCCCAAAATTCTGTTTGGGTCTTCCAAGCGCTCTCCATCGCACAGTACTTATGTACTATGATTGCCAAGTCCGCGAAACATATTATTTTGCGGCGGCTTATAGCATCGAGGAGTCCTTCATCCGTGCAGTTTTTGCAGAAGAGTGAGACATGGTCTCCTCGCGGCAGTCCTTAACCTTGTTAAGCGCAAGGAGGAATCTGGCCCAGTAATGATGTACCGTCTCCTGGGGATCTTGCCTGATGCGGGAGAGACAGTTTAAGTCCAAATAAGTATTGTTAGCAGAATCCGGATTATGATCCGATCTAACGCCTAGGGGCGCGAGCGATTCCGAGCCCAACAGCTTGGAATCCGGGATGCTACCCGTTTCCTTCAGCCCAATGCCCGATTCTAAGTCCGGGACCTGGGGCAGGTTGTCCTCTGAGCAGATTTGCATCTCAAGGAGTTCGGCGATCCAAACATAATTCGTCCTCAAAGCTGGGGGACGATCCGCGTGTGGTTCTTCCACGATCGCTATCTCATGGGTGGCCGGCGGGGATCTGATGTCCCTTCGGTCGAGTTTAAGCCCTATCCAGTCGTAGTTCGTATCAACTCCCAAAGCAGCGATGCGATCCAAGAGTTCACTAAAGGAGGAGAGCTCCATTGGATCCATCTATTCGGCAAGTACCGAACTGACCCGAAGGTTATGATTGATGACCCGAGAGGCCATCATCGACTCTGTTGCCGACGGGGCGGCCATGATAAAGCCGCCGAGCCGGAGCGTCTGGTCTATAGCCAGAGCTCCCTCCGAAGTAATGTCGTCCTTGAAGACGAGTCGAGCCATCAAGCCTTACGGCAACGTCACAGAGGAACTCTCAATGAAAGCACCAATGTCGGTGTCAAAACCGGCGGATCTCTGGTAGGGGGTCCCGATCTGTGCGTCAAGGCTGATGGTAACAAGAAGTAAGGGACACAGGTGTTTACCTAGGTTCGAGCCCTCTCGATGGAGGTAAAAGCCTACTTCCTGCTTGATTAATATTGATGATATGGGTAGTACAAGAGTAGATCTGCCACGAGATCGTAGAGGCTAAACCCTAGGAGCTTGCCTATGATGGTATGAATGTAATTGTGATTGGCCTTCTAAGGACCAACCTCTCCGGTTTATATAGACACCTGAGTGGGCTAGTGTTCACATGGAGTCGGTTACAAGGAAGGAAATATAATATCCGGATCGCCAAGCGTGCCTTCCACGCCAAGGAAAGTCCCATCCAGACACGGGCCGAAGTCTTGTGTCTTGTATCTTCACGCTTCAATAGTCCGGATGTTGTACACAGTCCGGCGGTCCGGATACCCCCTAATACAGGACTCCCTTAGCGGCGTCGGCACACGAGGCGTTTATGGTGGCCTCGACAGTGAGGCGCTCCTCCAAGATCTGGGGGCCGACACGAATGGTAGCCATAACGACCTCATCCTCGCATGCGACCATGATTTGCTTCTCCGCCGCCAAATGCTCCTTGAGCTCCTGGCTATACTGCATGCACCATGGCTTAGGGTGTTGCTTATTTGGAGGATGGGTCGGTGATTTGCATGTAAGGTGTCGTGCCGGCGGTCGGGGCATGTGGGATGTATAAGGAGGACGAGGATGGGGGTCGTGTGTGGATTACCTGCCTCTATCGATGAGGCCGAGCAGCGGGAAGGAGCATCGCCGGTAGGAGGCGGCGCTACAAGCAAGCAGTGAAGGTTTGAACTTGGAAAGGTAGGCGGAAACAGGGGAAATGTGGCTTTTGGTCACGAGGAGGGGGGAGGTAGATATTTTCGTGGAAGCCAAAAATTTTGGATCGGTGCAGCAAAATACTGGCACACAAAGTGTCATCAGACACGGTCCCTTGTTCAGCACTTTATACAATATGTGAACATCACAAACGATTCATATAGCTTACCAAATGTGTGATGAGTTTGAACGTGCAAATTTTGGTCCGAATTTCCCTGGTTACAGTGGTCATCCATGTCATTGCATAATTTGGGTACACAAAAGAGCCTACAACACACCCACACTTCTTAATCGATCAAGTTCAGCAATTAAACAGAGCTAGCAGACCTAAACATTACTCTAACAAAAGACCGGTGCTCTAAAGAAAGAGTACTACTCTGGCTGGCACTCGTCGATTTCCGCCACCTCCTCCATGTCCAGCATGCGCTCGACGATCTCCTTGGGAAGGGGCTCCATTTCATCACCACAAAAAAAGACACATCCGTGACATTTTGGGCCGAACGATTTTTTTCCTATCATGCTTATGACACTTCTATGACGATAATTGTGACAAAAGCATTTATCATCATAGGTGTGGTGGGCTCCTACTTTTGTGACAAAAATCATGACAGAAAATTGGCTTTTCGTCCTGGGCAGGCCGGGGATGCACATGCATGACATTCTTTGGGTTGTCCATGATGAAAAAAGTCGTGGTAGAAGGGAGGATGAGGAAACTTTCGGGGAGTTCCTGGTTATGATGGTGGTCGGGGCCGAGCAATGCTAGGAGGGATTGCGCTTTTCTCTCGTACACATATGTGCGTGTGTGCGAGGCGTTGGGCTCTAACTAAACCCGAGCGAGGCATTCGCTTACTGAACCTGAGCGTTTGCACTGGCTACGCGTTACTGAACCCGAGCGATTGATTGATCCATGGCTGTTAAATGCACCTGATCGAGCGATTCCTTCGCTATTGCTGCTAACTAAAGCCGATCAAACCTGCTGCCTCTTGATGTATAGTGAGCGTTGTTGGGGGTTGGATGAACAGTTCTCGGTGGGGGTTGGATGAACAGGACCCCGTGGTAGTAGAGGTCGTTGCCGCTGGATGAACAGGACCCCAATCGAGAGGAGGCCACCACACACCCGAGCCGGTTGGGGGGTGGATGAACATGGCCCCGTGGAGGGCTGGTTGAACAGGACCCCATGTTGATGGTTGGTTGAACAGTAACCGATGGAGGCTGCATGAATAGGACCCCGTGGTGAATAGTAGCGGGTGGAGGGTGGAGGAAGTTGAGGGTGCATGAACAGTAGCAGGTGGAGGCTGGAGGAAGTCGGCGATGGATGAACAGTAGCCCATGGAGGCTAGAGCGAGGTAGTAGACGGTGGATGAATGATACGTCTCCAACGTATCTACAATTTTTGATTGTTCCATGCTATTATATTACCTGTTTTTGATGTTTAATGGGCTTTAATATGCTATTTTATATTATTTTTGGGACAAACCTATTAACCGGAGGCCAAGTGCCAGTTTCTGTTTTTTTTTTGCATATTTTAGAGTTCCGCAGAAAAGGAATACGAAACGGAGTCCAAACGGAATGAAACCTTTGCAATGATCTTTCTTGGACCGAAAGCAAACTAGAAGACTTGGAGTTGAAGTCAGAGACGCAACGAGGCGTCCATGAGGCAGGAGGGCGCGCCCACGAGGCGTCCACAGAACAGTTCTCCCGATTATCGGTTTAGTTTGGCCTACTAGATTGATCTTTCTTGCCATGAGAGAAGTGCTTAGCTTTGGGTTCAATCTTGCGGTGTCCTTTCCCTGTGACAGTTGGGGCAGCAAGGCACGTATTGTGTTTTTTCCATCGAGGATAAAAAGATGGGGTTTATATCAATTGCTTGAGTTTATCCCTCTACATCATGTCATCTTGCTTAATGCGTTACTCCGTTCTTATGAACTTACTACTCTAGATGCATGCTGGATAGCGGTCGATGTGTGGAGTAATAGTAGTAGATGCAGGCAGGAGTCGGTCTACTTGACACCGATGTGATGCCTATGTTCATGATCACTGCCCTAGATGTCATCATAATTATGCGCTTTTCTATCAATTGCTCGACAGTAATTTGTTCACCCACCGTAATACATGCTATCTCGAGAGAAGCCACTAGTGAAACCTATGGACCCCGGGTCTCTTTTCCATTATATTAAAGTCCCTTTTCCATATTATCGAATCTCGTTTATTATTTTGCAATCTTTACTTTTCAATATATATAACAAAAATACCAAAAATATTTACTTTATTATCTCTATTAGATCTCACTTTTGTGAGTGACCGTGAAGGGATTGACAACCTCTTTATCGCGTTGGTTGCAAGTTCTTGATTGTTTGTGCATGTATTCGGTGACTTGTGTGTCGTCTCCTACTGGTTTGATACCTGGGTTCTCAAAACTAAGGGAAATACTTACGCTACTTTGCACCATTTCTTCTTCAAGGGAAAACCAACGCAAGCTCAAGAGGTAGCAAGAAGGATTTCTGGCACCGTTGCCGGGGAGATCTACGCCAAGTCAAGCCATACCAAGTACCCATCATAAACTCTTCTCCCGTGCATTACATTATTTGCCATTCGCCTCTCGTTTTCCTCTCCCCCACTTCTAAAATGATTTTCGAAAACCTTTGCCTTTTCTTCGCCCCTCTTCCGTTCGTCTCTTCTCGCTTGCTTCTTGTGTGCTTGTGTGTTGGACGGATTGCTTGTCACAATGGCTCAAGACAATACTAAATTGTGTGACTTTTTCAATACCAACAACAATGATTTTATTAGCACTCCGATTGCTCCTACTACTGATGCTGAATCTTGTGAAATTAATACCGCTTTGTTGAATCTTGTTATGAAATATCAAATTTTCTAGCCTTCCTAATGAGGATGCTGCAACCCATCTAAACAACTTCGTTGATTTGTGTGATATGCAAAAGAATAAAGATGTGGATAATGATATTGTTAAATTGAAGCTATTTCCGTTTTCGCTTAGAGATCGTGCTAAAACATGGTTTTCATCTTTGCCTAAAAATAGTATTGATTCATCGAATAAGTGCAAAGATGATTTTATCTCTAAGTATTTTCCTCCTGCTAAGATCATCTCCCTTAGGAACTATATTATGAATTTTAAGCAACTTGATCATGAGCATGTTGCACAAGCTTGGGAGAGGATGAAATTAATGATACATAATTGCCCTACACATGGTTTCAATTTGTGGATGATTATACAAAAGTTTTATGCTGGATTGAATTTTGCTTCTAGAAATCCTTTAGATTCGGCCGTGGGAGGCACTTTTATGGAAATCACTTTAGGAGAGGCTACTAAGCTCCTAGATAATATTATGGTTAATTATTCTCAATGGCACACCAAAAGATCCACTAGTAAAAAGTCCATGCGATTGAAGAGATTAATGTTTTGAGTGGAAAGATGGATGAACTTATGAAATTATTTGCTAATAAAAGTGTTTCTTCTGATCCTAATGATATGCTTTTGTCTACTTTGATTGAGAATAATAATGAATCTATGGAACAATTTTGGTAACGTGTATAGAGGAAATTTTAATCCTGGGCCGTTTCCTAGGAATTCCTCTAATAATTATGGTAATTCCTACAACAACTCTTACTGAAATTTTAATAAGATGCCCTCTGATTTTGAGAGTAGTGTTAAAGAATTTATGAGTTCGCAAAAGAATTTGAATGCTTTGATTGAAGAAAAATTGCTTAAGATTGATGAGTTGGCTAGGATCGTGGATAGAATTTCTCTTGATGTTGATTCATTGAAACTCATATCTATTACACCTAGGCATGATATCAACGAGTCTCTCAAAACCATGAGAATTTCCATTGATGAGTGCTAAGAAAGAACCGCTAGGATGCGTGCTAAAAAAGATTGCTTTGTGAAAGCGTGTTCTTCCAGTTTTCATGATAATAATGATGAAGATCTAAAAGTGATTGATGTGAATCCTATTAAATCTTTGTTTTCCAATATGAATCCAATAAAGATGGGAATGGGGATGAGTCAACTTTAGTTAAAAGGCGTCCCAATGATTCAGAGTTTTTAGATCTAGATGCAAAAATTGATAATAGTGGGATTGAAGAGGTCAAAACTTTAAATAGCAATGAACCCACTATTTTGGATTTCAAGGGATTTAATTATGATAATTTCTCTTTGATAGATTGTATTTTCTTGTTTCAATCCGTGTTAAATTCTCCTCATGCTTATAATCAGAATAAAGCTTTTACTAAACATATCATTGATGTTTTGATGCAATCTTATGAAGAAAAGCTTGAACTAGAAGTTTCTATTCCTAGAAAACTTTATGATGAGTGGGAACCTACTATTAAAATAAAGATTAAATATTATGAATGTTATGCTTAGTGTGATTTGGGGGCCAGTGTTTCTACGATTCCAAAAACTTTGTGTGATGTGCTAGGTTTCCGTGAATTTGACGATTGTTCTTTAAATTTGCATCTTGCGGATTCTACCATTAAGAAACCTATGGGAAGGATTAATGATGTTCTTATTGTTTCAAATAGGAATTATGTGCCCGTAGATTTCATTGTTCTTGATATAGATTGCAATACTACATGTCCTATTATTCTTGGTAGACCTTTCCTTAGAACGACTGGTGCAATTATTGATATGAAAGAAGGAAACATTAAATTCCAGTTTCCATAAGGAAGGGCATGGAACACTTTCCTAGGAAGAAAATAAAATTGCCTTATGAATCTATTATGAGAGCCACTTATGTATTGCATACCAAAGATGGCAATACCTAGATCTATTCGTGTTTTTATGCCTAGCTAGGGGCATTAAATGATAGCGCTTGTTGGGAGGCAACCCAATTTTATTTGTGTTCTTTACTTTTTGCTCATGTTTAGTAATAATTAATTCATCTAGCTTCTGTTTAGATGTGGTTTTATGTTTTAATTAGTGTTTGTACCAAGTAGAACCTTTGGGAAGACTTGGGTGAAGTACTTGCGATCTTGCTATCAAAAACAGAAACTTTTGCACTCACGAGAATATCTGCCATTTTTTTACAGAAGAGTGATTTTAGGTTGATTATTTTTGCAGATGATTAATATACAAATTCCTCACGTCCACCAGTTTATTTCATAATTTTTGGAGTTACAGAAGTATTCTAAAGTTACAGATTGCTACAGATTGTTCTGTTTTTGACAGATTCTGTTTTTCGTGTGTTCTTTGCTTATTTTGATGAATCTATGAGTAGTATCGGGGGGGGGGGGGGTATGAACCATAGAGAAGTTGGAATATAGTAGGGTTAACACCAATATAAATAAAGAATGAGTTCATTACAGTACCTTAAAGTGGTGGTTTATTTTCTTATAATAACGGAGCTCATGAGATTTTCTGTTGAAGTGTTGTGTTGTGAAGTTTTCAAGTTTTGGGTAAAGATTTGACGGATTTTGGAATAAGGAGTGGCAAGAGCCTAAGCTTGGGGATTCCCAAGGCTCCCCAAGGTAAAATTCAAGGACAACCAAAAGCCTAAGCTTTTGGGTGCCTCGGAAGGCATCCCCTCTTTCGTCTTCATCTATCGGTAACTTTACTTGCACTACAAAAAAAATACACTTCCGTGATGATACGTGTTTGTCATAGTAGGTCACATTTTCTGTCATGCATGTACATCCATGACGATTTTATGACAGAATCAATATAGTCATACCTGTGTTGTCGTAGGAGTGTTCCATGACATTACCAAAATTATCATCACGGAAGTGTCCACTTCCATGACGATAAATCGCGCGTCAGAGAAGTGCTTTCGTCAAGGGTGACCGACACGTGGCATCCACAATAACGGAACGCCATTAAGATATCGGGTCCGGTTTTGGATCCGATAACCCGTTAACAGCCTGGACCAATGGGGATTTTCCACGTGTAAAATCATCATTGGCTGGAAAAAACACGTGTCAGCTCCGCATTGGCACATCTGTCACTCATCCAATGGGCGAGATGCGCCTATGATATGTTGACACGTGGGCCGGCCCCAAAGTGGCCCATAAAGTTTAAATGGGCTAGCACAACTAAAGGCCCACAAGATTTTGTGGTCCATAATGGGCCGACCAACTAAAGGTCCACGAGATTTTGCGGACCATAATGGGCCGGCCCAGCTAAAGGCCCACAAAATTTTACAGGCCATAATGGGCCCGCCCAACTAAAGGCCCACGAGATTTTGCGGACCATAATGGGCCGGCCCAGCTAAAGGCCCACAAGATTTTGCGGACCATAATGGGCCGACCCAGCTAAAGGCCCACGAGATATCGCCGACCATAATGGGCCGGCCCAGCTGAAGGCCCACAAGATTTTCGTGACAGTAGTAGGCCGGCCATTAACATACTGCCATGTTTTGGGCCAAATGCCGGCCCATATTTGATCTGGTCCATTAACAGCCTGCCACGTTCCGGGCCTAATAAAGGCCCATATGAGATCTGGCCCATTAAAAGCCTACCACGTTCTGGGCCAAATTACGGCCTAGATCAGGTCCAGCCTTTAAGAGGCTTTGGGCTAAATTATGGCCCATATTAGATTCAGCCCGTCAACTGGACGCTATGCTTTTGGGCCCACTTGATGAAGGACCATTTAATAATTCGGCCTGATATTAGTTTTGGCCTATTAAAGGCCCGTTTAACATTTCGGCCCTATATTTTATTTCGGCCTGTTAAAAGCCCGTCATATAGTTGGGCCTAACTACGGCCCGAGTTGCATCCGGCCTGCTCACAGCCGATAATCTGATTGGGCCAAACAAGGACGGAGACAATTTTTGCCTGTTACAAGCCCGTGATTTGATTGGCACAATCACGGGCCAGGGTCTATTTCGGCCTGCTGCCGTCCTGTGAGCTGTTCGGCACGTTTCAGGCCCAACCTACTTTTCAGCCTCCTAAAAGCCCATTGAATTTTCTTGCGAAAAT
Source organism: Aegilops speltoides (assembly GCA_021437245.1). Lineage (NCBI taxonomy): Eukaryota > Viridiplantae > Streptophyta > Magnoliopsida > Poales > Poaceae > Aegilops > Aegilops speltoides. The sequence continues at coordinate 272,994,031 of CM038147.1, forward strand.
AGGGCCGATGGTTTACTCAGCCTATTAAAGGCCCGAATCTACTAGTGGGCTAGTTTACATTTAGGCCTGTTAACGGACCAAGATGACGGGGCCGATGATGCGGATCATACATAGTGATTTGCATGACGGCCCGATTATGTAACGTAATTCTACGGTTTGGCCGGTTTACTGCGAAGATAGGATATATATACAGTAAAATAACTGCAGCATTGTGAATAAGAAAAAACCTAGACTATACAATAAACAAATTACAGCATATTACATCCACTGGGCATCAAAGTTTGCCACTATGATAATAAAGCACAAGCAGATAGGAGATTACATACACTGGGCATCAAAGAAGTAGCAACCAGACCTCAAACAGTCTGATCTCTGTGCATAAGTGTCATCCCTGGACCGGTAATGCTGACACGCACAGTACTTGAAGGATTTATAACAAAGTTTCAATCACACACTTATTACATCGAATGTCTCAAAAGAGAACTTATTACAATAAATATGGCTTAAGGCCATCTAAAGTCGATAACAGCGGAAGGCTTGGAAGATAAAGTGAGTCCATCAACTCCAATGACATCACTGAGTGAAAGACAACAACCTATGGTACCTTATTCGTCGTTTGAAAAGTCTGCAACATGAACGTTGCAGCCCGAAACGGGTCAGCACATGGAATACGCTGGCAATGTAACACAAGAGAGTAATGAACAGAATAAATGCTATCACTAGATGCATATATGGCTGGTGGAAAGCTCTATGGTTACAGTTTTGCATAAAGCCAATTTTTCCCTACAACAAAGGAATACATTTTATTTAACTATCATGGTGGTTGTTAAACATTGAGAAGGTTCCTCCAACTCAATCCCAATTAATCATCATTATTAAACCCAATCAAATTAATTTAAGACTGATGAGATCAGCATAATAATCCAAGAACTAGATACTCAAGATGTCCATAACCGGGGACACGGCTAACCATGATTAGTTTGTACACTATACAGAGGTTTGCGCACTTTCCCCCACAAGACTCGAATACATTCATGGTCGGAGAATCGAGACACAGTCTTTCTGCAACAATAACTCTTTACTCTGGGTGGACAGCTACACCGTAGGATGATCACACGGGTACTCCGGGATATCCTAGGACAACACTGGATTCTCCAGGTGCCCTAACAACCGCTGGGTACTCCAGAGTGCCTTCAAGCAATCCACCCAGATGTGTATTAAAGTAGCCACCTTAAGTTAACCATTTAGTAAGAACACTCACATCTGTCATGAATCACTCGAACCAAACCATGTCTACGAGCATAGCATAGCAAAATAAGCATAACGTAGAAGTAACTTTAACAGGACAATAGGTACTACCTCATCTACTTCCCAAAACCCACATGTTAATCAGATCCTAACCATGAAATTGTTTGAGGATTGATCTAATGCAATAAAACTGGGTATTAAAGAGGTATGATCAAAGTGTTACTTTCCTTGCCGATGATCCGTGAAACCTAGAGACTCGTAGTAGCACGCTTCGCACTCCGGGTACTCTATTGCAAACAAACAAGCATACAATAAGAACTCAACTAGAAGCACAGGTAAAACTCAAATAAGATATCTAACCAGAAGGTTCAACTTAAGAACTACGGTTTGCAAAAAGAATCAAATCAAACGAAGCAACGAAACTCAAACTGCGAAAGAAACAAGCTCCATTTACTAATCTGGACTTAAGTCAAATTTTATAGTAGCAAAACTCTTTTAAGTTGGTTAAACAGAAAGAGGGCTTCGAGGTGAAACTCTAGGCGCTTGAATCTCCTGATTCCGATAAACGAGCGAAAAGATAAACTAAAACAAAAATTATGGCAGAAATCCCGATCGAAAGAATCGCAAAAAAACACTGGAAAAAGAAAAATTGACGAATAGGCTAACGAACGAACGGTCGCTATCTGCGGCTAACGGGTGAAAACCATTCATTAAAAAGAACGTACGAACGGGCGTTCACTAATTAGCTAAGCCGAAAAAAATAAACCGATCTAAGAAAAAACCGCGGTTTTTTATTTTAAAAACGGACGGTTTTTCTAACAAAAACCGTCCGCGGCGGTGGCGACTACCTTGACGAGGTCCGGCGAGGGGCGGCAGATCCGCCGGCGGTGGTCGGCAATGGCGACGGGCGGCGGACGGCGGCGGTGAAGGCGGGTCGGCACGGCGGCGGCGAGGGGTGGCGGTGTCGGCGGCGATCACTGAGGGCGACGGTGGCGGATCCGGCGGCGGCGGTGGCTAGGGTTTCGGGTGAGGGCGGCTGGGCTGCGGGGTCCCGGGCGGGCCTTTTTAAGAGGCCGGCCGGACGAGTCCAGGCCGGGTAGGCTAAGTCGGTTCTCTCATTTTTTTAAATAATTTCGCACGCAGAAAAACAAATAAAAGAAATACTAAACGGACTCCAAAAATCCTGAAATAAATTTTCCCCGTGCTCTAAAAATATAGCGGACAAAGTGAACATTTATTTGGGCCTCTAATGCAATTTTGACAAACGCATATTTTTCCTAATTAAAATAAAATAGCAATAAAACTCCGAATAAAAATCTTATTTGATTTTAATATTAAATCTCCAATATTTCTTTATTTTGGGAAAGTCATTTTAGCCCCTCTCTTTTATTTTTATAAAAGAAATATTTCGAAGAGAAAATAATTAAAATCAAATGATCCTCTTTTCAAAATTTGAGAAAACTCAAATATGAAAATAACAAAATCCCCAACTCTCTCCGTGGGTCCTTGAGTTGCGTAGAATTTCTAGGATCAAGCCAAAATGCAATAAAATATGATATGCAATGATGATCTAATGTATAACATTCCAAATTGGAAATTTGGGATGTTGCAAACCTACCCCCCTTAAGATGAATCTCGCCCTCGAGATTCGGGTTGGCAAGAAAATAGGTGAGGGTGATCCTTCCTTAGGTCTTCCTCTCGCTCCCAGGTGGCTTCATCCTCGGTATGGTGGCTCTACTAAACTTTGCAAAACTTGATAACCTTGTTGCGTGTGACTCAGCCGGCAAACTAGAGAATCTTCATTTGTTTCTCCTCGTAGGTCAAGTCGCTATCCAACTGAATTGCTTCCAGTGGCACTGTATCTCTCAGAGGGATATCGGCCATCTCTGCGTGGCACTTCTTCAACTGGGAAACGTGGAACACATCGTGAACTCCTGACAATTCTTCAGGCAATACCAACTTGTAAGCAACTTCTCCCATACATTCCAAAACTTTGTATGGTCCCACAAAACATGATGCTAATTTTCCCTTAACTCCAAAACGCTTAACTCCTTGAAGTGGGGACACACGAAGATAAACTCTCTATCCGACTTTGTAAATTGTGTCCTTGCATTTAGAATCCGCATAGCTCTTCTGCCTAGACTAGGCTACCTTGAGTCCATCGCGAATCAACTTAACCTTCTCTGTAGACTCTTTAGTCAAATCTGGTCCAAACCACTAACGGTCTCCAACCTCATCCCATAACAATGGTGTCCTGCACCTCCTTCCGTACAAAGCTTTGAAAGGGGCCATCTTCAACCTGGCTTGATAACTGTTGTTGTAAGAGAACTCTGCATATGGAAAATTGTCGTCCCAACTAGATCCATAATCTAGCGCACAAGCTCTCAACATGTCCTCCAGAATCTGATTGACTCTCTCAGTCTGTCCATCTGTCTGTGGATGAAAGGCTGTACTGAACTCTTGCCTGGTACCCAAAGTTTCATGCAACTGATTCCAGAACTTTGAGGTAAACTGGGTTCCTCTATCTGATACAATGGTCCTCGGAACTCCATGCAGACATACGATCCTGATCATGTATATCTTTGCCAACTTAGCACTGGTGTAAGTGGTCTTCACTGGGATGAAATGAGCTACCTTCGTCGAACGATCGACTACAACCCATATCGAGTCATAGCCAGAACGAGTCCCGAGCAATCCCTTGATAAAATCCATGCCTAGCTTACCCACTTCCATTCGGGTATCGGCAATGGCTGTAACAATCCAGCTGGCTTCTGATGCTCCGCCTTCACTCTTTGACATACATCACAAACTGCTACATACTCCGCAATATCTTTCTTCATTCCGGTCCACCAGAAACTATCCTTCAAATCCAGATAGATCTTGGTATTTCCTGGGTTAATCGAGTATGGAAAATCATGGGTCTCCTGTAGAATCAACTTCCCGATCTGCTGGTCATTAGGCACATAAACGCGGTCCTCAAACCATAAGGTATCATGCTCATCCTCACAAAACCCTTTAGCCTTTCCTTTGCTCATCCTTTCCTTTATCTCGGAAATCTCCTTGTCCATCTTCTGAGCTTCTCTGATCTTATCCATCAAAGTAGACTGAATCTCCAGTGCTGCTACATAGCCTCTCGGAACTATCTCGAAACATAGCTCACGAAGATCCTCTGCTAACTCCTGGGGTAACTCTCTGGTCATGAGTGTATTGACATGGCTCTTGCGACTCAACGCATCAGCTACTACATTGGCCTTTCCGGGATGATAATGTAACATCATATCATAATCCTTGATGAGCTCCAACCATCTCCTTTGCCTGAGATTGAACTCCTTCTGCGTGAAGATATACTTCAAACTCTTGTGATCCGTGTACACCTCACAATGGTTTCCAATAAGAAAGTGTCTCCATGTCTTCAACACATGCACTATGGCTGCTAACTCCAAATCATGGGTAGCATAACTCAACTCATGGGGTTTAAGCTGTCGTGAGGCATAAGAAACAACTCTTCCCTCCTGCATAAGCACTGCTCCAAGTCCTCGACGAGAAGCGTCGCAATACACCAGGTAATCCTTGAGTTGATCTGGAAGAATCAACACTAGAGCCGTAACCAAACGTTTCTTCAATTCCTGAAAACTGGCCTCACATTCCTAAGTCCATTTGAACTTGGTGTCCTTCAACAGCTCCATCATGGGCTTTGCAATCTTCGAGAAATTCTCAATGAACCTTTGGTAGTATCCTCCGAGTCCCAGAAAACTCCGGATCTCTCCAACTAACGTGGGTGCTTCCCAATTTGTCATAGTGACAACCTTGGTGGGGTCTACTACTATTCCTTCTCCGGATATAACATATAACATGTTCGAGGAATCCAACTTCCTTCAACCAAAACTCACACTTGCTGAACTTAGCATATAACTGATGTTCTCTGAGCTTCCCAAGTACCAGACGCAAATGCTCCTTATGCTCCTCCTCATTCTTCGAGTAGACTAATATGTCATCAATGAACACCACAACGAACTAATCCAAAAACTCCATAAACACCTTGTTCATCATGTTCATGAAATAGGCAGGTGCGTTAGTCAGACTAAATGACATAACGGTACACTCATATAGCCCGTACCTCGTGGTAAAAGTTGTCTTAGGTATATCCTGCTCTCGAATCTTCAGCTGGTGGTATCCTGACCGCAGATCTATCTTGGAAAATACTTTAGCTCCTTGCAACTAGTCGAACAAATCATTGATCATCGGCAGTGGGTGCTTGTTCTTGAATGTCACTTCATTCAATCCCCGATAATCAACAACCATTCTCAACGATCCATCCTTCTTCTCCACTAGAAGCATCGGTGATCCCCAAGGTGACAAACTTGGGCGAATATAGCCTTTATCTAGTAACTCCTTAATCTGCTTTTTAATTTCTTGCAAATCCTTTGCTGGCATCATGTACGGTCTCTTAGATATTGGCCCTGTGCCTGGTAAAAGCTCAATCAAAAACTCAATGTCTCTATCCAGTGGCATGCCTGGCAACTCTTCTGGAAATACATCAGGGAAATCCTTCACCATTGGTACTTCCTCCTGTACAACTCCTGATAAGGAATTCACTTGAGTCCTCTTCGGCACATGCCGGGATACATACTTAATCCTTCTTCCTACTGGGGTGTTGAGCATAATCGACTTACTGGTGCAATAGATGTTTCCTCCATACATCGATAGCCAATCCATACCCCAAATCACATCCAAACCTTGCAACTCCAAAATTATCATGTCTGAGAGGAAAACATGCCTACCTATGGTCAATGGCATCTGAAAACATCCTTGGCTTGCCATATGCTCCGCTCCTGGTGAGCTTACTAACATAGGTGTTCTAAGAACTTTGGTGGGCAGTTTATACTAATCCACAAATCCCCTTGATATGTATGAATGCGATGCACCAATATCAAAAGAACGATTGCAGTAAATGACTTAACCAAAAACTTACCTATTACTGCATCAGGCTGGGCTTCAACCTCCTCCACGTTAACGTGGTTCACTTGTCCCCTGTTGAAAGGGTTGGGCTTCTTCCCAGATCTTCCATTGCCATTTCCATTCTTTGCTTCAGAACACTCCGTAGCATAACGTCCATTCTTACCGCACTTGAAACAAGTAATGTGACTTAGATCCTTCTTGGCGGGCGTTGCTGGGTTGGAACGGTTCTGGCTGTTGCTTCCTCCATTACCATTCCCATGCTTGGGGCCACTATGGTTGTGCGAACTTCCTCCATTGTGATTGTGACCTCCATGGTTATGTTGAAGGTGTCCTCCCGAGTTCGGGGTAAAACGGAGCCTCTGTTGAGCTCCAGAACTATACTTGCCTTGTCCATACTTCCTCTTGCAGTTGTCAATCTACTGCTGCTTCCCTTCAATCATGAGAGCTCTATCTACCAACTCCTAGTAGTTTTTGAAAGTTGCCACCATCAACTACATGCTCAGCTCACCATTCAGTCCTTCCAAAAACTTCTCCTGCTTAGCTGCATCTATAGCAACGTCATCTGGGGCATAGCATGCTAACTTGCTAAAATCATCCACATACTGGCCCACTGTGCGTCCTCCTTGGTGCAAGTTGCAAAACTCGCGCTTCTTCATGGCCATAGATCTTGCTGAAACATGGGATGTACGAAAAGCCTGCTGGAACTGGTCCCATGTGACAGTGTCGATGGGGTAAGTGGCTGTGAAATTCTCCCACCATGATGTCGTGGGTCCATCAAGCTGATGTGCGGCAAAATGCACTCCCTCCACATCTGTGCATCCTGAAGTGGCCAACTCCCTTCCAATCTTGCGGAGCCAATCATCTGCAGCAATTGGCACAGTGCTACTGGAGAACACCGGCGGATTCAGCCTTAGGAAACGGGCTAAGTGATCAACAAGTGGTGGTGGTGGGTTGTTGTTGTTGTTGTTCCCCTGATTCTGATTCTGGACTAGTATCTGCATCAATGCATTCTGCTGCTGGATCAACTGAGTGAACTCCGGTGGGAAGGCAAATCCATTATCGCATCTCGGAGGCATCTGAGGGTTTAGAAAAGATGAGACAATTAGAATAGAATGAGGTCTAGAGGGAAAACACTACCCATATGCATATGAGACAAACACAAACATATCACTTCAATCAATTTCAGACAAGGGCATACAATGGTCTAACTATCGTTACAATAGTGCTTGGACTATACTATGTACATGGGGGAATACTACTACTGATATGGTGGTCGACTAGAAAAATTGATCGGTGGAAGACTCTATGATATCTGCTCTAGCTTCATCAACAAAGTCATCATCGCCAGGGTCCGAGTCGGTGTCGTCGATGATGATGTAGTTCTCCGGGCAAGTGGAATCGTCGTCTTCTCCTCCTGACGCGGGGTCTCCCATGAATACTCCTAACTTCTTGATCAGATCATCATTCCTCTCCATGAGTATCGTCATTTCCTCCTCATATCCATCGCGTGTAGTCTTGAGTTCTTCCTCCAGCTCCATGATCCTGGTCATTGTCTTCTTCAGATCTATCATGCCTGCGCACATCTGGTTCTCCTGGCGACGAATGTGCTGGTTTAACTCCTGGATGAAAGCTGCAATGGATCTATCCTTCCTGGTGCTGGACATCTCCCATTGCTCATCTCGGCGCCCACAAATCTGGTAGATAGTATCCTTGAGATCCTTGTGGTAAACTTCTCCAATGCGTCCCATGGTAATGTGGGCTGCCATGCTCTTTCCTAAACTCCAGGTTGGTGCGTCAAAGGAAAACTCTATGGGCTCAGTGAATGGCATGAACGTCCTTCGTGGAACTTTGAACTCGAATCATCCAACGCTCCTCTTCTGGTAAAGTGGCGATCTAGGTCCCGATGAAGCTTGGTATTCTGATGTTTAGGTATCTAGTGACTTCCTTCAAGTGTCGTCCAAAAGGTGTTTCTTCATCCGGTTGAGTGAACTCGTTCCTTGCATCCGCCATCCTAAAGAGTAGAAAAAGGAGAGGAGACAGAAATGAGAAGAGAGTAGTTATCTAGGGCTTTAGCTTAGTGGTCGTGTCCTACATTCAGCGTCTGCTCTAATACCATCTTGTAGCAACCAGACCTCAAATAGTCTAATCTCTGTGCATCAGTGTGATCCCTGGATCAATAATGCTGACACGCACAGTACTTGACAGATTAATAACAGAGTTTAATCACACACTTATTACATTGAATGTCTCAAAAGAGAAATTATAACAATAAATATGGCTTAAGGCCATCTAAAGTCGATAACAGCGGAAGTCTTGGAAGATAAAGTGAGTCCATCAACTCCAACGACATCACTGAGTGAAAGACAACGACCTATGGCACCTTACTCGTCATCTGAAAAGTCTGCAACATGAACGTTGCAGCCCAAAACGGGTCAGCACATGGCATATGCTGGCAATGTAACACAAGAGAGTAATGAACAGAATAAATTCTACCACTACATGCATATATGGCTGGTGGAAAGCTCTATGGTTACAGTTTTGCATAAAGCCAATTTTTCCCTACAACAAAGGAATAAATTTTATTTAACTATCATGGTGGTTGTTAAACATTGAGAAGGTTCCTCCAACTCAATCCCAATTAATCATCATCATTAAACCCAATCAAATTAATTTCAGAGTGATGAGATTAACATGATAATCTAAGAACCAGATACTCAAGATGTCCATAACCGGGGACACGGCTAACCATGATTAGTTTGTACACACTGCAGAGGTTTGCGCGCTTTTCCCCACAAGACTCTTTACTCTGGGTGGACAGTTACACCTACTTTCCCATACATCTGATAGCCCACCACTGAAAGAGGTCTTGCAACTTACTCAACTATGCTAGATCCCAGAATAGCTTGTGGCTGCACACAGAAGTTTCTAGCATGAATAATCTTATGATCCCTTTGAGCCTGGGTGGCGGACCGTAGGATGATCACACAGGTACTCCGGGATATCCTAGGACAACACTGGATTCTCCAAGTGCCCTAACAACCACTGGGTACTCCAGGGTGCCTTCAAGCAATCCACCCAGATGTGTATTAAAGTAGCCACCTTAAGTTAACCATTAAGTAATAACACTCACATCTGTCATGAATCACTCGAACCAAACCATGTCTACGAGCATAGCATATCAAAATAAGCATAACGTAGAAGTACCTCCCAAGGTTTGATAAATAACAGGACAATAGGTACTACCTCATCTACTTCCCAAAACCCACATGTTAATCAGATCTTAACCATGCAATTGTTTGAGGATTGATCTAATGCAATAAAACTGGGTAGTAAAGAGGTATGATCAAAGTGTTACTTGCCTTGCTGATGATCCGTGAAACCTAGAGACTCGTAGTAGCACGCTTCGCACTCCGGGTACTCTATCGCAAACAAACAAGCATACAATAAGCACTCAACTAGAAGCACGGGTAAAACTCAAATAAGAGATCTAACCCGAAAGTTCAACTTAAGAACTCTGGTTTGCAAAAGGAATCAAATCAAACGAAGCAACAAAACTCAAACTGCGAAAGAAACAAGCTTCGTTTACTAATCTGGACTTAAGTCAAATTTTACAGTAGCAAAACTTATCTAAGTTGGTTAAACAGAAAGAGGGCTTCGAGACGAAACTCTAGGCGCTTGAATCGCCTGATTCTGATAAACGAGCGAAAATAAATACTAAAACGAAAATCAGGGCAGAAATCACGCGATCGAAAATTATCGCGGAAAAACCCTTGAAAAAGAAAAACTGATGTACAGGCTAACGAACGAATGTTCGCTGTCTGCGGCTAACGGGTGAAAACCGTTTGTTAAAACAAACGTACGAACGGGCGTTCGCTAATTAGCTAAACCGGAAAAAAAATAAACCGATCTAAAAAAACAACCGCGGTTTTTTTCAAAAAACCGGACGATTTTTCTAGCGAAAACCGTCGGCGGCGGTGGCGACTACCTCGACGAGGTCCGGCGAGGGGCGGCGGGGTCGGCAACGGCGCGGACGGGCGGCAGGGCGGCGGCGGTGGCGGCGGGTCGGCGGCGTCGGCGGCGGCGAGGGGTGGTGGCGTCGGTGGCGGTCGGCGGCGACGGCGAGGCGGCAATGGCGGCGTTGACGGCGACGGATGATCTGCTGGCGACGGCGCGGATCAGCAGCGGCTGCTAGGGTTTCGGGTGAAGGTGGCTGGGCTGGGGGATCCCGGGCGGGCCTTTTTAAGAGGCCAACCGGACGAGTCCGGGTCGGGTACGGCCCGGCTAAGTCGGTTCTCTCTTTTTTTTTAAATAATTCCGCGCATAGAGAAATAAATAAAAGAAATACTAAACGGACTCCGAAAATCCTGAAATAAATTTTCACCGTCCTCTAAAAATATAGCGGACAAAGTGAACATTTATTTGGGCCTCTAATGCAATTTTGAAAACCGCATATTTTTCCTAATTCAGATAAAATAGCGATAAAATTCCGAATAAAAATATTATTTGATTTTAATATTGAATCTCCAATATTTCTTTATTTTGGGAAAGTCATTTTATCCCCTCTCTTTTAATTTTATAAAAGAAATATTTGAAAGAGAAATTAATTAAAATCAAACGATCCTCTTTTCAAAATTTGAGAAAACTCAAATATGAAAATAATGAAATCCCCAACTCTCTCCGTGGGTCCTTGAGTTGCGTAGAATTTCTAGGATCAAGCCAAAATGCAATAAAATATGATATGCAATGATGATCTAATGTATAACATTCCAAATTGGAAATTTGGGATGTTACAAAAGATCGCCACCAATGCAAATAAACACGCCGACAAAATAATATACAAAACCGGCAGCACTTCAATAGAGTTCAAGAAAGGTTGGCCCTACTCGGGAGCTACAGCGCAAGCAGCTGAGCAAGCTGATGAGACTGTGCTTGTTTGACACTTATATGCTCCTCACTCTGAAAGATAAACAAACAGACAGATGACAGGTTTTGCACATATAAGTATCAGTGCTAACAATTCATCACATTTCTTACTGAAGAATAAAGTGATACCGTTTAAAATAGCATTAACCCAATGGTATTGTTCGGGTCAAATGGGAGGAAATAACATTGTGAAGGAGTTGACAGCTTCACGAACCACTGGATTACAGATCAAGAACTCATCAGTATCAATGGTTAGTGTGCTATCAATTTATCCCATTTCAGATTGGCAAATAAAGAGACGGTTTAAATAATAGTAGAATGATATGACATTGTTCATAGTTAAGACATTGCAGAATATGATATTGTAGTGGGTAGGTTCACCACACCACTGGATTATAGATCAAGAACAGAAGCATACATGCAGTGCAAAAGAAGATCACTTGCTCTGTATAGTTTAATTTACATGGTATGAAGAAGGAACTTGGTTGTACAACTGAAAACTTAAATTGAGAAGGAGAAACTTTTGTTTGTGAACTACATAATAAACTTTAAACATGCAATTTGATGCAAACACCAAAAATAAACTGTTGTTGCAGTCATGCCTAACCAAATATACACAACAAACTTTGAAGGCTTGAGAAGGACACACTTACATTATTGGTGAAGACAGGCTCTTTAAAGCTCTTGTCCATGCTGATGGGGGGGGGGCACTTCAAGTAGTTTACCACATAATCTTCTTCATAAGCATTGCCTTTATTCTACATTTTGTTAAGAGTAAATATAGATGTGATAATATAAGAAAAAATGGAGAATATTTAAGATAAGATGAAGAGTGATGCTACATAACCAAGTAGCTATAAATGTAAGTACAACGATACAGGCAAAAGGTACAGCCAAGAGCAATGCAGAGCTAAACTTCTTCAGTACCATCGGTGTTATCCAACCACATGGTAAGAATAAATATAGATTTGATGTGTAGAAAATGGGGGGCAAAGGAAAATAAGTTGTAGAGTGATGGTACATGAATAACTACATGTCAATATAAGTACTGCTATCACATAATGAACCAGGTATGTATGCAAGTACGGTGATACATGACAACATGTACTAACAAGAGCAAAGCAGCGGGCAGCATATTTGCAATATCCTGTCATTCTTTTCAAACCGGAATTCTTCTTCGAGCAGATTTCCTGCAAAAAAGATCCGTAAGGCACATGCAGAAAATTAGAAGATCAAATTGTCATGCGATATCATAGACAGTACGTCATCTTGGGAACGAGACCAGTGCATAACATGGTTTTCCATTCAATGTCTTCTAAATTTAGCACAGGAGACTTCACCGGAAATTCATTTATAGACTTGCCATCAAAGTGTGACTTCTTCAGGTAACACCGATACTGCTGCAATGCTTCCTTGAAAAGAGCAAGCAAGCTTTGCTCGTCATGACTATCCAGATTGGCCCTCGCCTACTTACAACAATGTAATGTAAATCATTGATGTGTTCAATCAGCAGAAAACAGGAAAATAATCACCATGAATAATAGAACTTACACGTAAGTAGGACAAGAAGATGTGAAAATGGTGTTTGTCTTCACTATAATCTTCCCATGATGGGAATATATGCACGTAGTCCCTAAAAACATTGATGGTACTAAAGAGGATATTCTAATATAGGGGGACCCCTGTAAACACTTGTGTGCTATCACTGGATTCTGATGAGAGAGCTCATGTGTGCTGTAATATGGTGCGTGCATTAATATAATCTAGCACAAGTACACAAAAAATAGGCTCCAGAAGTAAGGATAGTTGGCCGCTGATAGGTTCATAATATACTGTATAGAGAGTTTATTGCCAAACCATGATACCAAGAGCACACAACAACTAGGCAGATCATAGTGTACATAAAACGGGTACACCATAACTATGATATATTAATCAGGAAAGTGGAACTGGCTTGAAAATACGGTGTTGTATTACCGCTAGTAATTGAAAGCCTGTCAATCAAGTATAGGCCAGCTCTATCAGCTGTTGACTGCAGATGTCCCTGCTCCCCTTCCTGACAAGGAACATACTATACATACTAAATACAAAATAACAAAAGAGGAGCATGTTAAAGAACATAAGAGGAATCTTATTCTTGAGGTTCCGTTTCATAGCATACAATGTTGGCTGCCCATTCATGATGAATCACAACGCCCAAAGAAATGCAATTCCATGTTGTCTCTCTATATGTGGCAATTTTGAACAAGAGTCATTAGGATCATATTCTGAACAAGAGTCAACAGGTGGGGAGCGTATGAGTTTCATTGCATCCAGAATGGCACTCAATGCCTTGGTGCCAATTTTGTAAGTCATTGCAGTGTTTAGCTTCAAGAGTGGACAGCTGCTAGTGCGACACAAAGCAGCTACACAGATCATAGTGTAGATATAACAGGAAAACCTTAAGCATCAGAGTAAAATTAGCAAAGTGGAACTTGCTGGAATATATGTGCTAGTATTGCCGGTACGGCTAGAAAGGCTTCGGATACCAGCTCTCTTCAACTGAAGGTGTGTTACTGTTAACATTAGTGTAACTCTCAAAGGCGACACAACTCCCCGCATTTCCTTGTTATTCTTATAGGATTCAAGTGGGCAGGCCACTACAAATCCTATTCCTATGTTTACAAAATCCTATGAATCAAAGAGGCCCGAAGAGTTCAAAGTGTCCATCACAACCGACCGTATAGACCTCTACACTGCAAATGTCCCTGCTCATCTTCACTACAAGGAACACACTGTACTACTATCATACTCCCTCCGTTCAAAATATAAGTCTTTGTAGGGATTTCCTCTATGGATCACATACAGATGTATCTAGATACATTTTAGAGTGTAGATTCACTCATTTTGCTCCATATGTAGTCCGTGGTGGAATCTATACGAAGACTTGTATTTAGGAACAGAGAGACTACTTATTAAAGAAGAAAGGAAGAGGAACATACTAAAGAAGAGCAAACAGATTTTGGATAATAAAATGTTCATTACGTAGTGCCCACACATGATGAACCAGAGCGCATTAAGAATCACTACAAAAAAAGGACACATCCGTGACATTTTTTGGGCCGACCGAATTTTTTTCTGTCATACATATGACACTTCTATGACGATAATTGTGACAAAACCCGGTATCATCATAGATGTGGTGGGATCCTACTTCTATGACAAAAAATCATGGCGTAAAATGGGCTTTTAGTCACGGAAATTGGAGACGCACTGCATGACATTCTTTGGGCCATCCATGATGGAAAAACCGTGGTAGAAGCGAGGGGAGGAAAATTTCGAGGAGTTCGGTGGCGGTGGGAGGTCGGGGCCGAGAGATCGCGCTTTCTCGTACACGTCGCTGCTGTGTGCGTAGGCGTTGGCTCTAATCGACCCGAGGGAGGCGTTGGGCTCTAACTAAACCCGGCGATTGCTGCTGCAGCTCGTGTTATCGAACCCGAGCGATCGATCGATGGTCGTTAATCGAACCCGATTGAGTGATTCCTTCACTCTCGCCGCTAATCGAAGCGGTCGATTGGATGAGCGATGGCGTTGCGGGGGTTTGGATGAACAGTGAGCGGTGGCGTTGCCTCTGGATGAACAGGACCCCGTGGTGTGGAGGGCTAGATAAACAATAGACGATGGAGGGGTGGTTGAACAGGACCCCGTGGTGTGGAGGGCTGGATGAACAGTAGACGGTGGAGGGGTGCCTGTGGAGGGGTGGTTGAACAGTAGCCGATGGAGTAGCGTGCGTTGGAGGCTGGATGAACGGGAGCCCGTGGAGGCTGGAGGAGGTTGACGGTGGAGATGAACAGTATCCTGTGGAGTCCCGTTTTGCGGTACGCCACAACCCTCCCGATGAACAGGACCCCCGTTTCAACCGTAGGAGGTTCGTTTCGTCCGCTTTGCGGTATGCCACACCCCTCCTGGTCAACAGGACTCCCGTTTCGACCGTAGGAGGTCTGTTTCGTCCGTTTTGCGGTATGCAACACCCCTCCCGATCAAGATGACCCGCGTTTTGACCGTAGGAGGTCCGTTTCCTCCATTTTGCAGTCCGCCACACCCCTCCCGATCAACAGGACCCCATTCCTAATGTAGGAGGTCTGTTTCCTCCGTTCTGCGGTACGCCAGGTCTCGTTTCCATCGCCTGTTCCATCCAAGCCCTCCCGATGAACACGACCATGCATTCGGCTCCGACCCAGCCGGTTGACTCCCACACGTTCCATTGCCTCTCGATGAACACGACGCATTCCGTTGCCTTCCCATGAACATGATGCATTCCGTCGCCTCCCCATGAACACGACGACGACGTTGCTTCTCCATTCCGACCCAGCCATGTCAACGAGCCCTCGCCGTATGTATGCGCGAGTAGGCGTTCGAGACCCCGCCCTTATGTACGTACGTGGCCGTATTTTCTTTCTTGCACCCTGGCCGTTGTACGTACGTGTACATGCTACGTGCACGCCTCTACTACGACATGTGCGCGCCTCTACATCCACCAATATATATGTACGCGTACGTTCGCGACCGAATGACAACGCCACGACGCTTCGACCAGTGGGTCCCGACCGAGCACTTCCTTGCGTGCGAAGATGTAGTGGTGGGTCCCAGCAATCGTGGGTGAATCGTTTTTTGCCGGACGCACTTCTTTGCGTGCGAAGATGTAGCCGTGGGTCCCAGCGTCGTGGGGCGAATCGTTTTTGCGGACGCACTTCCTTGCGTCGCGAAGGTGTAGCTGGTGGGTCCCGGATCGCAATGGGCGAATCTTTTTTGCCCGGATGCACTTCCTTGCGAGCGAAGATGAAGCTGGTGGGTCCCAGCAGTCAAGGGGAAACGTTTTTTCTGTGAAATACAGTGGCCCGTCCGATGGGTCCCAGCTGTCAGGTGGAGGAATCATTATTTTTTGTGTAATAAGGAGGCACTTCCTTGCTGCGGTCGTGGACCCAGCTGTCAGCCTCTCCATGTACAGTCCACGTCCGATGGAAGTCGTTCCTTGACCATGTTGACCAGGCCACGCCGAGAGCACCATGGCGGTGGACGACGGCGAGGCCCATGAAGGGGACCATGCGGATCTGGGGAAAACGCGGCAGCGGAAGCCCGTGCGGAGAGGAGTACGAGGGTTCCCTGGTTCGGCTGCGGTGTGAGGCTGCCGTCGCTGCAGGGCTGGCCAGCGGTGAGAATAGTAGGGGGCGGTGAGGCCTCCGCGGCAGCACAGCCGGCCACGGGAGGCAGGAGCATGCGGCATGACCGGCGCTGCTTTGGGTGGCTGGAGCAAGAAGACCTGAGGTTGAAGAAGGACTACGGCCGTTGGATGGACATCGTACGGTCACTGGAGCTAGAATCGTTCATATTGACTAAGTTGACAAAGCCCTCCATCCCCGTCAACTTAATTGGCCCACAAGTCATCCTCCCACTATGGTGGGTCCCAGCTAGCAGGGGAGTATTCAGTTTTTTTGTGCATAATAAGGAGGCACTTCCATGCGTGCGAAGATATAGCTGGTGGGTCCGACATGTCAGTGGGTGGAACGTTTTATCGTGAAATACAGAGGCCCTTCCGGTGGGTCCCAGCTGTCAGGTGGAGGAATCATTATTTTACGCGTACAGTCCATTGCCGATGGATGTCGTTCATTAACCACGTTGACCAGGCCGCGCCGAGAGCACCATGGCGGTGGACGACGAAGAGGCCTAGGAAGGGAACGACACACAGCCAGGGAAGACTCGGCAATGGTTTACTGGTCCGGCTGATGTCGCCAAAAAATAACAGGAGGTGTGGGTGAGTAGAGGAATGGTCTGGCCAGCAATGAAGTAGGGTGGGGCGGTGCGGCCTGTGCGACAGCACAGCCGGCCACAGGAGGCGGGAGCAGGCAGTCCCACCAGAGCTGGTTTGGGCGGCTGGAGCAAGAAGATCAGATATTGAAGAAGCAGCACGGCCGTTGGATTAACATCTAACGGTCACTGCTGCTAGAATCGTTTGTGGACTAAGTTGACAAAGCCAAAGTACACGTCAACCTAGTAGACCCACAAGTTAGCCTCCAAATCTGTCCCAAACAGCATACAGCCCGAAATTTCTAGCCAGATTCAAATTAATTTTAAATCTAAATATACCTTAATTTAAATTCAATAAAATTTTACCCGCACAAAAAACAATGAAATTTAAAATATCAAAATCTGAAAGAAAACACTATTTTGGAACTAATTGTCTGTTTGCTGTATTTTTTCATTTTACAGCCCATTTATTATTACTTATAGCCCATTTCTTATTACTTATAGCCCATTTTCTGGGCAAAAATGCACCCCTCCTCGTCTTGAAAGATTTCCGGCCCAGCAGGGCATAGAAAAGCAAGTAGGCCTATGTTGGTTATTCTGCAAAAAACAAAATAGCTGGCTAACCATTTTCAGAAAGGAAATAAACAAACTGGGCTGGTCATGTGCTAAACATATGAAATAAAAGCCTGGGCTAGACGGTCCACGGGTCCCACACAACCCAGTTGATACCCTTCTCCATCCCGAAAAAACAAAATTATTGCGCACGCTGCTGGGTCCCTAGCTACTGTCATCCTCACCATGTACAATCATCTCCTTATTCCTCTCGGTTGTTGACCATGTTGACAACACCGGAGGGCGGCGCCGCGGTGCGCGAACCAAGGCGGAGGGCGATGGTGAGGCCTCGGACGGAACGAGCAGAGCCGGGAAGATCACTGACCACCGTGGGAGGGCGGAGAGGCGGTCCCTTGGCGCTGGTTTGGCTTTGGCGGCTCAAGGAAGAAGAGACTGAAGAAACGCGACAGACGTTGAATGTCAATCCAACGGTCAAGGTTGGCACAATCGTTTGTTGATTAAGCGGACACCAAGTAGCATACTTTTTTATATATAGGAAGAAAACTGCAAGGAAAATGCGTTCGTCTGCCGTCCTCCTCATAGGGAACATTCACCACATAAGTGACTAGCAGCCTTGGTTTTCAACTGAGAGGTCTTGGGTTCGAGTCCCAGGAACTCTCAATTTTGTCCTCCTTCCTTCCTCGCAAAAAAAGGGAAAGAAAATCAAAGACTAGGGAAGGTGTACAGAACAAGCTAGTGTACCAGTAAAGAGACGTTGCGGAGTTTTAGGAAAAAGAAAGACGTGCTCCTGTAGCTGGTTCGAATCCAAACCTAGACTATGACTATATATGGTGCTATGCTACTCTTCAAGTAATGAAACTGACATATCCAACGTTCGCTTCTCCTCTTCCCTACTTACTCTGCCTAGCATCAGAAGCTCTGGCTGCAGCAACCATGTCCGCTGGCTGGTCGTCCACCTGTTCTTCAGCAGGCAACAACCAGATATGCGCCAAGTCACCACCCGTACCATTGCATGTGGGTCTCATCACACCCCCGCCGGCACGTGCATCAGAGCCGATTGCTCATCGCAACCCGCTGCCGTTGGTGTGGTGCCACTGCTGCAAATCACGCAGAGTCATCCTTCGCGTCTCAACCACAATCCGCAACCCTGGCCGAGTCTTCTACAAATGCCCGAATCATGGGGTAATAATATGTTTAAGTGTTGTTCTGCTGCTTTCAGTTGCTGATTTTTTTAATAGTTTGGTTGATGATCTTCCAATTTGATTCGTGCAGAAATTGGAAGATTCGTGTGATTGTATTTACGGGAAGTTCTTGATGTGGGGAATGCAACTCGCTGATTATTTGGTTAGCCGAGGAATCCCAATACCGATGGGTTGGGGTGTTGGACAAATGGCGAAGGAACAGCGAAGAGGAAGATCTGAGCGAAGGTTAAAGATCTGATTCCTCTGATCATGTCCAAGCAACAGCTGCTGAACGGCCTTGACAGCAATGAGGAGATGAAAGAGCTTGTGAAGGTAATGGGCAAAATCAATGTGCTCTGTAGGATGATTGTCTCTTTATTTGCAGTGTATGTAGCACTCGTGATGTATTCAGTGGCTACGACATGAGCACTTTGCTGAAAATAGTAATGAATGAAACCTGTGTAGCAGGCTGGGTGTAGTGTTGTGAACATCTAATGATTTCTATTAACGGAAATCAGGGGGTATCCCCTTTTGCTCATATAAATAAATAAATAGCAAAGGCCCTGTCGGGTCAGCTTTGTTCTCATTCGAAGACGTCGAGCAAATTGCAGTCCAACAACAAACTATCTCATCGAATTCAAGTTTCACAGCCAAATATGAGTACAACTAAACAACAATGTCATCATGTTTTAGTTGTCATACAATCACCAAACACAAATCAGCATACATAACAAGTGATGTTCTCACAGCAAAATACAAAACAACATGTTCATCAGGTTTCAGTTGTCATAGCAAACACACTTTCACATAGTAGATAAAAAAACTTCTTCTGACAGGAAAATAAGACAAAAGCAATGTAATCATCATCCGCAGCAGCAGCGTCAACATCTTCACCATGTGTATCAGTCTGAATCGTAATTCCCCACGGTGTCATCTTCTTCTTCGTCCTCAACATCCTCGAACGTTGACTTCTTCTTGATCAACTCTTGTATGTCCACAAAGATGACAATATTTTCGCCGGCGTCATTGACGTGATGGTTCTCAAAGATATTAGGAACATCTGTGTTATCTTGTACATCAGGAGCAGTGTAAGCATCATCTTGTTGTGCAACTTCATTAAACGAATTCCTCTGCTCAAACCTTTGCAATACTCTCCAGTCATCGCTACGTGCAAATGTGTCTTCCAAGAAAAATATCTGTGTTGCTTGATTTGCCAAAATAAAAGGCTCATTGATCTAGTACGCCGCCTTGACATTGATGGATTTGAAATAATCATCAGCTCTGGGTTTTGTGATCCTGGAAAACAGGTTATACCAACGATAGCACAATAGAACCACACACCGATGGTCCTCGAAACTGGAGATATACTACAACTGAACAATGTTTGTTATGTTAGCATACATTTCAGTTATCTCTTTGTCATACGTATCCATGCTCATGATGGCACTGTTTTGTGTCATCCTGCCTTCGTCTCGTGCAATGGTGTTGTAGCGCACATCTCCAACAAGGCAAGATTCATAATGTCTTACCCGAGTATCAGGACCCATTGCTAGTGAGTAAAGGGCATCATCAACTGCCTGCCCATCCTCCCGCATCTTCTTAACCTATGGTTAGAAAATAGACAAGCTGATCATCTTATGTACTCAATATATTAAAAAAAACTAATAGTGCACTTCAAAAGCTTACGTGGTTCTTGAACCATTTCGCAAATCCTGCCATAACCAGTTTGTTAATGTTTCTTGGATTTTGCGGCAGTAATTCCTCTTTGTAGATTCTGCACAACATAGTGATCGCGTCAAACATCTAAATATATAAGAATGTGTTGCAAGTTTAGTACATTACGATGTATAAGCTGCAGTACTGCACTTACTTGATATAAGGTAGTATCTCAGGACAGTTATTCAACACATACCAAACCATTTTGTCCAAATCTTTAGGTTTGTCCTCTAGTCGACTCTTCCCTCTAACTCGAACAGAATAATCGAAAACATTGAGCCCAAGATTGTCTTCACCCACCTCTTTGCTAAGCTGATCAGCTGTTTCAATGTATTTTGAGCAGAATGTCAACGCTTTTGTAGCAATGTAGGCCTCTGCAATGGAATCCTTGGGTCTAGCTCTGTTTTAGCCCTTGAAAGTGCCTAGCCGACTTTCAATAGGGTACAACGAGCCATACTATACTGGACCTCTAAGTAGTGCCTCATCAGGTAGATGAACAACCAAATGCACCATCACATCAAAGAAGGCTGGAGGATATATCTTCTCAAGGTCGCATAGGATAGTTGGTATCTTGTCTCTAAGACGCTCCAAAGCATCTATCCTGATATTTCTACTACGGAGTTCCCTGAAGAATTATCCCAACTCTGCAACTGCTCTGTATAAGTCAGGGAAGCCCAATCCTCTAACGATAACATGTAAAACCCTTTGAAGTAGGACATGGCATTCATGAGTTTTCAACCCTTGTACCTTGTTTCCATCTGCACTGACTCTCCTTTGAGGGTTGGAAGCAAATCCATGTGGGAATCTCACACATGACAGGACCTCGCAGAATTCTTTTCTTTTTACCTTGTCCAAGACGTACACAGCCGGTGCCATATCCCGTGGTTTACCTTCATCTTGCACCTGCAAATCCTTTCTGATACCCAGGTGTGTCAAATCAATCCTAGATTTTAAGGTATCTTTCATCTTGCCTTCAATATTAAGAAGTGTGCCGATAATGTTGTCACATATATTTTTCTCGATGTGCATCACATCAAGATTATGTGCAGATCCAAATCTTTCCAATACTCCAAGTCCCACAAAGTGGACCTGTGGGTAAACAATAATCTTTCTTCTACCCTGCCATGCTTCCTTTTCCCGCTACCATTACCAGGATTGTTTCCTGGTGTAATATGCCTGACCTTCTCTAATTCCACTTGTAACTCATCGGCGGTGAGCCTCTTTGGTGCATCACGGTTTTCATGCTTTGCATTGAACACATGTCTTCGGTATTTTCTAGGATGCGGCTTGTCCTTGGCAAGGAAATGGCGGTGTCCAATGTAACAGATCTTGCTAAGTATTGCGTATGACAGATGATTCCTGTCACAGTGAACACATGCATTGTAACCATGTGTCGTTCGCCCTGACATAGTGCCCAAAGCCGGATAATCATGGATGCACCAAATTATAACAGACGAGAAAGAAATCAGGTGGTGGGCTGCTATATAGGTCTCGAGTGAGAACACCCTTCCATAGCTGTTGAAGTTCCTCCACAAGAGGCTCCATGAACAAATCAAAATCCTTTCCGGGACTTTTGGACCTTGGATGAGCAAGGCCATCATGTAGTTTGATTCTTTGGTGCGAGACATTTGGAGGCATGTTGTAAGGATAACAAGCACGGCCACATGCTATATGTGGCGCTCGGTGGCCAAATGGGTTAAATCCAAATGCGAAGCTAAGCCAAGTCTAATGTTTCTCGGTTGACAGACAAACTCTTTGTGTTTATCATTGAAGCTTTTCCACTCACTACCATGAGATGCATAGCTCATTACATTCTGATCTTTGTACTCCTAGTTCCTAGAATGCCACAGTACATCCTATCTTGTTTCAGCATCATGAAACAACCTCTGCAATCTTGGTGTAATTGGAAAATGTCTCAGAACATTGTGAGGAATCCTCTTCACAGCATCGCCATATTTCCATCTTGATGATTTGCATTTCGGGCATTCACTTAAGTTGGCATAATCCTTCCGGAACAGAACACAATTATTCTTACAAACATGAATCATATCATATCCAATGCCAACTGCACGAAGGAAATTCTTCATTTTGCTATAGGTGTGTGGCAACTCAGACGCATCTGGGAAAGATTCATGGAAAGCAGCCAACATCGCATCGAATGATTTGTTGGTCATCCGCTCAGATGTCTTCACCTGAAGAAAGGTGACCATAGCTGAGAATACTGACAGCTGATTTCCTGGGGTGACAGCAACCTTGCATTGTTCCAACATGCGGGCCCACCGTTTTCTTCTGCAGGTGAAAGTTCACGGAATGCACGAGCATTTCGTAGCATTGTTTCAATGTTGGTCAAACTCACTGGCTCTGCCACCACCACCTCCTCCTCCTCTTCCACCTTAGCATCAGGTAGATCAAGATGGTGATCTGCTGCTTCCACGTAGTCAATAACATTGACGTTCACAGCTTCACCATGATGAACCCACCTAGTATACGTGACCGACATCCCATACAAGTGTAGATGATTTTGCACAGTTGACTGGGGTCTTTTAAATGAATTCATGCAACTGCTACAGGCAGAGCACATCGATTTGAACCACCGTACTCAGCTCGATAAAGTTCATGAAGTTTTCAACCCCTCGACATATGCAGCGGAGAATCTTGACGAAGTTATCAAGTTATGTCCATCATTGAACATACAAATTAGTTCTTCTACTAGATATTACAGGGAAAAACATATATGCTTTTTATGAAGTCCGAAAAAAATACCTAGGTCGATGTCTAAAGCTATGGCAAGATATTTGGACGAGCATATCTAAGTAACGAAATATATGTAAAGCTAATTCAGCAAAGCAGATTTGAGTGCCAAATTATGGAAGGCTCTTTCGGCGATCAATGAGGCCGAGCACACAGCCATCGAACTATCGAAGGCCATCGAGCAACAAAGATCGAGTATAAAGCGGTGTAGAGCTATTTCACCTAATGATTGGCTACTAGACCATGGCAATCTACGTCACAATAAATATATGGCAGGATATTTTAGCAACTAATCGGCCTTGGCATGCCATCTCAGCTAAGTAGATTGAGTGCGAGCAGGCAAGGAAGCTTCTTAGCGAGCATATTGACGATAAACTACTTGACAAGCAGTGAGATTAACGGCGCCTATCGGCTAACATTCAGCGCTACACCGACATGAGCGGGCCTCGATCAAGAATCGCTGCGTCGTGGGAGAAGCTGATCACCGTGCATCTCCACACAAACATCGCCCGGCAGATGGCGGCCGACCGCCGTCGCCTCCACAAGAATGTAGCCAGAGGTGGAGGCGCGGCTAGAGGATGGCAGTCTACGAGAGCGTACTGTGGGAGCGAGGGGTTCGCCGAACCACAGTGCCGACGTGTCGGCGCGGCGGGGAGGGCGGCTTTGGCGGAGCGAATGGAGTGGAGGGGGACAGGGGGGGGGGGGGTTGGGGGAATATTATTGGCTAGTTGGCCGAAGGGCGGTTGAATCGAATTTGGGGGGAATTTTTGGGTGTGGGCGGAGGGGGAGGATTTTCGTGCGGTGGGCATGGGGAGTTTGGCGCATGGTCGGTTTCTCCAAGTGCAGCCCCACATGTCAGTGAAGAGGCAAGCCAAAGCGCGTTCCTTTTGCGTGAGCCGTGTGCAAGACCGAACGTGTGTGGGGTGCAGTGCGACCGCGACAGGAGTGCTGTGAGTGTACCGCCTTTTTTCCTTTTAAACTAGGTTCTTTGCCCCCTCAAAAAAATTGTTGCTTCATGCGATCCATCGATACTACTACTAGTAATCCAGTAATCCCGACTAAAACGGCACGGCCGGGTCTTTTCCCGCGCGATATGCTGGGAGGTTGGCTTAGTTGGGTTTTTTTGGACGAGTAATGCTACACCTACGTAATCCCAGTTACGTAATTAACGTAATGTGAAACGTGTGAGCTGTTGATTGTAGATTGGGGGGAGGGAGGGGCCCACCAGCATGAAAATCAGGGGAGGAGAGAGAGAGAGGCAATTTACGTTAACCTTTTCGTAGGTTCCCGTAGATGTAGAAAGATGTGAAAGCGTGAATGTGTTGTGGACTTACTATTGGAGTGCCTAAGATAATTTGTGTATGTATAGACCCTATGTGTTTATTTTACTTCGCATGTTAGATTTGTCTCGGTTTAATAAAAAGCAGAGTTGGTGATGATGGTGTGCCTGTCATCCTGCAATATAGGCCGTCCGATCTATATCTAACAGATAGGAAGGAAACTATGACAATTTACCCGCACTCCTCTCCACATTTGCAGATAAGGCTTTCCCTCGTTCATCCTTTTCTCGCACAAGATCTTGATCTTCCGTGCAACGCACGGGCATCTTGCTAGTACTCCTACAATATATATATTATTGTGAAAGTTCATATACACCGACCGAGATTAATGCAAACACGACAGATTTTCATTACATTTCAAACTTTTATAGGACAGAAAAATACAAGAAACCCGACCCTAATCCTATTCTATGGCGGCGACCGACGTCCTCCATCTGCGATCTCCATGTACGGGGGCGGGGTTCAAGACCCGTGAAGTGAAGGTGCGGTCTCCGGCGAGGAAGAGTAGAACACGGGATACGGACCGGCCAGTTTGCACACCATGCCCTGCCGCCTCCCATGCCCTACTCATCCTTGGAGGAGTCCCCGACCTTGGCGGTGCCCGACGTTGGATGGCGGCATGTAGGACGCATGGCTGATGGTGCTCCCGTTGTCGGCCGCCAGCGTGGCCACCGCTTGTGCGGTCGCGTCCGCGTCCGGCTACGCCGCTATTGCATCGCGAGAGGCGACTTAAGCGAGGGCGGCGACCTCGAGCTTCATCCCCGAAGACAAGCTCTCCCGCAGAGCATTCGCACTTGCGGTCATGGCAGATGTGGTGCCAGGTAGGAGGACGATGTGCTATGGCGTGGAGGTTAGCTGGGTGTTGCCGCTTTAAGTAGCGCATTCCGGTGAGGCCAAGCGTCCGGGTGCGTCATTAAGTCGCCGGAGTTGGTTCCTCGGGCACCGAGCCTCTTAACGATGACATACGAACGGACGACATGAATGCGGGCAGCTGGCGCCGGCTAGAAATGAACCGCGTGACGGCGCGAGGGATGAGGGTTTTGGTGTGCCAGGGTAGTCAGCTGCGGTCGTGGCAACTTGGAGATACCCTTTGCTCACATGCGATCCCCGCATGTCATTGAAAAAGCAAGACGACCCGGCATGGTCTCAGGTCCAGAGGATGTAGTTGGCCGCGTTACACCACTCCGCGGATGCGTCGCGGCGCCCCGTGCATCCTCGACGAGCCGGATGTTGGGGTGTGTTTGGATTGTGGCCAAAGTGCACCTTACCAAAATTTTGGTCATGACCCAAAGATTGGTCTTTGTTTGGATGGTTGCCATTTTTTTGGCATGCCAATGAACTCTAGCCAACTCTAGTTCATTTTTCTTGCCAATGTCGGCCAAATCATGGGCAACCAATACGTCAACCAAAAATTTGGTCATGACCCAAATATTGGTCTTTGTTTGGATGGTTGCCATTTCTTTGGAATGCCAATGAACTCTAGCCAACTCTAGTTCATTTTTCTTGACAATGTCGGCCAAATCATGGGCAACCAATACCTCAACCAAAATTTTGGCTACCCAATGCTTTGATGGGGCAACCTTGGGCACAAACCAAACATACCGTTGGTCGTGCCACAGCACTAACACCACCCTCGGCACACTAAAACCGACCGTGTCTAGCGACGATATGAGCATGTCGCTCACCGCGGTCACCGTGTCCAGAGGCGGTGCTGGAGCTGTGCCCCGTTGTTGGCCCCAACGACCCACATGAACGGTTGTTAGTGGCGAGGAGGTCGTGGGCCAGCTCCTCCATTGGACTAGTCTGCGCTACGTCGTCCCGATGGGTGTGCCCCACATGTCGGTTTCCCTGTTTTCCCTGCCATATTCGAGCGTCAGTGCTCTGAGTTGCGCATTAGGCCTTTCACTATGTAGGCCAAGCGAGACAACTTATTATTTATTTGAGCCGTTCAAGTATAATCATGTGGCGTTTGCTTATTTCTCATTCCTCTCCAACCCTCTTCTCCATCAATCATGTCGCCCTCCAGTCGAGTTCATCCTCCCGCATGCCTCATTTGAACATTCCGCCGAGTATCATTCGCATGTACCCATCGTAGTCCTCTTTCAATAGATCTCCGGACCCCGAGATGAAATCGAGAGGGAACGAGTGGGGGCACGTGATACCTAACGCGGGCTCAAAATTTTGAACCGGTGATCATAGCATCCGCAAATCATATATAAAGGGTATTCAATGTTCGTTTCGTTTTTGAACGTACAATATACTCCCTCCTATCCTTTCTAGTTTACATATAAGTTTTATGTGTAGTCAAAGTATCCCTACTTTGGTCAAAAAGGTATCAACATTCAACAACGCCCAATCAATATTGTTAGATTCATACGTACTCCTAGATTTGTACTCAAGATGGTTTCCAATCTGACTATTGACAAGATTATTAGTACATGAGATGTATAATGTGAAAATTATATCATTGGAAACTTATTTCACATACGAATTTGACTGTATTCTTTGTGTAAGTTGCATGTCATATATTATGTCTCTAACATTTGGTCAAAGTTAGCCTCGAAAAACGCATTAGACCCTGTATGCTTTGTGTAAGTTGCATGTCATATATTATTACTCTAACATTTGTGTAAGTTGCATGTCATATATTATTACTCTAACATTTGGTTAAAGTATTATAGTGGAAGTGGATCCTCTGATGTAGGTATCCTTGCCTTACCCCCCCTTTCGGTCACTTACTGGCGGACCCCATGCTTGCTAGGCCCCGCATGCCAGTTACTCAACGGGTTCAACCACGTCAGGGGATCCTCATCTGTAGTATACTCCCTCTATTTTTATTTACTCTGCATAAAATGGAGGGAGTGGCGGTATAATAAATGACGCGGGCCGTGGAGGGGGAGGGACGTCGGTTTGCTCTCAACTGCGGTCCCACAAGCGAGCGAAAACTGAAGACGAAGCCCGTTCCATTCGGTGAGCGACGAGGAGGGTCCAGCGTGATGGGCTACAACACAAACGCGACAAGAGCGATGTACAGTCAAAACTGAATGACCGGTCGTCACCGGAACCACTATTCACACGAGAACCTTGTTGCTCGGACTCACGCCAGCCAACGCCCTAAAACCACACCAAATCTCAGCCCATTCCCCACCTTTTGATCCCCTAGCCGCATTAAGCGTCCGTGAGTTCGCCAGAAAGCCATGGTGCACCGCAAGATCACTTAGTACAAGATCCGACGCCGGGCGCGCGCGAAATCCGGCGGTGGTCGGCGCCCACAGACCTTTGTTCCCAAGCTCGCTGCGGCGGGCCAATCGAGTTCTCTGGAGCCAAGCTACGAGGAGGAGAAGCGATCAAGTTCATGGCAGAGGTCGCGGCGCAGAAGGTCCCCGATGGGTATGAGACGATGGACGTCGACTTCGTGCCGGCGTCCGAGTCCCCCATGGTGCAGCCGGACCAGCGGTTCAACATGGCGATACTAAAGGAGAACCGGGAGGCAGAGGCTCAACACGACGTGGAGCGCGCGCATGCCGCTGCCATCGAGGCTCTCCTGCAGGCGGAACCGGATGTCGTGGATGTGAACCGGGCGGCGGAGGCTCAACTTGAGGCAGAGTGCGCGGATGCCGCTGCCATCGAGGCCCTCTGCGGCGAACGGCGTCCTGGACTTGAACCGGGCGGCAGAGGCTCGACTTCGCGCGAGCGCACGGATGCGCTCTCGCCAGCGCCCTCTGCGGCGGAATCGGACGTCCTGGACTTGAACCGGGCGGTGGAGGCTCGACTCGACGCGAAGCGCGCGGATGTCGCTCCCATCGAGGACCTCCTGCAGGCGAAACCGGACATCCTCGACTTGAATCGGGCCGTGCTCTCGTCCATTCAGAGCGCCTGCACGCTCCGCTTGAACGTGTAGCTGGAGGCCGAGGACAACCAAGGCGCGGAGACACACGTCGACAGCGACGGCTGGTTCGCGCCGGCAGCCAAAGACGACGAGGCTGTCTCTTTCCGCGAGCAGTGATAGTTTTTCTTTATGTTGTTGTTTTTATGGATCTTTTGCTGTGTAAAAACATATATTTGTTATGCAAGTCGCCTGACTTGGGCCAGTCTACCATTTCAGGCGGTTGGATGAATATCCTACGTCTCCTAACCCTTCTTTCCTTCTTCCTCACCTCTTCTTATTCCCCAACAGACCACCGCACGGGCCGTACGGATAATCTCTAACATGCGGTTGGATAAACATACTCTACGAACGAAAATTATGTGCCAGCGATAGGATGGCTGAGTTTGGTTTGTTCACATGCGACAGCACGTGTGAGTGAGGGTGCGTTCCCTTGGTTGGGTTTGCGGCGTGCAGGAGGAAGCGTGTGTGAGGTGCGGTGCGCCCGTGGCGTGAGGAAGCGACGTGTGTGCGGGTGTGGTGCTGACGCGACAAGCCGTCTTAAGTGTACCTCCTTCTCATTTTTAAAACTTTAGGCAAGCTTGGCAAAAATGTGTGACGAAGTTTGGCAATGCAAGGCCTAGACCCAAACAGGATAAGTACGTACGTACTAGGAGTACTAGTGTCAAAAAAGAAAGGCGGGGTTTTCCTTCGCGGGATTTAATCGATACAAATCCTCATTTCACGTGTCAATTAATGCGTATTTTTTTCTCCAAATACCAAAGAGCTAACCATCTCACTCCTCATCGCTTGATTAATGCAGCGCCATGCAAACCAACCTTCTCACTTCCGCATGCATGCAGGGGATATTAATGTCCTTGGTTGCTAACCCCATCAATTTTGCCTCGATTAGTGTGAGTGGCCCTTTGCAAATTGTAATTTTGATATACTGGCCTTGTGTACAAAAAATGGAGGTAGTAACTATATTTAACTTCCTTCCCCATTGCGGTGACGTCGACGATATCTTTTTTTTGTGGTTTGGCGAAGTGCGTTCGAGTGAGAACACCATTGAGGGACCACCGTAAGTCATTCGCAAGTGCCGCCTGCAAGCCGAGACAACCGCATTATTTGCATCCAGGAAGTCCTTTACTACTACTACTAGGAGTACTAGTGCGGTGAGATGGTTTCTCAAAGAAGACGATGTAGAAGCGGAGTCAGCGAAGAGTGAAATGATGGTTGCTTCGTCCGTGCTTTTGTGATTTGACGCTTCACTGCTTTGTGATTTGTGATAGAAGGGATAGGGGAGTAGACTCTGTGCTCTATCTTTGTACTACATGCGTCCAAGCATGGGAGAAAGAGAGAGAGCGTTGCATTTTCTATTCCTTCAATCAATCAATCAGGGAGCTTTTGTTCCATCTTTTTGGCTTTGGCAACACCGTCCACAATGGTTCCCACGATGCCAAAAGCTATTTTCAAATTTGGCTACTTTGTGGATGCCCTTAACCATACCACTTGGTTTTGCTCCTGTGTGCTATCTATACAAATCTCAATTATATTGATCTAAAAATTATAGAATCAAGATTAGTAAAAGGAGGTGATTTTGCGCGGATGGCGGGGAGGTTTCTTATTTGAGCAATGCTACATCCACGTAATGGTTTACGTAAAGTGCGAACTGATGTGATGTGGGACTATTTGATTGGATTAAAGGAGAGGATTAGGCCCACCCACGAAAATCGGGGGCATATATAGATTAGATGGAAAGTATCGTGGTAGCTCGTAGCCCTTTGTAAGTCTAGGATTAGGCTTCTTATTTTGAAGGGCGTTGTCTGGCGGTTTGCTAACATGCGGTCCCACGTGTCGATGCTTTACCAAGGCGATCCGCGTCCCACATGAGGCGAGAACAATGGCGAAGCAACACATGGTTAAGTTGAAGAAGATGAGGAGAAGCAGATTCAGAACAGAGTGAAATGATGGTTGCTTCGTCCCTCAACTTCTTTTTAGCATTATTACTTCGTCCCTCAACTTAAGCTGCGGGAAAGGTGCAACTTTGTGATTTCGCGCCTCATTGCTCATTACTACGCGGGGCCATGGTGTTGTGCTTCACCCCGCTGCTCTGCCTTTGTATTCGGTATGTACGTGGACCCGGTAGCTTGATGTACCACATGTCGTGAAAGGACTAGAAGATTTATGAAAGCGGCGCTCCACTCTTCTGACGGAGGAGTAGGCGACCTGACGGCCCGATGAACTATCACTTGTACTGTATAGTACTATAGTTTTGCTGTTTCGCATGATCCATGGAGACAAACCCGATTAAATAGGAAAGGGCGGGATTTTTCCCGCGCGGTAGATGATACTGGCCATACATTTCAAAGTCAATTTTAATGTATGCAAACTAAATAATTATAAGTAACAATATGCTATCTAGTAAAACTAAAAACACATATGATTTATTGTGTTAGAGTGTAGTAGTAGTGCTGTATTGCATAGTTGTTAGATGTAACATGCGAGAACGTGTAGAGATGTAGTTTTGGAGGGCCTATAGAGAGAAAAGCGTAATACGGTCACGAACTTCAGAATAAGCTGATTACGGTCACTATATACGTTTTGCGGTGATTATACCGTCACTTGCTCATAGTTCAGCATTGGATTGCACTTCGTTGACCGGCCAAATAGTCTGCGTGGCGCCATGTTGACTAGTTAAATTGACCATGTTCCTTGTGGGTCCCACCTGTCAGTTCGCATAGGGAAAAGGTCAGATAAACATAAATTTACGCAGGTGCAACAAGGCTCCAACCCGTGCGCGGGAATCACCTGGTTGTGTATGTGTTTGTTAGGGCGTGATGTGTGCGCATGCACGTGTAGGTTGAGCACTTGAGCGTGAGAGTGTGTGTTGGTCATGTGGTGTACTGGTGTGTGCATGCATGCGTGCGTGTGTGCGTGTGAGTGTTGCATGCGTGTGTGGCTGCGTATGTACGTGTGAGTGTTGCGCGCGTGCGTGGGTGTATGTGTTTGTGTGAGTGTTGCGTGGATGCAGTTCGTGTGCATGCGTGCGTGTGTGTATAATCACCACACCAGCTCCTGTGTGTTAAAACAGATGGCTCAACATACCAATACAAGGCCACCTTGTCCACTGTGCCCGCGGTCATGACTTCGAACCACCGTCCAAATATTTTTTTGTCGTTTGTTTTCATTCTTACTAGCAAGATGCCCGTAATATCAAGATGTATTTGTATGACTTGTTTATCTTGTGAGAGAAAAGGATGAACGAGGGAAGGCCTTATTTGCAAATGTGGAGAGGTGTGTGGGTACCTTTTTGCAAAATTGCCATAGTTTCTTTCCTATCCGTCACATATAAATCGGACGACCTATATTGCAGGATGGCAGGCACACCATCATCAGCAACTTTGTTTTTTGTAAGAGTGTATTTTATGTATTTTATAAGAGTGTAGATGTAGAGTAGATACAAGTTGACAGGTGGGCACGATGGTAGTGAGATAATGTGATGCAACACTAGAGGTGCCACGTGGAGCGTTTAACTCGTCAACTAGTCATGTCATGAGCAAATACAGAGTTGTACGGTGAGCCCGTGACTGTATAATAACCACTAACCATAAATGGTGACCGTAATGAGTGGATTCTGAAGTCCAATGTACGTATCGTGCTTTCGCTTCAAATACAATGATTGTCATTGCATATATCGCGAGAGAAAGATGAAACATGCGTGAATTTTTTGGGGGCTTACTTTTAGAGGACCTAGAGATAGTTTTGTGTGCATACGTGAAAGGGGCGTACAGGGGGTATGCAATGGAGAGAGAGGGATGCTCTTCGCTTCTCTTTATTATGACTAACTTTGTATATAGTATACAAATATACAAATTCACAGTGCGGAATAAATATCATTGTGGGCACCATGCAATGCAAATTAGCGTTCGTACTCCTCCATATAACTTTGTAATGTTGTATATATGTAGAAACTCTATAATAATTTATTGGCCACACTTTATTCAAAAGGAAAGTTGTATGCGAAATAAACGTGAAGAGAGGGCTTTTTAGATCAATGGGGTACGTGATGTAACATGTGTGAATGTGTAGTTGATGCATTTGGCGGGGCCTAGAGAGGTATGTGTGTGTATTACGTATTCGAGAGAGGCATGGATAGAGGGGCCGACAGGGGGGGGGGCGTGGGAGAGATAGCACGAGAAATGAGAGTGGTCTAGAGAGAGAGACGAATATGACGTCACGACAAGAGATTCCATTCCCTTGAGTGTGTATATGCAAGGGGGGAGGGAATAGAGGCACCAGGAGAAATTTTCTGTGTGTGTGGTGTTTGTGTTGGTATGTGTGGTTCTTATAAGATAATCAGATGTGGGGGCAGAGGGTGTGTCACCGCGTGAGGTCCGGTGGGCCGAGGTGAGGCCCTTCGTTCGGTTCCATCCAGCGCCACATTGGTCGGCCTGTGACGCATTTAGGAAGACCCATGCATGACTAGTCAAACAAGACAAAGATAGCAGAATTGTGAAGGACTCTGTGTCCACTGACAAAGTCGGCTAGGATTTGTAACCCTAGGTTCTCGGACTAAGGTAACCCCTTTACCTCTGATATTACTATTCATCCAACCTAACTTTATGGGGCATCCTACAGAATGCTCTGCTAGAATCATACTCGTCGATTAGGAAGAGAGGTGTGAGACAATGCATGAGAGACAGGCGTAAAGATAATGTGCATACATGAGACACGTAGGCAGGTCCATGTATATCGAAAGGGTCAATGAGGATTGTGCGTGTGTATGTTTGCGAGAGGAAGAGTGCTTGTGATAAAGGTTAGTGAAAACAGTTGTAAATGGTTACGAGAGGGAGGGAGGGTTATATCTAGAGCATGTGTGCGAGAAAGACACCTCGGGAGAGAGAGTGTGAGCATGTGTGAGAGACCACTGATGGAGAGTGAAACTACACGTAAAAGAATGCTCTACACATTGATTAAATATATAAGTTGTATCCAAATATTAGGATGGGATCATGATATTTGCAATTCGCGTAAGGAGCGGTCATTGATCCATCAGACATCTAGATTATATCGAATTTGAGCATGTCTATGTTATTATTCGACACAATTGATCCACATAGTTAGTATTTTGAACTCCAGACAATGCATCGCTTTAGCAACCAAATATAAATGTGAGTATAGTTCATGTTGTGTGTGTAAAGCACATTATACGTACGAAATTTACACAATGAACATTATAGATAGCTACCTATGAACTAGCATACATTTGAATTCAACTTAAGGTGGTTTAAAAAAAATCGAATTCAACATGAAGTCCATTCAATTATTTGAATTTGACATCATGCAATTTGTAAACCATACCTAAATTATGGGGGCACCAATCTTTGCTCTGATTTTGTACATAATAGCATATGTAGTCGTCTACAAAATAGATTCAAATTTAGCTCCTCCATTCCAAAATAATCGTAGTTACAGGATTTTCAAGTGTCAAAATTTCAAAAAGAAGCGGATAATTTAATGAGGTTTTCAAACATACAAGGTCAAATATACTATTTAGGTCAATCCTCATAGTTCAAGAGTACTCTAAACGTGAATGCTTGTGTTTCAAAATTTCGAACGAAGCGCCAAAAGAGCCTCTACTCGCCCGAGACCGTGTGAGACCAATGTTTGGTAGTACAAGGAAATTACTTTTCTAATAACTTCGACCCGTGAAACCTACCGGCCCGACGTCCAAAGGTCTAAAGAAGGGTAGGTTTGTAGCTTCATCTAGAGGCCATGCAACCGCCTCCGAAAAACATTCATACACAATGGCCGCCTAAGCACACATGCTGTGGCGAAATCGCTCCGCCCACTATTTGGGACACACAGGATTACCATCCTACCCCGACCATGATGGGTCCAAAATTTAAGAGGGGGGCAAAGTTTGTACTTTCCCCAAATTTCAAACAAGCGCGTCCCATCTTCTGTTCAAAAAAGCCAAAGACAAGCGTGTCCCAGACCAAAACATGGTTCCCCCCACCCGTCCGATTCCCCATCCGTACTCCGTGGGTGCCAAAAGTACCTCTCCACCAGCCGCGAAACCCCGGCGTCCTCCGTCCGCCACCCCATCACACCCATCAACTGCCACCCTCCTCCATCACGCTGGAGCCGATACCCCGTCGTCGTCGTTGACCGCAACCTCAACCGCAACGCCCTCCACGGCTAGTACTTAAAGCCGAGGCCGAGCCGTCCGTACCCGAGCCAGTTTAACCACGCCGTCCTGCGCCTCACCGCTGCTGCTCCAACTTTGCCACCCTCCACCGCACCGGAGCTGTTCCTGCTACGCCGTCCTTTGCCGCCTCGGATCTACTTCCCCTCGCCGACATACGGCCACGGCAACACAGTCAAATGTTTGGCCATGGGTTCGTCCAAGCCTGCACCCTCCAGAACATCGGTTTCCCCGATAAAAAGAAGAAGATCGGCGCAACATGTGGAGGTGACCACACCGGCAACCGAAAAAGGTACTCCTCTTCCCTTATTCGTGCAAATCTTACGTCTCTGCTTGCACGGTATTCATCCCACAGAAGACACTAGTTGACCGCTTCTTCTTGATACTAGATGTTCCTAGTAACTCGCGATGCACAAGGTTTCTCCTCATATACTATTTCACCTTAGCTAGGGGTCCGTCGCCCCCCTGAATTTCAATTTCTGGCTAGTTGATTCCCAATTAACGGAAGCATTCCCCTGCATAACAGGCACTAGTACACCTATTATGCCGGGGAAGCAGTGCCTTGGTGTTTATCTTAGGGGCGTGTGCGGCCTAGAGCTATTGGCGCCCGATCTGGAGGTCGGCTGGGATTAAAGGGATGGCCTGGGGGCGCTGCCAAGCACGGCGGTTGTGTGAGGTCGATGGGAGGGCGGGGCGGCGGAGGCAGGCGGTGGTCGCTGGCGGTTCGAGAAAGATCGTCAACTGTGACTGGCGGGAGGTAGACGAAGGCCATCTGCCCATTCCTTATAGATCGACGGTTCATTAAAAAAATCGACCGACCTATTTATTTTCAGTCGACTGTTATCTTAGATATGAGCACATGTGGTGGTGTGCTGGAGGAGTACCTGCATTTCCTCTGCTCATATATTACAAAATAATACGGAGTAGAATCTAATTTTGTTTGCCATGCAATGTTGTAGAGCTATCATATGTCTCCTGTCATTTATTTTTGCCACTTGCTATCTGCTATTTTTATAGTGCACTAGTTCTGCACACACTTCACCCTTACTCTCACTATTGTGTATTTATGCAAGGGTATTTCAGACTCTACTGCCATGAGAGAAGCCAAAAAGAAAAGAGAGAAGACGCTCCAACTTCATATGCGCGTAGGCAGGACACGTTATAGTGCTATAAAGGGTGCAGTGTCAGCAGATGGAGACGGTAGACGTAGCTCTGGAGTTGATGACCTCGCTCGCAATGAACCACCATCCCAGGTGCTTCCTTTAACTTCGCGGTGTCATATGTGGTTGCATGTTCCATATGGTGTCTAGCTTGTATTCGAAAGGCCGAAGTCGGTAAGATAAGGAAATATATATTTTTTACATGAACCACCATCCCGTGAGCACCAGAAGACAAATAGCTAGTCAGGGCACTGGCCGAGCCAGTGACAAGCCCAACAAAGATAGGCATCACCTAGAAGCCAACTAAAAAGCTGCGATGGTGGTGAAGCAGCCCACCTCCCACCAGGCTCTCAGGTCCTAGATGATCATGCTCACCACTCCAACAGGATGTCTAGGTTGTATTGCTTCCAATTTGGTTAAATTGCATCTGCTTAGCTTACACATTATACCTTTGAATATGACATGACTTTCTGTTTTTGGTACATACTAGTACATCTGTGTATTAACCATGTTCTTACATCAAACTAATGTTCTTGTGTATCCCTCATCAATCACTTATGACGAGGCAGGCAGGCAAGGGGACTACTCCTCATTTAAAGAATGCGTCGACCTCCGACATGATTCTCAAGAAACAGAAATGCTAGATGAAGATAGTGAATGTAGCTCTGTAGTTGATTACAACATTTCCCCTACACTAGCATTGCAGGTGCTTGCTCTAACTTGGCAGCGTGATATGTTGTTGCATGTTGCATATGGTGTCTAGATTGTAATTCTTCCAATCTGGTTAAACAGTATGTGCTAGTCTGCTTAGCTTATACATTATACCTGTTAATGTGACATGCCTTCCTATATTTAGTACATAGTACATCTGTCTATTAAGCATGTCCTTACATAAAACTATTCTTTTTTGTATCCCGCATCAATCAACATGACGAGACACCTTTAGTATATGCAGTGCGATATTAGTTGCATCTTTCATATGATTTATAGCACGCTGCTTCTAATTTGTTGAAATTCCATTTATGATGGGGCGCTTTTAACTTGGCGAGTCATATTGGTTGCATCTTTCATGTGGTGTCTAGCTTGCATTGCTTCTTATTTCTTTGGAATGGTTTACGCTTAGTTTACACAAGCAGTTGTGAACATGCCATGCCGTCCTGTTTTTCGTACATATTCCATCCTGGTATCATGTGTTTGCCTTACATCAAAGTAGTGATTATCAGTATCATGCATGAATGAGTTCTGAAGAGAGAATTTTATTGCTTTTTCTTGTCGGTTTTCCTTGACAATTCAAAATCAATAAAGCGGAAGGAAGCTAGCAAGGCAGCGGATAAAGGTGATCCTTCCGAACAGAGGGCCTCTACAGTTTCTACTCCTCCACACCCCCAAGATGATTTCCAAGACAACACATGCATAGGCACTCAACAAAGTTGTGTTCATGATGAGCACGTCTCTTCTAGTGCAGCATCACCGGAGCTCGCTCTAACTTGGCACTGTTATATGTGGTTGCATGTTATGTGTGATGTCTAGCTGGTATTGCTTCTAATTTTGTTGAATTCCATCTGCTTACTTTACACATTATACTTGAATAAGACACGTGTTCCTGTTTCTAGAACATACAATATATGTCTATCACACCATGTTCTTACATCAAATTACTACTGTTGTGTAACCTGCAACAATCACTTATCATATGACACATTTAACTTTGGAGTGTGATATAGGTTACATCTCACATTCTTTTCTAGCTTGTACTACTAATTTGTTGAAATTGCACTTATGACGATACAGTTTTAACTTGGAAGAGTGATATTCGTTGCATCTTCCATATGGTGTCTAGCTTTCATTGCTTCTAATTTGTTGAAATGCCTTCTCCTTAGTTTACACATCATAAGCTGTGAATATGCAATGGCACTAATGACGAGAGACCTCTAACATGGGAGTGTGATGTTGTTTGCATCTTGCATATGATTTATTTCTTGTACTGCTTCACATTTGTTTAAACGCCATTTATGATGAGACTTTATTAACTTGGCGGAGCGATATTTGTAGCATCTTTCATATGGTGTCTACCTTCCATTGCATTGCTTCTAATTTGGTGAAATGTCTTCTTCTTAGTTTACACATCATAGTTCTAGTTATCTCTTCCGTCCTATTTTTCATACATATTACATCCTCCTATCATGTGGTTGTCTAACATCAAAGTTCGGTTAAATGCATCACGCATCAATTTGTTCTGAAGAACTAAATTGTTATTCGTTTTTCTTGTCGGCTTGACTTAACATGGCACAGGGAAAGAGGAAGAAACACAGAATGGCAGGGAACGAGAAGCGGATGAATCCTGCAGATTCTACTGGTACTGATGGTGCAATAGAAGGTCAAAGTCGAGTGAAAAATTCTACAAACACGGCATCCCATGCTACACGAGTTGCAAGAAAAGCCAAACAAAAACAAATAGCTGCCACCAAACAAGCAGAGACAACCCTAGTTCTTGCAACACCTACCACAATACTACCAGCTGCACGACTTACTCGTGCGTCAACTGAGCTAGCAGCACATTCCCATGCTCCCTTGCCACATGACACTACTTCCCAAGCACTCTTGACACAAGATGAGTTGGCAATATCAGATGAACCTTGTGAGCTTCAACAGCAAGAAGGTAGTTCTTTGGAGTCAAATTCTGATTGCATGCTTCTTTATATGTAGTCTCACAGTTTGATGTACACTAACACTTCCTATGTTCGTTGTTGGACTACCACCTAGGTGCAAGAGGAAACAAACATCAGGGATAATGGTCGATAGGTAACTAAATCTAGAGGAGGAAGAATGGAGATCTGTTTTGAGGCAGGTTTAAAAAGGCCACGTGATGCTACAGAGTCAGCCAAGTTAGTATCAGATGCAGCGGTTGCCGTTAGGTGTCATGTACGTATCGTCCCAACATGGATTTAGTACGGGAATGACAAAGACGTAACCCAGTTCAACACCTTCCTCGACCATTTATCTGTAAGTATGGTTATGTATGGAAACTAGTAATATCGTCTTGCTCTGTCCCATACTTTCTAGGTTGCTGATAATGAGACTCCCATAATTTTCAACGGATGAGGTTCAAGTTGGATAGTCAAGATGATGCAACCAGACAAGCTTGCACCCATGTTCTCAAGTCTGCTCTACAACAGTATCGGTATAACTTGAGGAAAACTCACTTTGAAGGCAAGGCTAATAGTGAACTTTCCCAAACTTCTCCTGTTGAAAATATATCGGATGAAGACTGGAGGGGCCTTGTTAAACACTTGTCTGATCCGAAGTATCAGGTACATTATATATATGTGATCAAATCACATGTTGAAGTCCTATTTACGCATGTGCCACACAAATCTATCTTCTTGTAGGTGAACTGTTCAAAGAACAAGGCCAACCGTACGAAAGTGAAATTCCAACAGACGACAGGATCTCGTAGCTATATTGCACACTGCGAGGCTCTTGTAATTAGCTGTTGTTTCACTCTTTTCTCTATACCATATTATCAGATCTATATTTACTTGTTTGAAATGTAGAGGAAATCCCGCAAGGACCAAAAAGTACCTGAACCAAATGCCGTGGAAATCTTCAAGGACTGTTACACCAGCAAGAAGAAGGGCATGACTACACCGATCAAAAGTCATTTGTTGTAAGTCCTTAATCCTCATGCCTCTTAACTACTACTTACTCTGACTTGTGCCTTGAACTGTATGGTTTGCAGCCAATGTCTATTACTCTTTTCAATTTTATACACAATTGTCTTAGCGTATCATTGCACCTTACAAGGTTTAAAAGAGAGGAGTGATGTTCCTTTGATCTTGACCCGTAATCTAGTTTCGTGCTGGACTTGCCCACACAACGTTACAATTGCCTATTTGTCTCTTCTTAGTTGTTTTGTGATATGAATGATGTCATACTATGCTTACCGTATTATAAACTTCGTCTCTTTATCCTTAGCCCTCAATACAATGTGAAGAAATAGACAATACATTAGCGATGGTACATGGTCGTATGTTTGGAACCTGGTTTACATGGGTTCACCAGAATAAGTTCTGTATATAGACCAAAGCTATTTTGTTTGGTTTCTTTGCCTCCTTAATATCTTACATTACGGTACTACTAATGTAAAACCTCAACTTTTCATGAGCTATGAAAAAATGGTGGAACCTCCACCTTACGAAGGTGGCGAGGCAACTATAACGCAATGTCGGCTCTTGTGCGGTGGGTGATGCACTGTCCACTAACGATTGCCAAAAGCACGTTCTGCGTAATACTTGGTTGGTTGTTAAGGCAATATCGTCCAAAGCGCCTCATGATGAAGATATGCAAGCTCAAAGCAATGTTGTATCTGCGCTCGGACACAAGTCCATTCCCTAACAGAGACCCTTTGTGAAACAAGGAGAAACATTGCTCAATGTCGTCCAAGATATGCATGGTTTTGAAACCGGACTATCGGACATTTGCTATGTTGTTCGAGAGCCTAGGGAAATGAAGGCGAGGGTTATGGTGCTCCATCGGACAATACAACATGAAAAGCGTAATGATCGGGTCAAATGAATTGAGCTTACGAACTTACGGTGGTGCATTTATCTGCTAGACTGTTAAGTTTTATGCCAGCCTTCCTTTTGTTATATAGTTGTAATTTGTTTTGGTGCGATTCAAAATTTATTCTTAACGTGCAGCCACCGGCTGAAGAAAATAGCAAGTCATTTTTGTATAGTGTAGGGTGTTCCCTATATTTGCACTGGTGGCGATCTTTGATGCCGAGTGGATGTAATCTATGCAATCGCCTTAATAGCCTAGCGTTAGTTTCGGCCATACTTATTTCCTAGTCTTCTTTTTCCCTGGTTTGCTAGTGGCCGCAACTACCATGGGCCATATACGGGCCGTAGGATCCATGGGTCTCCTACGGGCCATCGACAAATGGGCCTGTAATTGGTGGGCCTCGGGCTGTTGGATAAATGGGTCTACATGGGCCATAATCGGGCGTAATTAGTATCGGCCCAGCACGGTAACGGGCTGTTAACAGGCCGTAGGACATCAAAGGCTTAACTCGGTCACAGGCATAACGGGTCGTTAATGGGCCAGAATATAGGACGGGCTAGAAAGCGAGTCTGGCGGGTTAACGAGGCGAAGCAGGGCGACTCTTGCCATGGGCAAATTTAGCCCATTAGGGTAACATGCGATGTGGGCGACTCTTGCCATGGGCGAATTTGGCCCATTAGGGAAGCGAGCTAATGTGGGCGACTCTTCCCATGGGCGAATTTGGCCCATTAGGGAACATGCGATAATGGGCGGAATGTCGAGGGCCAAAAGGAGCCCAGAGCGTATGGGCCGTCAATATGCCGAAAGCTAACACGGGCTGGAAACGGGCCATGTAAATCACGGGCCGTTAACGGGTATAAAGAAAATTACTGTTCATTATGGGCTAGAGTCACCGTGGGCCTGTAAAGGGCCGAAAGATACGAAGGCCTCATATGGGCCGAAAGATGTCGTGGGCCATACATGCGCCAAAAGTGAAATGGGCTGGTGTTATATTCGACGGCCCACATGACGTTGTTGGGCCGATTTCCCTTAGGGCCTAACGGGCCGTGAGTTAATGGGCCATAGAATGGGCTATTTGCGAAGAGACCGTTAACAGGCTTTTCATGGGTCAGCCCGTTAACTTTTGACCAAGTCAAACGGGCCGACATTGTAAGCTAAATGGGCCAGTGGTGGGCCGTGGCATGTGTCGACATATCATAGGCGCCTATCTGACCCACTGACGAGCTGACACGTGTTTCGTCCGGCCAATAAGAATTTTACATATGGAAATTTCCCATTGGTCGGGGCTGTTAATGGGTTATCAGATCCAAAACCCGACCCGATAGCTTAACGATGTTCCCTTACGGTGGATGCCACGTGTCGGTCACCCTTGACGAAAGCACTTTTGTGACGCGTGATTTATCGTCATGAAAGTGGACACTTCCGTGATGATAATTTTGGTAATGTCATGGAACACTTCTACGACAGCACAAGTATGACTATCTTGATTCTGTCATAAAATCGTCATGGATGTACATGCATGACAAAAAATGCGACCTACTGTGACAAACACGTATCATCACGGAAGTGTATTTTTTTGTAGTGAATGCAACTCCCTGCTGTCTCTCTATATGTGGTGCACGTGCTTTTGAAGTAAAGTAGGAACATTAGCTGACCAATTAAACGTTATCTGTTTTAGTAATATCAAAACCATATCAGATTCGTATTTGAGCAACAAGTTTGGAATTATGTGTGGCATGTTATTTAGTTTGATGGATTCAGGAGCAGTGCTAAGCAGGTACGATGATGGTACTGAATATAAAGGCATGTCTGCATGAAAGTTGCGTGACTTTTGTCATTTGGGTCAGTCGACCATTTCAGGCGCTTGGATGTAGATCCTACGTCTCCTAACCCTTCTTCTTCCTCGTCTCTGATTCTTCCCATCCAGAACACTGCACGGGCCGCCGGCCGGACCACCGGCCCCCATCGCCTGTGTTCCTCCGCCACCCTACCCCCACCCCCGCCCACACCCGCGTCGAGTTTTCTTTGTTCGACGAGGCCCCACCACTACCCCCCACAACCACCGTCCCCACTGGAGCCCATTCCTTCGCAATGGCGAACTCC
Organism: Aegilops speltoides; assembly: GCA_021437245.1. NCBI lineage: Eukaryota > Viridiplantae > Streptophyta > Magnoliopsida > Poales > Poaceae > Aegilops > Aegilops speltoides. The sequence continues at coordinate 273,036,408 of CM038147.1, forward strand.
GGCGAGCTCTAAAGAATTGACTGACCCAATTTTGAAATTTATTCTACTGTGATTTACCTAGTGTGGAATATAAAAGGGGAAAATCATAAGCATTGGGAGTATAGTGTTGAGCGTGCCATGGTGGATCTGAAGGTGCAAACCGGACAAAGGCAACTTCACAACCAATATTAGCTTTCAACTAGCAAGTAAGTGATGGACAAGAAATCAGAGTAAAGCAGTGGCGATCCATTTTCTTGCTGCAATAAATAAGTTGAGCAGATAAGAAAGAGTACCACCTCTAGTGTGGCGCCGTGTATGCATCTGCTGAGAATTTGACGGTGCTGCGGTAGCAATGGTTGTCGGCAGTGTGGAAGCAGATCTAGGAGGGTAGAGGGTGGCGGTGGGGCGCGGTGGATGAGACAGTCGTAGGAGCGGCGCCGGCAAGGTGGACGACGACGGGGATGAAGCGAGAGGACGGGATGCAAGGATCCCGGTCCAAAGCCATGGATGAGAGAAGTCGATCTCTTGTATTGGACGACGGCATTGGGGTATCAGCTCCGGCATGGTGGAGGAGGACGGTGGTGGATGGGATGGCGAACGAAGGAGGATGGGGTGGAGAGGGTGTTTTGGCACCCACGGAGTGCGAATGGGGAAATGGAGGTAGAGAGGAAGGGGGGAACCGTGTCTTCAGGGCGCGCTTGTCTCAAATGCGAGGAAATTTACAAACTTAGCCCCCGTTTCAAATTTCCTACATCACATCAATATTAGTCGGTTGGGGATAGGACGGTAATCTCGCATACACCAAATATTTGCTGACGAGAGTTTGTTTTTGGCGCCCACCGTGTATGAATTGGGGAGGGAGTCAATTTCATCCGAGGAGACACTGTGTTTTGGCGTCCACCGTGTGTGAATCTAGGTGAGAGGCTGTTATGTCAGGTTTGAGTGAAATTACAAACCTACCCCTATTGAAACCTATAGAAATCGAGCCCATAGGCTTTGCGTGGCAGGGATAGGCAGTAGTAATTTCCATCTCGCAGATTTTGGTTTCGAGCAGTTACTGCGACTTTCCCTGCATCATTCAAATTTTGCAGAGTGCATGTTTACTGTGCCAACTCAATTTGAATCCCGTTTGTATTCTATTTTTTTCCGGGCAGGATCCATTTTCGATTGGAATAAAATTCTATATACATCATTTTTTTATAAATACTTTTAAAATCACAACACCCTTTATAAATAAATATGGTTTACAAAAGGCATGATCTCAGATTCATAAGGTTGTATCCATCAATTTGGATTTTCTAATATTTGAAACCACTTTATGTTGAAATCCAATGTATGCATTCCTCGCTAACTATGTCCAATTAATGTGTGTTTCATGCGGGTTTATTTTACTTCTCAAAAATGTATAATGTGTTTCACACACACAACATATAGTGTAATCCAGTTTAGACATTAATTGCATATAAACCATGCATTGTTTCTAATTAAAGAATCTATGGATCACAAATATTGATAAACTATATAACATTACAAGTGTCCCCAAATTCAAATGAATATGCATGTTTGATACACCAATTTGTGTTATGATATTATCGATGTCGTGATCTCCTGTTTAAATATTTGGATCCACTTTAATCTAGATATTCGTCTCATATAGCTATCACTCATGCTTATATAGGAGTATCTCTGTAGACCTATACGCGTTTATCGTCTCTCGGGTATCTCTCATGCTACCTGTATGTCGACAATGATCTTTTATCTTTGTAACACACTGACGGTACTCTCTCCCTCGACCTTCATCACTCTATCTCTCTCTAAGTATATCTCGCTCCTTGCTATGTGTCTAACTATGATTCTCCATGTGGAATCTCTTTCTCTCACACAAACACAAAACATTGTCTCCCGAGGTCTCATTTCTCTCTACTATTCCCCTATGTGCCACTCGCACACCCCTCACACAGAGATGTCTTTTGCTCCTTAGGTATGAGAACCTACGACTCTTCCACTTAAATATCTCTTTCTCACACACAAACACAAACTCTGTCTCCCAGAGTCCCACATTTCTGCACCGTTCTCTTGTATGTCCCTCACACACACTCTCTCTCCCTAGAGATATCTTGCGTTCCCTCATATGTCTCTCTAGCTATCACTCTTGTTGTGAAATATCTTTCTCTCTTGCAGACACAAAACTTTGTCTCTCGGGATCTCATTTCTCTCTGATATTTGTTTGTATGTGACTCACATGCACCCTCTCTCTATCTCTCTCACACCCACACACATAACTCAGCCTTCTGATCCACTTGACTCCTATCTCTAACGCACACTAGAAAGCATCTTTATCTTTCTATTTATCTGTTTCTCCATCAACCTTCTTTCTTGCCCTCACTCTTGCTTCCTATCACGCACACTACATATGTTGCTCTCTACATGCAGTCAAGTGCCCTCTTTTTATCTTTCTCTCACACACACATAACTTCACTCTCTGAACCACCCGGCGGTCATCTCCAGCACTCAAATTAGCGGATCTAGCTAGCATCTCCATCTCTGTATCTATCTGTAGTTTCTCCGTCAATATTTCTTTCCCGCATGCAGTCTTGCTTCCTATCACCCACACTATACATGTCTCGCCATACATATGCATTTATATGTTGATCGCTTTGCACAATCGTTGTGTCTCACACCCTCTGCTCGCCATAGATGCATGCTCCAGCCCACGCCACTATCTCTTCAAGACAAAAAACACATGCTCAATTGTCGGGCCTTCTTCCCTGCACTCTCACATGCATGCATATTGTCATACCAATCCGTCTCTCCCATGTCGTTGATCTTATGACTTATGTCTTCTTTCTTTTATCTCGATCATGCGCGCGCACACACACATCCCACGTATACATGTATACCTCTCAAAAATGCACGTTCAAGGTCTCTATGTCTCCATACATAGTTAATTACCCTCAACCCTAAGGCCACATCGAATCGTTCTCTTCTTGTGTGCACATAACTTCCGCCTCGATGGGTAAAACACACACTCACACTTAACAATCTCCTTCTAGCTACCCCCCCTCTCACTCTTCCCCTATATCCCCGAAACCAATAATACCATCCCTTCATTTAATTCCCGCCTACATGCACCATTGATATATAGTAGTCTTCCTCTATGTCTCTCAAACAAACATGTTCTCTCGATCTCATGCGCACACACCTTCTCTTCCCTCTCTACGGGCCTTTTCTCTCTCGCACCCCATCGTACACACACACCACCCCCCCCACACACACATACATGCGCACCCACCCACACACCCACCCACACACACACACACACACACACACACACAGAGAGAGAGAGACTCCGTCACGCACACGCACACACACGCACACACTAAGACTCCATCGCATACACACACACACACTAAGACTCCATCTCTCTCTCTCACACACACACGCCGCGCACCCACACACACACACTAAGACTCCATCTCACACACACATGCTCTAGGCGGATCATTTGTTCCTACCACCTGTCGGTGTCAAAACCGGCGGTTCTCGGGTAGGGGTCCCGAACTGTGCGTCTAGGCGGATGGTAACAGGAGACAAGGGACACGATGTTTTTACCCAGGTTCGGGCCCTCTTGATGGAGGTAAAACCCTACTCCTGCTTGATTGATATTGATGATATGGGTAGTACAAGAGTGGATCTACAACGAGATCAAGGAGGCTAAACCCTAGAAGCTAGCCTATGGTATGATTGTTGTAATGGTTGTTGTGTCCTACGGACTAAAGCCTTCCGGTTTATATACACACCAAATAGGGCTAGGGTTACACAGAGTCGGTTACAATGGTAGGAGATCTACATATCCGTATCGCCAAGCTTGCCTTCCTCGCCAAGGAAAGTCCCATTCGGACACGGGATGGAGTCTTCAATCTTGTATCTTCGTAGTCTTGGAGTCCGGCTGACGATGATAGTCCGGCTATCCGGACACCCCCTAGTCGAGACTCCTCGGTAGCCCTGAACCTGGCTTCAATGATGATGAGTCCGTGGCGCATAATGTTCGGCATTGCAAGGCGGGTTCCTCCTCGAATAATCCATAGAAGATTGTGAACACCGGGATAGTGTCGGCTCGCAAAATAAATTCCACGTTCCCGTAGAGAATAATATGTACACAAGTTCAATCTGCGGCGTATTTTGCGGCATGGCGTCACACCACTACCAAGCCTTTACTTGAATTGTTTTTATCATACCACCTCGGTAGCGTTTAGCGGCGGTTTCCTTAGCGCGTCTTGTCGAGCGAGATCGTGTTCGCCTTATTCGGGATACTCATCAATACGGACGTGGGTAACCCAACGCGCCCGTCGCCGCCCCCTCTATCGAAGGCGAGCCGAGCGGTCCGCGAGCGGCTCTTGGTATTCTTCCTCTTTATAACAGGACCAAGGCTCGTTTCTTTTCTTCAATCCTCCATCGAACCTTCTCCTTGCCCGAGTTCCAACACCGAGCCCCAGTTGGCGCCTCGGACCTTCAACAATGTCGGTTCCGACCTTGAGGCGGTGGATGCCCTCCTCCGTGACGGAGGAGGGCGTGCTAAAACTGCGAGAGGCCAAGTACATCTTCGAGATTTCGCACGGGCTGCCCGCGAAGGGCAGGCCATACCCACCCCCGGGCCCAACGAGTACGTCGTCTTTGTATCCCACCTCCGTCGGGGTTTAGGCTTCCCGATGGATCCTTTCGTGAGAGGGCTCATATTTTACTATGGGTTGGAATTCCACGACTTGGCTCCGGAGTCCATCCTCTATATCTCCGCATTCATCATCGTCTGCGAAGCCTTCCTCCGCGTCACCCCCCACTTCGGCCTGTGACGGAAGACCTTCAATGTGGAGCCGAAGATGATCGGGGCGTCAAGCGAGTCTTGTGAAGGCGGCCGTGGCGGGAGGCCGATGCCCGTGGCCGAGGCTCCTTCAAGAGGAGCTCGGCTTGTGGCAGCACAGTGGTTCTATATCACCGCTCGAAGGCGTGAGGCAAAATCCCCCGCCCATATTCCGCTCGGGACCTCCTCGACGGTTGATGTCATGGGTCTACCAAGGGCTCAACTGGGGGCCGTCAAAAGCGTGCCCCTATTGCGAGCTGGATTCGAGACCTCCGGCGAGGAGATCGATCTGGTCGTGGTGATGCAGGTCATGCTAATCGAGCGTCTTACGCCTGCAAGCGCCGTCCTCTCCGGCTATGGGAGTTTAATCCGGAGGGACCACGGATTCTCCAACACTTTATGGATACGACACCCATGGAGATGTACAAGTTATTCTTGAGACCGCGGTGGCGTGTCGGAATTGACCGAGGATGCGGCCTAAGCTGTCGCCCGGATACTCAAGTAAGTAGCTCGGTGTTGGACGTATCGTTTGTTTGCCTTTCTACAATTAAGCCTTTTAACCCGTTATCCTTCAATAGGAGTGGATAAGCGCAAGCAAAGCTGATCACGGTGTCCGGCCCCCCTCGAGAGACCGCGCGGATCCGTCTTTGGTCGGGATGTTGGAGGTTGTGCCTTTAGAAGAAGCGAAGGGAAAATAGAGGAGCTACCGCCTCGCCCAAGGCGCTTGAAGAAGGGGATCGAGAATCCCTCCCTCGGGGGGAGAGGACCGCCTCAGAACCGGGGCGAAAGCCCTAAGCGGGGAAGAAATCTTCACGGAGGTCCTCCGTCCGGGAGGCCCCGCCGCCTGATCTTCTCTAAAGAATCAGCCCTCCAATGAGCCGTGAGTAAAAAATTGGGAGTTTATTGATAAGAAACATCCCTATTTGTGCTACGAGGATAACGAAATTTTTACCTTGTAGTTCGGATCTGCGACCTTCTCGGATGAGCTCGTCTTGAGGATCTCCGTCGGGAGATGATGGAAAGCGAGGCGCCTCCGTCTGCTGCTTGCCGTCGGATAGGCAGACGAGCACGAAGTGTAAATCACGGAGGTATCCCGAGCCAGCGAGCGAAGAGTTCGGCGCCGACTAGTGCTCGGCCGGGGGAGCTGAAGGATCTGCTTGAGAGGGCGTCCATCTCAAAAGATCATCGTGCGTTGATGAGTGCGGTGATTGGAAGGATTTAAATCCACAGCGGATTGCACAATGCCGTCGGGAGTTCTTTGGCGGGGTTTGAAATGCGTAAAGCAGCGCACCTTTTGACAGTTTGCACATGAAAGTCATACTGTATAGATAGTAGTCCACGAGACTCGGTAGGTTGTCGAAAGCGACAGCGTGCTGAGTGTCGCCTTTCCTATGCGGTGGCGGATAGTCCGGGGCTAGCGGACTAATGGAGTTGCTGAATTAATGCGGCAACTTCGATGTTGCGAATCTGAACATCGTGCTAGTCGACAAGCGACTTGACGAGTCGCAAGGTAAGTTGTCTCTCGCGATCACCTATTAAGGGGCCAAAGCCCACCTCTTACAATATTTATGCTTGGCGCAGATGGTGCTGCTGCTTTGTGGAAACCTTGGCGAGAACTTGCTCAAGCCAAGGAGCAAGCACGAAGGAGTGATGCGGCTGCCTCGAGGCGCCGAGGAGTTAAAGCGAAAGGGCTGCACCTGCCGAAGCGAGGAAGAGATGGCGAGCGGCTGTTAAATTGAAGGATACTCTTGACCGCAATGAGGCTCTTGGAAAGGGCGCCTATCGTGGCGAGAAGACACAGGGAAGGCCACGCGAAGCCAAGGATGCCCGATACGCAATCACGGGCTATAAAGGAGGAGCTGCGTCGGGCGGAGACATTGTGGCTGGCAAGCCTTTTCTCTCGCGCCGCAGATTTCACGGATCAAAGTATGCCCAGCTTGGCCAGCCGTGGGTTCCGGAGGATCCATATATGGACTTAGCGGCGAGTGCGGCGGATGCCGTTGTGCACTTCCGAAGTCAGAAGGATCACAAGATGGAAGAGCTGTTTTGGTCTCAATTCCATAGTCCGGATCATTCACTTCCGCTTACCGATCGGTTGGCCGAATGGGCTGAGCTGAATAGGTTGTCCGGACTTGCCATAGCGGATATCGTGACTCATGTCGGCGGGAGGCCCAAAGGCGACGAAACTATTTTGGCTTATTGCAGCAATTTCTTGGGGCGGTGCCGCATCTCAAGTTGATGAAGCGGTCGGCCTGCATAGAGGTCTTGCGGATGGCCCTTGCCGTGTGAAGACACATTGGGCGAGATGGATGCCACATTGTTGCAACCCGAGGGTTGAGACGAGCGGTTACCCACCGAGCACTATTTTGGGGAAGTTCTGCGTGGTGCTCGTGTATAGAGTCGCAGTGCTCGAAAAATGTCACGTTCAAATGAAAGTTTTACGTTGTAAAACAATTGTTATGATATACTCGCTTTTTATAGTTGTGCGTTTCAAGTATTGAAATATCTCTTATGCGGCCGTTCATGTATACGTGTGTATAACCTGAAAGATGGCAGTCTTCGGCTTCAGCCCCCACGCACAAGGTGCGGTGGTGTTCACAAAAATAGCGCATTTTCACATAATCCAGCGTTTTGGTCTGTTGAGGAGGTGGTAGCGTAGCAAGCGAGGCAACCGGACTATGATGCTATCACTTTCACTTAGCCATTGGAGTTCGAGGTGGGACTACGATATAGCCCCTGAGGCGCGCGCTCTCGAATTCGAGGAGGCGTGTGTGCTGACGGAAGCGGTCCGCCGTCCAGCGGAGAATTCTAAACATTCGGTGGTCGATTGAGTGGTTGACCAGTCTCGGCTGTATCATGATCAGTTTTCGGCTTTCTCTCTTGAGTTGCTTTCGCCCGGCCGAACTAGGGCACTGTCGCGATAGTTCTCCACAGTGCGCGTTAGCGATGATCTGAGCGTAAGGCAGCAAAACACACAGGGCAAGCAAACCCAACATTTGACCAAAGACATGATTGGAGCTGATGCATATAAGGCCTAACTTCGAGGCGTCGAACACTCCCTAAGGTGTTGGTCTTTATAATAATGGGCAGAACAATGCCCTAAGCCCCTAGTGTCGAATGCAGGCGAGGTCCTCGGCAGCGGCCCGATGCCAAAGCGTCGATCTCCACTCTGGTTATAGTGAAAAACCGGGGATTATAGCAACAAGAGGCGGTAAAAAAGGTTTCGCGAGGTCTTAATCTGAAAAGAATCCTTGCGGCGGGTCCCTCTTGCGTCTCGCTGTGTCTCCGTTGTGCGTTATCACGGGCGGCTATGCCGTTGTTCATCTGTAAAAAGAGAGGAACTTAGTTTGAAAGGAAATCGTGCAAAAAGTGTATGAAAAATGCCAATAAATAAATAAAGCGGAGTCTATATTAGCTCATTATTGCTTATCGCACAACCCCTTGTGAAGGGGTGTGCGGCTAGAAACCCTAGCTTATTTATGCGGACTCGTCTAGCCGTGTCCGGGGTCTTTAGATGACCCTCTTAATGAAATGATGCCACGTGGACCGGGCATTTTAAGTGTAAGAGACGCGTAATGTGGTATTGCGTTAAAGCGGACAAAAGCTTCACGTCCCAATTGTGCTTGATAGCTACTTTTGAATGGGGCGACATGAAAGATTAGTTTTTCGCGTCGGAAGTTGTTCGGCGACCCGAACACAACTTCCAGTAATAAGGAGCTTGTGCACTTGGCATAAGGGCCTGGCGTCACTCCTTTAAAGGAGGTGCGGCTATGTCAAATTTTAGTAACGTCTATCCCCAACTTGCGGATTGTGTTCGGATATAGCAGGTTTAAAATCGCTGCCTCCGTCCATTAGGACTTGTGTAAATTGTAGTCCGTCGATTATAGGATCCAATATCAGGGCAGTCCCTCCTACATTTCGAACCCTTCTGGAATAATCCAGGTGGTCAAAGGTGATTGGTTTTGACATCCAATCTCGAGGTTCCGCTGGGGTGGACCGTGCGAGACCCATCTTAGCGGGTGCCGCATTGTTTTTCCGTATTATCACATGAAGTGAGTTTACTGCTTTGACTTCTTGTGGCAAAGTCTTTTGTTTTCGGTGCCTGTTTGGTGGGGTTCGTCATCGTCCTCGCTTGGTGCGTCGAGCCCTTGTGTTGGCGTTGAGTCGGCGGACTGTTTGAAAACCCAACAATCTCGGTGGGTGTGGTTTGAAGGCCTTCGAGATCTTGTGGATTTGACATATCCGATCCAAAATTTTGTTTAAGTTGGATTGCTCGTCCTTTGTTGTCCTTAAAGGCGGTGTTTTGTTGTTTGGCCGCGAGCTTTTGAATCCGGTGTTGACCGCCGTGTTCTTTGGGCTTTTCTCTTTATTCGGCGCTGATCTTTTACTGCGTGATTTCATTTCCATCTCGATCTCGGATGTACTTGGGTCATTGGTGCTGCATCTTGCTAGCCGACTATCTTCCCCAGCATAAGCGGGTCATGAAACTTGTTAGCGGACATTGTCCTCGGCTTCTCTTGACCGAGTGTCTGGCGAGCCATTCGTCTCAGACGTTGTGTTTAATAGCTGCTAAGGCTTGGCGTCCGGACGATCGACTATTTGGTTCTTTTAGTAAGGAACCTGTTCGAAATTTCGTCTTGACTCTCGGGCTGTTGAGTTATATGACTTAGATCGTCTACATCCGGGGCGGACATAAGTCCCTTGAAAATTTGCTCTAATCGTCCTCACGCTCTTCCCAACTTCAACAGTGTTTTACGGGAGGCTTTTGAGCCAATGCCGAGCTGGCCGTTTGAGCTTGAGGGTAGGTATTTTATGGCGTGGAGGTCATCTCCACTAGCCATGTGTATGTAGTATATAATCCTCTATCCGAGACTCCGAGTGCATTGTTCGTCGTAAGCCTCTATGTTTATGGGTTTAAACCCTGCTAGAATTCATGATCCAGCACCTCATTGGTGAAACATAGTGGGTGTCTGGCGCCCTATATTGGGTGTACCGCTGTCTTGAACACTTGGCGTGTTGTGTTGCTTCTGGGGCCCTCTTTTTGGCCCGTAAATGGACTGGCTGGGCCATCTGTTTTCGAGGATCATGAGTCGGCTTGTGTGCGTCGCCGCTTGTAGATTTTGGCCTATCATCGGCGTCTATCGGCGAGGCGGCCTCTTTGTTTTTTATTGTGGGGCTCTATGGCTTCCCGTCAAATTCCCAAGCGACTTGCGCCGGGTAGCTCTTTGATTGATGGCCATTGCCGTATTTGTCTGCGGTTTTGAGCACTTTGCTCCACCTCATTCGAGTATGTCTTCCGCTGTTTTGAGCTTCCGTTTTCCTTCTTCAAACTTCTTGCGGTGGCGTGAGTCTTTTCGAAGGCTCTTATTCTCGGTGGTGTGTGCGGCGTGAGGTCGTGCGGTATTAGTTTCGCGGGCATGGATTGATTATCCGATCGTCTGTTGGACGGTTGCTTAGCTGCATGTTAAATGATCCTTTGGTTTGCCCTGCTCTATTGTTGGGTCATTAGGGCGCTTGTTGTTGTCGGCGGGACTTAGGCGGCGTCTGCGTCGCCGTTTTGGTTGTTTATCGGCGGGATTATCCTTTGCGCGCCCGTTGGTCCTCGTTATTGCTTCCTTTTGGGGTATCCACCATATATACATCATGGGTTGGGGTGACCTTCGGTGCTCTGTGGCGCTGGTTCTTGATCGTCTCGGCATCGTCGTCCATACCGTCGATGTCTTGAATCGTAGTCTAACATGTCGGTTAGATCGTCGACAGTGGCTACAAAGTGGGTGGTGGGTGGGCTTTGAATTTCTTCGTCGTCCGCATCCCAACCATCCTGGCGATAATCCGGCCAGGGCTCTCCGGATAGCGAGAGATGTTTTAGCGAATTTAAGATGTCGCCAAAGGCGAGTCTTGAAAGATGTCCTGGCGGTGAACTCCATGATCGGCGCCCAATAGGATTCGATTGGCGGGCGCGGGGGTTGGAATCTGTAGGGAGTCCGGCACCTCGAGTCACGAGCTTCTGAGGGACAAGGTCGGTGTTCGGCTCTATCGCCGTGGGGCGCAACTCGAGGAGGTGTCCAGCCACCGTCCTCGTCTGCGCGATCGGCTCCGAACTATGGGTCGGGCGGATTCATCTTGACCTCAAAACCTTGTCGTGGCGAGCTAGATCGTGCCCATCGCGCGATGCCGCACACTCGGCTGCGGATCGGATCCATCGAAGATCAAGTCTCCGCGGGTGTCGCCGTGAAGTTTAGGCTTCTAAATCGACTGGCGGCGAGGCGTAGCTTCGATCTGCTCGGATGGCCAAGTGAATTAGCCCGCGATGCGAAGCGCGCGAATCTGAAGATCTGTCCGGGAGAAAAGTCTCACCACTGGGCGGCGTTGTTGTTGATTGAAGAAGCCATCGAGCCTATCGGTGGCGACACGGAAGAACTCTCAATGAAATCACCAATGTCGGTGTCAAAACCGGCGGATCTCGGGTAGGGGTCCCGAGCTGTGCGTCTAGGGGATGGAAGCAGGAGACAAGGGACACAATGTTTTTACCCAGTTGGGCCCTCTCGATGGAGGTAAACCCTACTCTGCTTGATTGATATTGATGATATGGGTATTACAAGAGTGGATCTACCACGAGATCAAGGAGGCTAAACCCTAGAAGCTAGCCTATGGTATGATTGTTGTAATGGTTGTTGTGTCCCTCGGACTAAAGCCTTCCGGTTTATGTAGACACGGAGAGGGCTAGGGTTACAGTCGGTTACAATGATAGGAGATCTACATATCCGTATCGCCAAGCTTGCCTTCCTCGCCAAGGAAAGTCCCATCCGGACACGGGACGGAGTCTTCAATCTTGTATCTTCGTAGTCTTGGAGTCCGGCGGACGATGATAGTCCGGCTGTCCGGACACCCCCTAGTCCAGGACTCCCTCACCACCCTTCATCCAACCTTACACGGATGATAAACAATCACCTTAATTTACTTGTATAACATGGACAAATTCCACTTTACTTTAGTAGTTAGCAAACTTATCATCTCTACCCTTATAAAAAACCGAGTTGGCTATGATGGTGTGCCTACCATCTTGTAATATAGACCGTCCGATCTATATCTGATGGATAGAAAGCAAACTATGATAAGTTTACAAAAGATACCCGCACCTCTCTCGACATCCTTATCTCCCACAACCTCATTGCTGAGAAATTAAAAAAGGGAAGTCTCTGGAACAATCTAGAAGGTGGCCGCTGCCGCTTTGTCGGCGCAAATCCATCCCCATGCCTCCCTTGATCCGACCACGATCACCACCACGCTCCTCCTCCTCACCTTATCTCTCATCTTTCATTTTTTCGATGACATTCTCGAGATACCAGTTTTCCGATAAAATTCTCGAGACATCATTAGTTTTTACAAATGGGATTACTCCTTCATGGGTCAATCACAACAGGTGTTTTGTAAAAAAAATGCATATTGATGTTCCGTGCAATGCACGAGCATCTTGCTTGTAATTATATAACGCAAATTACAAGCAGGAAGTGACATTTTTTACACAACCACGTTAACATGGCCACGTAAATCACTAGCTAAAGTATAATACCATTATACTTATATCCGCGATACAAAAGGTTGAGTACATGTCAGAAGCGAGTTGCACACACACATCTCTCGGAATCTCTCACACACACATCGATTCGTGGCGCCCTTAAGCGGAACACGTATGTTACAATTCGTGCACCCGCGGGTACACGTGATGGTGCGCCTTTTTTTAAGTTGGATGGCGAACCCAAACAGTAGCTGCATTCATTCCCCTCCCACTGCCTCTTCTCTAGTTTCCGTCACCCGGTAGCCATGGCCCGGCCAAAGGTAACAACATACGCCATACTCCCTTGAATGCATATATCTGGAAATTTTAGTGGTCATGCATGCATCTTTTGTGCTAGCTCTCTATATAAGGGTTGACGGTCGCTTCCGTGGGCGTCTTGTGGCGGTGGAAGAAGGAAGGGAAGGGAAGCGGGCTGTGGAGTAACATTTTTTACCACAATTTCTTAGGAAACTGAGTGCAATAATTGAGTAGTTTTGCAAAGTACCAGTAATACACCTAAAACGGTTCAAAACCAATACTCTCTTGCCGCCTGCGCTTCCGCATGAAATGGTCGATGTAATAGCCTGGGCGTCGATTGCCGCATTAATGCCGGCGAGGCGGGCGACCTCTCACTGGCGCCCGGCTTTGAAGCAGTGACGGCGAGAAAACATTGCTTCCGGTGCCGCATAACTGCTCAGCGTCGAGGCTGGCCATAGGCCTGTTTGGATCCATGGGTTAGAGTTAGTTTGATCTAGTTGGGGCTCAAATAGCCCTAAAGTATCCAAGCATGAGGGTTAAATTGGAGCAAGTTGCACTGAACCCACACAAAAAAAACTATCCCACCCAAGAGGTGCTAACTAGAGATAGTTCTCATTGGGCCCACTGAAAAATCACTTTTCTCTCTCCATCAAGTGCATTTATTGTCAATCTAACCCTGTCACCCAAACACCTCTTTGGCTACAGCTTGTTCAGGGTTAGTCATGAGTTAGTCTAACCTCTAGCTAAGTTAGAGTATCCAAACAGGAGCAGTATAGGAATGCAAGTTGGTCAAAGCATACAGTCAAATTCGTACGTGAAAGGATCTTTTTTTAAACGGAACATGAAAGGATCTTTGAATGATATAATTTTAAAATTATATAAAATCTTATCAATAGTCAAAGGCATCCTCGAAGAATACATTAGGCCTTATATAAAATCTTATCAATACTCAAAACCAAGTGTTCTAAATGAGTTCAAAACGAGAAACTGGACCCACTCACGGCACGACACGCGTGTCTCGTTTGGCCCGTCGGTCAAAGCACTTCCTCTTCTTGGCATAACAATAGAGTACAGTACTATTTTTTTAGAATGCTCTTGGTATGTCGCTAACATGTGATGAGTTAACCGACCTCAATAGAGGCAAAAGCCTTGACCGCCATACTTTGAGAGGCGAGGCGAGAAGCGTCTGAGGCTCTTTGGATTACTAGAGCTAGGTGTTGCATGGGAGCCGAGAAATATGGTGATAGCGTGGGTTAGCCATGTACTAGTATGATGTAACTACACTGGGCTGCCGTGTTACATACTCTTCCCGTCCACTGTGGAGATGATTGGTTGATTTTATATCGCTGAATAATATAAAATATTATGGGTGCAGATGCTCCACCACGAGGTTCCTTGCTCCTTCTCGGTCGTCGGGAATCTATGTTCTTCCACTCTTTTCTATGTGAGCTTTGTTCATCCTTTTGCCACCACGCGAGACATCTAGCATCAAGGTGCACGTGTCATGCAAGGATCGTTCCATCTATATGAAGAACACGTGGGACTGGAACTATGAGACGAACATGTACCCAGGAGTGGACGTACAAACCTAAGTAATGTAGCGCAGTAAGTGAAGTAGAAAGGCACAAATGGTATGAATATGTGTGGCATATATGCATTTGTCTCTTACTACGTACCACTAAATTTTGTACATGCAATGCACGGTGATCTTATGGAGTACGTGCCTAAGTACTCTACTACTACTATATTAATTGGAGGCACATATTAGCTTCTACATCAGTTTACGTGTATGCCCCGAGACCTTCCAACTAGGCGTGTCTTTCTCTCCGGGTCGCAGTTTGTATCATTCATACCGCTTGTACTGTGTGGTCTCCGACCCAGAAGTGGAAGAAGTGGAGACGCTCTACCACGTTGTTTTTTTAATTTGGGCTCTACCACATTGTTCATGTCCGCTCCTTTTTGGCGTGTGGGACATCCAGCACGTGCCGTGTTTGGCACTCTTCATCATAAGAGTTGAAACGCTAGCATTCATCAGAAATAAAAAATAAATATAAATCAGTAGTGATACTATACCACGCGGTTTCCTTGCTCCTCGATATCAGAAAGAATACTTCCGTTCGCCAACATATGGGACGTCGACCATCCTGGTCCACTTGCCATGCCGCAGAACTCAAGGAGAGTCACCCGGTCATTCTTGCGATAATAATGACTAATGAGCCATCAAATCACAGGCCCAACCTTTCCCACTGTGAAGTTGCTCGGACGAAGGAACCATCATGACTTTGTTAAATTTCGCTTCTTGAAGAAAACTATTGTACCAGCAGTACTGCTAGCTACATTAGTTACTCCAACAAAGGCCTCCTTTCGTTCATAGGATTGGAATTTTATAGGAATATGAAAATCATAGGAAGTGAGATGACACGCATCTCAATTCCTATAGAGAAAGAGATGTCACTGTCGGTGTACTAAGGTAGGGGTACCTCGGTACCCCAACGTGTGCGCAGGCGATTCTGACTCCAGCGGCGAGGTTCACCATTTGCTTGCGGAGACCATTCCACTCCGTATCAAGCGAGTCAAGAACAAAGTGTACTGAGCAGAAGATCAAGGCCCGGCAAGAGGAGCTTGCCGGGAAGGCCGTTCGAGCTCAAGATCATATCACCCACACAAGGCCTGGCGAGAGGGGCTCGCGGGGAGGCTAGAAGACTACATCACGAAGACACGCCTCGGCGCTATCTC
Organism: Aegilops speltoides; assembly: GCA_021437245.1. Taxonomy (NCBI): domain Eukaryota; kingdom Viridiplantae; phylum Streptophyta; class Magnoliopsida; order Poales; family Poaceae; genus Aegilops; species Aegilops speltoides. The sequence goes on from CM038147.1 coordinate 273,051,797, forward strand.
GCGTCGGCGAGGGCCGAGGCGGCAAATTCTGAGCCGACAAGCTCCGGGCCGGCAAGATCAAGACCCGGCAAGGTACTTGCGGGAAGAACTGCTGCGTGCCGCACTCCAGTCATCGCCTGCAGCGTCGCCTTGACCCTCTCCCGAGGCAGCGTGGCGGATGGTTGTCTTTACATGAGGGTGCGGTGGCACTCCACGGTGGTGGCTCCATCGCCCGTGGCAAGCGGAGACATAAGGCGGGAGCTTTTAGGGGCGGCGGCGACGGCATTAAATCTCTTGTCCCCTCTGTCAAAAGTAGGTAGAATCCTTTGTTCAAGCCTTTGTGGCTGCCTTTGTTCCCGCCTTGTCCAACTACCACCTCTTTTACATTTTACCCCTCTACCTTACGTTGACACAGTCGGTGACCCCTTGCCCTATAAAGGAGGCCCATGCACAGCGTAGAGGAGGTTCGACTCTTCGCAACTCCACGCTCGGTGTAGCTGCTCTCCGAGCTCCGGCGCAATACAACACAAAGCGGCGATGAGGGTTTCTGCGACCTTCGCGGCCCGAAGCTGGGTAAAAATCCTCGCCCGCGCGCATCGCCTCGATCTGCTCTCTGTGCACCCTCCGCCCTCGTACCGAACACACGAAGGGGCCGTCCCCCGGCCCCATAGGTGTCGTCTCCCATAGCACCACGACATCTTTGGCGCGCCCGGTAAAGGCGTCGAGGTTATCGCGGACCTGATCCGGCGTTCAGCGCGGCTCGTTCTTCATCAACCTCCCCAAATTTCGTCGGCGACCGTCGACAAGCGCACCATGGCCCGAGCGAGGGCCTCAAGGGTTCTGAGACCGTCTGCGTCTCACCCGCCGCCACCGGAGCCAGCGGCGAAGGCGGAGAAACGCCGTCGATAGGGTGGACACCGGCGAGGCACTCGCGGCGTCACGAGATCGAGGGCGGGGCGGAGGACCACGCCTCGGCCTCCGTAGATCCACGTCCATCTCGGCGCCACAGCGACCAGCAGCGCCATACCACGGGAGGTGGTATCCGTCTCTTTGGAAACGAGAACGCAGCGGAGGCTCTCGGGATATTCGAACCCCGTCGAACCACGAGCAAAGCGAAGGTGCGGGGCAGGACCTGCTCCCTTCTAAACTTTGTTAGAAGCCCGGCGCGTCCGCTCCCGCACCGCTTGCTCCGCTTCCCTCCACTCCTGCGAAGCGCTCACAAGGCGCAAATGCTCCTCGACTTCCCTCGGCGGCGGACAAGGCGAGGCGGAGGCTACCATCGAGCACTGGTCGCCGCCGCCAACAACGAGCGTCAGCAGCAACTGCGGCCCCTCCGGCGCGGCAAGCGAAGCGAAGGCGGCGGCGACAAGACGCCGGGGCGCAACTTCGTGCACTCCCGCAGCGAAGCGAAAACGCCGCCCGCGGAACAACGCCGGCAGCGGCTCCACGGCATCGTCGGACCAGCAGGCTCGTCGGGATCAACGCCGAGTCCTCGGCAATGGCGACAAGAAAACGCTTCGAACCACGATCGGCGCCCCGAAGACTTCGGCGACAATCGACGAGGCTGGGAACCTTTGTCGGCGCCGCGTCGCCCGGCGAGCGAGCGACTTGTGCCGTCTGCGGCGAGCTGCCTGCGTTCACCGTGAGCTGCTGGCGGCGTCCGGTGGCCCAGCATGAAGAATTTCAAGCCCGGCGTGCGGAGAATCTGCGGCAAGGCGCACCCTCGGAATTCCTCGGTGTCTACACCATCGCCGTGCGAGCTGCGGAAGCGCGACGAAGATTACGGCGAACTACTTCCGCTTCGTGCTTAGGCGAGCGTTCGTTCTTGGCTTATGCACTTGCCGGAGGGCTCCATTTCTTCTGGCGGACCTTTGCCATCGGTTTGTTGGCGCCTTCCTTTGGCGGCCACAAACCCCACGACGAGAGAGTGATCTCCACATTTGGCCCGAATGAAGGAGAATCCTGCGCAAGTACATCCAACGCTTCGGCCGTGTGCGGCACAACATCCACGGCGTCCACCTGCTGCGGTTATCGGTCGTTCCACGAGCGTGCGTAACCGCCCGCATCGCGTGAAGAGATGGCGATGACCAAGATCCGGGATGTCGGCGAGCTTTATGCTCTGGCTGATAAATCGCCTTGCGGAAGAGGAGAGGCTCCCGGGGAGGATCTTTGGCGCGGAGAAGCGACTCGGCAGCGCCGCCCGGCAAGAAGCGCCCGGCAGAACTTCGAGAAGAAGAACAAAAGGCAGTGCTTGCCGTCGAAAAGTCGGCAAGGAAGCTCCGCCAAGCAAACACAGGCTGGCAACTCCGGCAAGGAGTTTGCCCTATGGCGGCAACCGACAAGCGAAGTGACCCGACAGCGATCTTGCAAAATCCACCGCACCAAGGGCCACGACCTCTACAAGCGCAAGCGTCGACTATCTCGTCGAGCAGACAAAAAGCTGAGTATCTGAGCGCGACAAGGAAAGGGCCCAAGGTGGCGGAGGAGAACCGAGCAAGCGGCCGTTCACGGTGGGGAGGACCCCGGCAAGGCCAGCGGCGACAAGGTGATCGACCTTCTCGAGACGCGACAAGGATGAAGAAAGCGGCGGCGAGGACATGGAGGATGAGGATGACGGTGAGCAGGGAGTTCGAGAGGCCACGGAGGTCTGTGCGTCGGCGGTGGCGCCTCGTTACACCTCCACCACCAACTAAAGCGGTGGGCACGTGAGGTGAATGCAGCGAGCCGCCCATGGAGTCATGAGCTCCTCAAATGGTCCAAGACGCCCATCATTTTGATCTTGAAGATCACCCGGCCGCACCACCGCGGTCGGGTGTTTGCCGATGCTGGTCTCACCCACCATCCGCAACCTCAAGGTCACCAAGATGTTGGTTGTGGCGGGGCGGGCTGAACTTGATCTCCTCTGCTGTGATCAGAAACTCCAAATCCCGGATGGTGAGCTCGAAGAGGCCGGGTCCTTCAAGGAATCAACCGGGAAGGAGCAGGCCCAAGGAAAGATCACCTTCTTTGGTGACCTTTGGTGGGGAGCTCAACCGGGACCGGCGCGTCACTTCGGCGTCGCCGATATTCCGTTGCCGTACTGGCGGGATACTCGGCCGTCTGCTCTCGCCAAGTTCATGGCAGCTTCCCATTACGCTTAGCGTGCTCAAGATGCGGGGCGATAAGCGTCATCGCATCCTGGCGACAAGAAAGATGCGCTTATCTGCACCGACAAGATCTACGGGATGCGGCGGCGGGCCGACAAGGATGCACTTGCTGAAGCTCCCGAGGGAAGAAGGCGAAGACCAAGTCCGGCAAGCGCTCCGGGACCCACTCGGCAACAGCACCCCGCCGGTGTTGCGCTGCTGTCGAGGGCGCCCGTCGAGCTCCACCGGCAGGATAAAAAGGAGTGGCTGCTCCGCCCGGCGACCAAGAAGGTGTCGCCAAGGAGGGCGGCACTGGTGGTACCTTCACCCGCCGATTGCCACGGCAACGATAAATAGGAAGCGCTCGTTGCTCTGCGGGCGAATGTCGATGTGTTTGCATGGCAACCATCGACATCGGTGTTCGAGGAAGGTAATTGAGCACAAGCTCGCCGTTTGCCCTCATCGCGACCCGTCAAGCGAAAGTGAGGAAGCAAGCCGTGGGCGCCAAGAATTCATCGGCGAAGAAATCAAGAAGCTAGAGGCAGCGAGGCCTAGTTAGAGTGTGATCCATCCGGCGTGGTTAGCAAACCCGGTCGTCGTCGCCAAAACCAGCGGGAAATGGAGGCTGTGTATAGACTTCACCGATGTGAATAAAGCATGTCCCAAGGATCCGTTCCCTTTGCGCGCGATCGACCAGATTATCGACTCCACGCCCGGATGTGAGCTACTCTGCTTTCTTGATGCGTACTCGAGGCTACCACCAGATCTTTATGGCCAAAGAAGATGAAGAAGAGCGCATTTATCACTCCATGTGGCACCTATTGCTTCATCGCATGCCATTTGGATTTGAAGAATCAGGGTCGACATTCGCAAGGGTAGTGTATCTTGCTTTTGAGCCCACAGATCCACGTAAATGTAGAAGCTTACATGGATGATATCGTGGTGAAGAGCAAAAACAGAGATCTGCTGATCCAAGATTTGGAAGAGACATTTCAGAACCTGCAAGAATACTGACTCAAGTTGAACCCGAGAAGTGCGTCTTTGGAGTTCCCTCGGCAAGCTTCTCGGGTTCTTCATATCATGAGAGAGGATTGAAGCTAACCCGACAAGATTAGAGCCATTGAGCGGATCGAGCCCGAAGCGAGTCAAGGATGTCGAAGGCTCGCAGGTTGTGTGGCTGCCCTCGAGTAGGTTCATTTCAAAGTTCAGAGCGCCTACCTTTCTTCAAAATCTTGAAGAAGGCAGGCCCCATGAAATGGACTCGAAGCGGAGGCAAGCTGCAAGATTTGAAGCGATACATCCTCCACTCCAATACTTGTCGCACCTAAACCACAAGAGAAGTTCTTGCTGTACCTAGCGGCAACCAACCAAATGGTTAGTCTGCTTATTTGTAGCGGAGAGGAAGTCCGACGAGGAGGCTGCATCTCCGACAAGTGAGTCGGCGACAAGCAAAGTCTTTGCTCCGGCAAGCTCTCGGCCCGACAAGGACAAGTCTGCTTGAGGAACAAGATGAGGTGCGAGAAAAAAGATGGTGCAGCGCCCGGTGTATTTTGTAAGCTCCCTTCTCCGAGGAGCTAGATCAAAATACTACGGTGTGCAAAAGTTGCTTCGGCCTCCTCATGGCCTCGAGAAAGCTGCGCCATTACTTCCGAGCACACGAGATAACAGTAGTCACTCGCTTCCGCAAGAAGAATATTGCACAACCAGGCAGGCAGGCAGGATCGTTGAGTGGGCCTTTGGAGCTGTCGAGCTTTGGACTCAAGTTTGAAAGTACTTCAACCATCTGAGCCGGGCTTTGGCAGAATTTATAGCGAGTGGACCCCAACACGATGAAGAAGTTCAAGAAACAAGTACACCCGTACAAGAAGCGGCAGTGAATGGGTAATGTACTTTGGTGCTTTCTCGCTGCAAAGCGCCGGTGCAGCGTCGTACTCATCGCGCCCACCGGAGAGCACCTCAAGTATGTCATCCAGATGCACTTCCCAAGAGAGCAAGCGACAAACAACACCGCGAATATGAAGGTTTGCTTGCCGGCCTCAGGATTGCGGCCGAACTTGGGATCAAGAAGTTGATTGTGCGGGGAGATTCTCAGTTGGTGGTCCGGCAAGTTAACAAGAGCTATCAGAGCCCTTTGATGGAAGCTTATGTAGATGAAGTGAGGAAGCTTGAGGCGCTTTGAAGGTCTGCAGATGGAGCACATTCCGAGAGCTCAGAATGAAATCGCAGATGGCCTTTCAAAGTGCGCCGATGAAGTTACAGTGGAACCAGGGACCTTCTTGCTCAAGCTGACTCAACCCTCCGTCGCACCATCAATTGGGCAGTCCAAGAAAGAAAGTTGGTTTCCGCGACTACCGCCAGCGGATCTCCCCGAGGCCGCCGCCAAAGTCCCTGGATCAACGGCCGAACGCCGAGGAACAATTTGCTCCGCGGATCCCGGATCTGTGCGACCAAGCAAGTTGCGTTCGACAAGCCTTGCCCGGCAAGCTTGCCGGGGACCTTCAACTCCGGCGAGCCGAGATCCTTGCCGTAGAAGCTGAGGTTCCGCAGCGGCCCTCATGCCTTTAGTCCTTGCCGCCGAGCCCCAAGCTCCGGCATGGGCATGACAGATCGTCCGCTTCACAAAGCGGAGAACTTCCGGCGACACGGAAGAAATAGAAAAGATAACCAGACAGTCAAGTATGTACCGGTTCGTGGACAACGAGCTGTGCGAGAAGAAGGCTCAATGGTGTCGGTGAAATGCATCTCCGGGGAAGATGGATGAAGCTGTTGGCGAGAGATACACGGAGGCATCTGCGGCCACCACATTAGCGCAAGGGCACTTGGAAAGCTTTCGGCAAGGGTTCTTTGGCAAGAAGCCCTCAAGATGCTGCTGCACTAGTAACCAAGTGTGAAGCGTGCGATTCCATGCAAAGCAAATTCATCAGCCAGCTCAAGCTCTCCAAACAATCCCTTTATCCACGGCCCTTCTCGATGCAGGGGCTCGATATCCTCGGCCCCTTCCCGTGTTGTCGGGGCTTTGAGTACTTATATGAGCAATCGACAAGTTCACAAAGTGGCCGAAGTGGAGCAGTGAGAAAGGTGACAACCGATCGCGAGTCAAGTTCTTCAGTCGATTGTGTGCGTTTGGGATCCCTAACGGATTATCACCGACAACGGTACACAATTCCTAGCCGCACCTTCATGCGAGACGTCCAAGACCTTGGCGCCAAGGTATGTTTAAGCCATTGCTCACCCAAGGAGCGGCGGTCAGCGAAAGGGCTAATGCTGAAGTGTTGCGGACTCAAGACAAGAACTTTCGGCGGGCTGCGCAAGTGCGGAAGAAATTGGATAGAGAGCTGCCGCGGCTCTTTGGTCAATCGAGCGACACCAAATCGAGCCACGGACAGACACCCTTTGCTCTAGTCTATGGGCGAAGCAGTTCTCCCCACGGAACTTCGTATCACGGATCTCCTCGAGTGCTCGCTTATGATGAGCTTGAGCAAGAGCAAGCTGCGACAAGATGGCGCATTGCTCCTCGAGGAGGGGCGTCTCGAGGCTGCTTTACGAGCTGCTCGATACCAGCAAGCCTTGCGCCCTTCTACCATAGCCGCAAGGTCAAAGCCGAGAGTCTCGAGGAAGGCGACCTTGTTCTTGGCGTGTTCAGTCCGCCAAGAATTCCAACAAGTTGGACTTGAAGTGGGAAGGCCCTTATCGGGTGAGACAAGTCACGAGGCCCGGCGTTGTCCGGCTCGAGACCGAAGAAGGCTTGCCGATGAGTAACTCCTGGAACATAGAGCATCTTCGCAAGTTTTACCCGTAAAGGCGTGGTTGCCGTGATCCGCTCCGGCAACCACCTTTTGTACAAAAGCTTTGCCGCCGTTGCATGTAACCCTTTGTACAAAGCCGGGCGCAGACCCCGTGCAGCAATAAAGTTTCCGTGTTTTGCGCTATTTGCCTTTTTCCCATGCTCTTCTTTGCTATTTGCATGAGTTATTTGGCATCTTTCGTACGACACGCATATCCGGCAAGCAATAGCACGCCGAAAGGCCATATGCTTTTTCCTTCTTCTCTTTCCTTGTCTCTTAAGCAAAAGAAACATTCCTCGTGCACAAGTTTGCCGGGGGGGAAGGAAGTGGAGGATGAACCAAGTGCTGTTCAAGAAAGAGAAGCTTGCCGGAGAACGGCTCAAAGTTTTAAATTCTTAAGTTGCCTTCCTTGAACAACCACACTTCGTATGGAAAACTTGTGCTCGGAGGAACCTACCCGTGGATAGCCGCACCCTCATCTTGTTCTCGAGCGTGCTCAACGATTTAAGTGAGCCGCGACAAAGCGTTGCGCCATTGTTTCGTTCGAGCCCGCTCGGCAAGCTAGGTGCGTTCTGACAAGCCATGGCAAAGTTGCTTGCCGGCAAGACCTTGGCTAGCAGTGCTGCTGCCGAGTTTGACACTCGCACTTTCATGACAAGGGCTCCTTGCCGCAAAACTCCTAGAAGCATAAAGTTAAAAGCGTGCGAAGTTGAGGATCAAGGCAAGGAGATGACACCGCATCCGCTGATCGGAATAAAGGTAATATCTTACAAGGAATAACTTGTCGCGATGACTAATGAGTTCATAGCGACACTGTGCAGTAACAAAAGGAAATAAAGATAAAGAGGCCTAGTCTCACGCGGGTCGCCTCCATCCTCGGGATCTTATTCACTTTGGCGATGATGTGGGCGACCTGCTCCTTGAGGCCTCCATGTCGCGTCGGCCGGCAAGCTGCGAACAACGTTGGAGAGGTTTATACGGGGTTGCGGTATACGATCTTCGTCGACGCAGCGCTCCATGGTTCCCGCGCTGGTGGCGCGCCTCCTCGGCCGAGCTCGCGGGGATCTTCTTCCGCAGATTTGCAAGAGCTGGCGCGACCTTCGAAGAAGAGGCTGAGCTTGGCCGCGTGGCGAGGTTTGGATCCGGGAGTAGATGAGATGCTCCACTTGGCGCCAAAGCAGCTCCTGGTCAATAGCGGACGCAGAAGACACCAAGTCCTCGGTCCATATCTCGACGATGCGACGGAAATCCTCGGCTGCTTTATTGGCACGGCCACTAAGGATCGCTCCTCGCGGAGCTCCTCCTTCACTTGGTTTCCGGTCCCGGCAGCGCCGAAGCGAGTCCTTCAGCGCAGAAATTTTACGCTCAAGATCCTCGACGGAGTCCTTGACGGCCTTGACTCGTCGCCCTTCTCGAGAGACGCTACCGAGCTACGAAAGTTGGTGTGGGTGTACTTCTCGCGCTCCGTGGTGGCGGCGATCTTCTCCAGTCCACCTTCAACAGCTCCTCCAGCTTGCGCGACCTTGGCGGCAAGATCTTCCTTGGCGATCTCCGCGCCGCCGCGCGTCTTTCGCCTCCTTCAATTCCTGCCAAGGGCCTGCTCCCAGCGGCGAGGTCTTCCTCGTGGGCGTCAAGGTCAACCTTCCGCTGAATGAGCTCTCCTTCGCCGGGACAACTCCACTCCGGCGAGCCGTTGCTGCTCTTCGCCTCGGCCCTCCAAGCAGCCACTCTTCATACTTGCCCGGCGAAGCTGCTCGCGCTTCTCCGCCACCTCGCGGAGAGCAGCCTGATTAGCGGCGCTGAGCTCCGCCCCGCTTCTCCATCTCCTCGGCGGCCTTGGCGGCAAGGGCCTCCCGGAAGCGAGCTTGCGTGTCTGCCCAGTAGAGGCCGAGAGCTGGTGGCAGCTTCTCCTCATCGGGCCCGCCGCTCCGCCGGCCCCTCGACGACCTTCAAACCTCGCTGGAGGCGAGGATCTCCCGTCGAAGGCCTCGCCCCCGCTGGAGCTTCGCGACGAGAACCCCACGGCATCTGGATGAAGACGCCGTTGGGGGCTTCAAGTAGTAGCGGGCCGTTCTTCTCCGGCGGAGGGTCGGCGATCGGCGCGAAGACTTGACGCCCCGCAGCCTCCGGGCCAGTGGTGCGGTCGCCGTCCCCCTCTCCGGCCGCTGCGTCTGCAGCCGAGGCAGTCTCTGGCGCGTGTGGCTCGGCGGCTCCCGCCGCATCCTCGACGACAGGGGCGTCGTCGCCGCCACCCTGCCCGTCCTCCTCCTCCTCAATGACGACCTCCGTCTCCATCTGCTCGGGGGGAGGAGGGGGATCTTGAAGAAGAAGAAAAAGCAAAAGCAGTTCAAGCAAATATCCAAGAAGAGGCGACGCCAAGAAGGCAAAATTGCAGAACTTACCTTGGTGGACGTCTTCAGCGGCGGGCTCTCTTGCCGGGGAACTATCCCTTGGCGGAGTGGCCGTCCTCGTCGGGCCGCTCGCTCTTGGCGGGGTACTCGCCCTTGGCGGAGTACCCGCCCTTGGCGGGACGCTCTCCCTTGCCGGAGAGTCCAACCTTGGCGGGGATGGAGGGACTGCCGGCTCCTCGAGGGCGACCTCCGGGTGCTCCTGCCGCTGCGGCTCCATCTCTGCGCAAGTCAAGACAAACACATCAAGATATTGGAACAAGATGAAACTTTCAGACGCGCCCGACAGGCGAAGCGGGACCAGGACGTCTGTTGGGGGCTACTGGGGAGCTGCTCCTCGGGGGCGCTGGCCGTCCGGCAAGCTTGCCTCCGCACGTCCCGTCGCCTCGGGCAGGCGGGTCGTCCGCAACATCAACCACGGGCACCTTGGCTTTCTTCGCCGCCCGCTCAGTCAAGGTCCTGAAATCAGCACAAAAACAGGATTGGCCTCAACAATAATTAAGGCGAAATTTAAGAAGATGAAGATTTCGGGTACTCACTCCTGTTCTTCCTCGTCGTCTTCGCTCAAGGCGGAGAAGTCATACTGCACCTGAGTTGCGTCGGCGCAAGGAGCAGGAGGCGAAGGCCCTCTCGGGCGCTTGGCGGTCCTCGGGCCTGGGGGCTGCGAAAACCCGGCCCCTGTGGCGGCCGAGACCCGAGAAGCGGGCGGAGCCGCCGCCCCGCCCGAGAAGACCCTGTCCGCTGGCGCCGACCTGCGGGCGCCTTTGCTGTGGCCTGCCAGCTGGTCGCTTCCGCCATGTCGGTGCGCGCCGCCCCGGCGCGCTCGACTTCGAAGCTTGCGCTGCCCGGCGAGCTGGTAGTTGCGGGGCTTCGCGTACTCGCCTCGCCGCAGCCTTCGCGGAGGCGCCTGGAGAACGCTGGGGCTCGCCGAGGCGGGAGGTTTCACGACGAGCGAGACGCTCGTCGTCGTAAGGTCCGTGGACCCGCCGCATCCTCGGCGATCGCGACGTTCTCCCCCTCCTCCTCGCCGGCTGGCTCGCCGGGCCCGGCGCCCTGCGCTGCGACCCCTTTTCCTTTGGCGTCCCGCTCCCTCCGACGCCTCTGCTCCCTCGGCAGCACCACCACTTGCCGCGGCCCGGCCGCGATTCCGGGATCCCGAGTGCCTCGGAGAGGGGACCCGGCGGCGTCAGGGAGGAAGTTGCAGCGATCTGCAGATCTCCGCCGCCTCCGTTTGGTAGGACTCCTCCGCAGCCTCTGCCTCCTCGGGAGTACAACCGAACTTCCCGCCATCTGCGGCAGCAGCAGCCTCTTCGCCCGAAGCTATATCTGTGAGCTCGGTCCGTGGTGTCCGTGTCGGCCCGGATCTGTCCTTGTTCTTCGCCACCTCCTCAAGGGTGTCGAAGAAGTTGAGGATGTCTGATGGCTCGGGCGGAATCCATGAACGCTCCACGCCGTGTGAGTCACACGCGGGCATCATGGCGAGGAGGCGATCCCGAGCCGCGCTGTTGCAAAGGGGCACCACTCCCGGGAAGCTGAACCACTCGGATGGGCGGGTCATATTTGAAGAGTTCCCGGACCATCCCCCTCAGCTCCAGCGTCGTGAAGTTGAAGTTCAGCCCGGTGCGCAGCCTCATTATATCCCCTGCGCCGCCATACTCCCAGGCCGGCCTCTTCCTGTCTTGGAGAGGGGCAATGCGGCGGCGGAGGAAGTCTGCGCCCACCGCTGCAATGGACAGCCCCGCTTCTCGAAGGCGAAGAATCGAATAAGGGCAACGTCGAGCTTGATGTCGTCCGAATCCAGCTCGCTCCAGTCTCGGCCGCGCGCAATGGGCGTTGTGCGCGGTGCGGTGAAGGGCTGCGGCTCGTCTTCGACGATCCAGCACCAATCTGCGCGCCACTCTTCCCACTTGACGCGGAGCTCCCCCGGCAAGTACGACCTCTTCAAGTTCAGACGGAAAACCCAAGAAATCCCTCCGGAGAGGGGGGAGCCGGGCTCTGCTCTAGGAGTAAAGAAGTGCCTGAACAGAGCTACATTTGGGTATATCCCTATGAAGTTTTCGCACATATGTGCGAAAACCGCCATTGTGAGGACGGCGTTGGGGGTGAAATCAAGAAGGTGGAAGCCATATGTGTTCATGATGTCACAGAAAAATTCAGAAAAAGGAGGACAAAGACCGCAGTGGAAGAAGGCTGCGAAGAAATAGTACCCGCCGGGATAGTTGTCCATAGTGGCGGCCGGGTGGGCTCTGGTCCGAGGATGCGCCGAGGTCCTCTTGGCCCAGAACAGGAAATACTTGCCCCAGAGTTCTTGCACGCCGAGCCGCGGCGGGAAGACGACGTTCTCCCTCCGTGATCTGGCGAGCTCTTCCGCCTGCTCGATTTCTCCTTCTTGGTATTCTCCGCCTTCTCCTTCCCTTCCTGGTTTCGGGGCCATGGCGAGGCGGCGAGGAAGGAGGATGAAGAATCCGGACGCCGCGAACGAAAAGAAACAACGGAGGAGATGCGAGGCGGAGCGCAAAGAGGGTTTTCTGGAGGAGGAAGAAGAAGCAATGAAAGCGATGGAGGGGAATCGCGCCTGCTCCCTCTGTTTTTATGGGGAAGTGGGGGGCGTTCCGCTCTCCTCATTGAAGGACGTGGGCACGTCCTATCCCACGACGCCAAGAATCGACGCGTCTTTGTTGCACGGAAGGCGGCAGAGGCGAAGTGGAGTCGGCACGCCGTGGGCGCATGTGCCGCAGCCTGTTGTTTTGGCCTGGCCCAACAGCGCTTCGGCACCGTGTAGGCGGCCCAGGCCGGGGCTCTGTCGGTGTACTAAGGTAGGGGTACCTCGGTACCCCAACTTGTGCATCGGCGATTGCAGCTCCAGCGGAGGTTCACCATTTGCTTGCCGGAGACCATTCCCCTCCGTATCAAGCGTCAAGAACAAAGTGTACTAGATGAAGATCAAGGCCCGGCAAGAGGAGCTTGCCGGGAAGGCTCGTGCTCAAGATCATATCACCCACACAAGGCCCTGGCGAAGGGGCTCGCCGGGAGGCTAGAAGACTACATCACGAAGACACGCCTCGGCGCTTATACGCCGTCGGCGAGGGCCGGGGCGGCAAGTTTCTGAGCCCGACAAGCTCCCGGGCCCGGCAAGATCAAGACCCCGGCAAGGGAAGAGCTGTGCTGCGTGCCCGCACTCCAGGTCATCTGCCCACGCGTCGCCTTCAGCCCTCTCCAGAGACGCGTGGCGGATGGCTATGCTGCATGAGGGGTGCGGTGGCACTCCACGGTGGTGGCTCCATCGCCGTGGCAAACGGAGACGCAGGGCGGGAGCTTTTGGGGCGCAGCGGCACGGCATTAAATGCTCTTGTCCCCCTCTGTCAAAAGTAGGTAGAATCCATTGTTCAAGCAATTGTAGCTGCACTGTTCCCGACTGCTCCAACTACCACCTCTTTTACATTTTACCCCTCTACCTTACGTTGACACTGCCGATGACCCTTGCCCTATAAAAGGAGGCCCATGCACAACGAGAGGAGGTTCGACTCTTCGCAACTCCCACGGTGTAGCTGCTCTCCGTGCCCCGCGCAATACAACACAAAGCAGCAGAGGGTTTTACGCGACCTTCGCGGCGAAGGCTGGGTAAAATCTCGCCTCACAAGATCGCCTCGATCTGCTCTCAGGCACCCTCGCCCTCGCATCAACACACGAAGGGGCCGTCCCCCGGCCCCATAGGTGTCGTCTCCCATAGCACCACGACAGTCACTTGATGCATAGGATAGGAATTTTTCCATTGAGTCTTGGCTAATGTACTGGTAATTTGCTCTAAAAACTACAGTAGTAATTAGTAGTACTGGTACATGCTCGTACTTAGACATAGACACACACACTAACTACTAGTACTAGTACTTCTCACATGCTGGCCAGACACCGTCGTACTCCTTCCCGGCTTTGTCGGCGACACCCCACCTTGCTTGGATCTCCGCCGACCTCTTCGCAGCAGCGCGTGCATCCTCTTCTTTCTTGCAGCGGCGATCCTCTCTTTTCTTGAGTGCTTTCTGACTTTTCCGCTCCCTCTGTGTGGCATTGGCCGCCTCTTGCTCTCCCGCCCATTCGGCCTTGGCAGCTTAAAATTCCTCCCACATAGGTATGAGGTCGCGAGCAGCGATGAACTCGGCACGACGGGATGCCATCGCTTCCCTACCATTTTGTGTGCGGTCGTGGGCGGCGAGGAACTCGGCGCAGCGGGATGTCATTGCTTCCTTACCGGTTAGTGTGTGGCGTGGTAGCATGAACAACGCTTGGTGAGAGCTCTGGGCTGGAGTGGCCGGACAACCGTATAGTGCATTGGTTTGTCAAGAGCTCAAGGACAGAAGACGAAGGAAATTTGGAATCCCCTTCAATCCTGCTCATTTATTACCGAGTAAAATGCATTGGAGGTCATCAAACTTGTCTTGATAGCTCACTTTGATCATTGTATATGAGATATAGTGATTATACGCTCACTGGCTCAGCGTATAGCTCCGTATTTGTTTGGTTGACCAGTCAAACAGTCCGCATGCGCCTCATCAGCATGTATTCTTTATCTATCTATGCGCGCCTACCTGTTAGTGGAGAAAGAAATAAAAACCAAAACTATGCTTTATGTGGGGAATCAAACCACGGACTCGTTGCTGCAACGCACACTCGTCAGCCAACTGAAAATGAAACACTTTGCGTCAGACACTCACGCTCACGCTGTCAAACCATGCTAATGCATGCACGTCGCCCTCTCAATCGAAGTCCTGCTCATGGCGCAATGCAAATAGCGAGCCCATCACCTACGCGCCCCGGTGGTGCCTGACATTACTGTTTAGACGTTTGATGGAGGCCTACGCAGACTCCGAGCATGTATTCACCTGGCTCAACACCAACGGTCATACTCGGGAGCGCCTTGCTTATGTATATCGTCCATCACAATGACAATCTATAAAACAACCTAGCTAGAGAGGGTACTATGGTACGGAGTATGTACTATCGTGAGCGACCGATCTTAGTGCCACTGCACACGAGTGTGTGTCTGATAGATTCGTCCATTATTCGTAAGTTATGCATGGTTGTGTGGTGTCTAATGGTAGTTGTCGAAGGCTAGCTAACGAGAAGAGCGGTTGCATGGACGCCTGGTTGTCAATACGTGTCGCATATGATTCAAAGGCTCGTCATCCATGAGTTCACATTTTACCACCACGCCGCCTTGACGTCGGCCTACAGCCCATCAAACCCCTTCCATCACTAGCGCGCGCTTCCGCTCAAAGCGGTCACCATCTCTCGAGCGTCAATGCCGCATTGCGCGACTTAATCGCAGTGCGATTGGTGTATCACCGACATGCGGGCGGATACCGTTGGGCCCACATGTTAGTAACCCAACGCACCTGCAGTTAAGTCACTTAAGCAGCATTCGCATTCACGCCCGATGAACCTACTCCGGCGCCAGCCGTCCATCCATCTGCCGCGGCTCATTGCCATTCGCCCGCTATATTAACTTGTTCCCTAGCTCCCAGCCATAGCCAAAGACCCACACTCATTCTCCTTCGGTCCCTTCCTTCTATTGGCACCACTCCAACCATGGCCTCCTAGCGCTCCAAACCTCTCTTGGACGTACTATCGCAGGAGCAAATGAAGGACATCGGCGACTCCGCTCCGGGCGCACTCAAAAGCTCTCTTCGACGTATTGTCGCAGCCTCGCAGGAGCAGACGAACGAGATCGCCGGCACCCCCTCGGCCACCCTCCACCACCACGACCATGAAGCCAGTGCGCGGGCTCAGCCGACAGCAAGGAAGAGTAGTACACGGCAGGTCACCGCCGCTCTGGTCCCAGGAAGGCCACCGCTACTCCACTCAGTCGATGCCAAGCTTGGTGGGGTAAACATCAGCGACCGATTAGCCGCTTGACGGCGACGTGGAGGTGGAAATCGTCAGAACCTTGTGCTCTGGAGGAGGAGGTTATCGAGGCGTATGAGGAGGAGGCAAAGGCAATGGCCGGCTTTCTCGGGTTCATGGCTGGATATGGTGGTTGGGTGCTAGTGATCGTTTAGATTATGTTTAGAGTTGGTTTTAGTACGGTTTGTGCGAAATATGTAATGAATTTCGTCCAGTTTGTAGGAAAAGTTTTCAAAATGTAATGAATTTCATCTGGTTAATTTGAAATTTGCTTTGTTTGCACAAATTTCGTCCGGTTAGTTCATATAGTTGTCGAAAGGTATGCGGGCAGCATCGGATGGCATCCATCAATGTCCTCGGACAGATGCTGGTGTAAATTTGTGGGCCAGCACTAGAGATGCCCTAACTATCATGCTCTAATCGCTAACGGTGCTCCATTAGTTGGCAGGGAACAGTTATCCCTTGATCAAAATCAGATCCGCCGTGTTTCGCACTCCTCCCACGTAAGAGTGTAAACTCTTGCTTACATAAAAATGGAGCAAGTGGATGACACTGTAGCATGTCATATCACTCAAACCCCGCCTAACACGCAGGAAAGCACCGCCCTTGTCATTTTGTTCTGGATTTCTATCGATCGATCGCACAAAAATGTTACCCTTTGTAAGTTCTAAAGGAAAAGGCGGCACACTTACAACTCGTACGCGTCGCACCCCCGATAGTCCGGCTCGCACGCCGCTCACTAGAGGGGACACGCGTTGTCTTGCAATTTCACTGACATGTGGGACTGCAATTGAATAAACCGTCGATAGCTGAAATCTAATTGCTCAGCAGGCGTCGGCTGAGAAGAGAGAGAGGGGGGAGGGAGAAGAGATCGCCAGCCCGCTGCGCACGGGCTCCAAGAAATATATGGTGATAATGTGAGGTGGGCCATGCGGGAGTCCAGACCGCTTCCAAGCCCGCTTCTGACCGCCCTGGCCCACCAGAAACCTCCCCCCCCCACCTCCCCGCACACGCTCCCCCCTCAGACGCCAGCTGCCCGCCACATGCATGCATAGCAAGTAGTACCAGTAAAATACTGGGCTATAAGCCCGCTTATGTGGAAGAGAGAGAGTCATTGACAAAGTCTAGGAGTGGGCTCTGCAAGAGCCCGTCTCTACACGTGCTCCTAGGTATAGAAAAAGTAATTCTAAAAAAAGAGGCATAAAAAACAATTGTGTCTAAAAAAGAAAGGTAAAAAACATTTGAGAGGAAATAGATAGAGAGAAAGTGAGAAAAACTTGTAACCTTAGAGCCAACCTTATAGTCAACAGTATGGTAGTATTACATGAGGACGGAAGGAGTAGTGCACATGCCAAGTTCACTGGGCTGCCGTGTTTCACACTACTCCGTTGTAACAATGGAGACAATAGCTTTCATCGAAAATAAACAATGAATACTCGTTGCTCGTCCTCTATATCGGAAAGAATACTTTCATTCGCCGACATGTGGGACATCGACCATCCTGGTCCACCTGCCATGCACAAAATTATCCTGGTCAACCCCGGTCGTATCACAGGCCCAACCTTTCCCACTGTAAGTTGGTCGGACGAAGGAACCATCATGACTCCGTTGAATTCCACTTCTTCAAGAAAACTTCATCAGAATCGCAATACTTCTAACACACGCGAAGACTGGACGGCACTGTACCACGTCATATCACTGAAACTCACTAGGCCAAACTAGCCCGCCTAGGTCATCTATTTTGGAACGGAGGGAGTACGTCTCTGTACTGCTATGATTTTGTGTTGTACATCCCTGTACTTTTGCTACGATTTTCCTACCGTATGAACCAAATGAGGCCTGAATGTATCCGTGTCGACTAAGCCTACAATTTTAGGAGCTTGGGCTATTGGCCGATCGATGACGGATAAGTATAAGCGTACCATGAGCTCATCAACCCCAATGTTTCTCTTCGGTGAGTGTTTTGCAAGTACTATAGCTCACACAGTAGCTAGCCTACTAACACCAAGAATCATCAAACAAGCCCTGCCGATATTATAAACAGTTCAAACTTATATCTAAGCATGCCATATATTACATCAAAAGCTGGTGAGGATACATCTGTTTCCATAACTAGGAGAGGGTTCGCATGATTCACTATCAAACGAAAGCAACAAGTACCGCCCACACAAGACAGTGCACTAGCCCTAAGATGGTTTGATAACACGCATCGTTCTGGTAATTAAACACAGGGAAATGCAAACTACCCTGAAGGATTAGCACTACCAACTATTTATTTTCATCGATCTCTTGGGCAGTGACCACATCACGGACAACGGCATGGGAATCGATCTTTGGGGCGATGTCCACAGGACTGACCGCAACATCATAATCGATCTCTGCAGCGATGTCCACAGGATAGACAGCGGCATCGGGATCGATCTCCGGGGCGATGCCAACAGGACGGAGCACGACATCAAAAACGATCTCCGGGGAGTTGTCCACAGGATGGGCCGCGACATCGGAATCATCAAGGACGTCCACCGGCACCTGCAAAACCCAAACATGTTAGCAAGCACATTGCAAATAATTAAAAACCACAACTATGGTAAGCCATTATTTTTTACCTTGGGCAGCTTACCGGGGGATCCCATCCCTCTGGGGGCCATCTCCTTGTCCTCGATGGGGGCCATCACCTTGCCAGCGGAATACTGCTTCTCAACGGCGACTATCTCCTCAAACTCGGCCTTGAGCGTCGCATAGGTGGCCATTAGAGTTTCTGGGGTAGGCACGGTGGGGCCCTTGCTATTCCTCCAACTTTCTTTGAGGAGTTTGTCCGCCAACGTCGTCAACTCTTTAGCCAGTGCTTGTTTCTTGGAGTTCTTTGTCTCCATGGGTTGGCCCGCCAACATGGTCAACTCGTTGGTTGGTGCTCGCTTCCTGGAGATCGCTGTCTCCAGTGGGTTGTCCGCCGGCAACTCTTTGCCTAGTGCTCTAGGATCCATCAATGAACTGACAAACAAAAAGCAATTGAAAGGGAACCACAATCGCAATGAAAATGAGACAAGAATAGGCTGTGAGAATCGGTGTGTGCTTCACAAAAAGAAGATTCTTGGAATAAAAATATAGCAGCAGCACTCATTCGCCCACCTTTCCTTCGTCGGTACAGAAGAAAAATGGTAGAAGTGAGTAGCCTGGAGTGAGGTTTTCTTCAAGAAAGTGGAGAAAGGGCTTAAACGAGCGTTCCAGTGAAATGATGGTTGCTTCATCCAGTCCAACTTCGAGGCAATTTACCAATACTGGTAAAGGTGTGGGTTTTGTGATATGACGGGTCATGACGGCCACACCGGGGTGATCGGTGAGTCTTGATTGTAGTACCTCGTTGTGATTTGGTGGATGGCACGCGGGCCGGGATGCTTTGATGTCCAGCATGTAGATAGAGCGGCTAGTCATATAGGAGTGCTCAATATTGTGCACCGTGACCAAGACGGAGAGGAAAACGAGAGAACTACGTAAGTAATGCATGATTTTAATTAGGGTAGTTTTGTAAAGTACGAGATACATTCCTCCAATCACAAAATGCCTTGGTTGATGAGATTTGAGATTTGAGCCCTATAAACCGGAAGGGAGGGAGTACTGCACGCGGTGTAGTCTAGTCACTTGTTGAAATCTCTAGAAAGGCAAATACTCCTTTCTGGTTTACAAGGCTATACTATCAAGTACTAGTACTACAATAGTGGGCTCAAATAGCAATTTTGTCTCATGCAAGAGCCTGGCTATATGCGTGCTCCAAGGCACCACACCACGCCCCACCCCTACACAAAGACTGCCACGCGAGTGTTCGCAACTGCCACATTCGGGTTGCGCCTGGCTCTTCGCCTCTTTGAGAAGACGAACAATGATGTTACTACTACTTCTATAGTATCAAATCTACTGCTGCATGTTCGTGCACGTCGTGCAGGAGGGATATCGTGTAGTGAAAGCTTCTACTAGTCCTGCCAGCCACCACGATCATGCGCGAGGGAGGGACATAGATTCATTGACTTACTGCTCCTGCCTTTGCGTCTATGACAGGTGGGCCCAACAGGTGGGTGGCCCACCTGTCATGCAGCCAAAGGCAGGTGTATTTAAGGCACCGGAGCTCAGTCCGCGAGGGAGAGGCGTCGTAGTAATCAAACTTCTCGGTCTTGTACGAGTTGACGCGACACATCAAAACAGTACACTCGATATATTTCAATAATTTGCGTTTACCGATGAATTAATTATGCAACACGTCAAAGCACTGCACTCGATATAAGTCTTTTTAGACATTTCAAATGGACTAGAACATTCGGATGTATGTAGACATATTTTAGAGTGTATATTCACTCATTTTTCTTCATATGTAGTCACTTCTTGCAATCTCTAAAAAGACTTATATTTGGAAACGGAGGGAGTACTACGCATGCATGCATGCCGCGACTTTCCTTTTTATACTTGCATGTGTTGATTTGATGCACCCGCCAAATTTTGACTATATATTTAACTAACCAAATGTTCATGCATGTCAAAAAAAATTACGGGGCTGTTTGGATTGTGACTATGTTTGTCTTATGTTGCCACATTATTTTTCCCACACTTGCCTAACTTGAGTTGCTCAAATTGTTAGACACACTTTGGCTTGCCTAAGGGAATCTTGCCACACTTTTTGTGTCTATGACATGTGGGGTTCACTGGTAATAAAAAAATCTTGTCTTAGGCGTGGCTAATAAAAAAGACTTATATTTAGGAACGGAGGGAGTAGAAAATATAAATAATAATGCATGATGGGGCAACCCACGTTTCCGATAATTTAGCCGTGGGCTTGTTCACAATTTTTATGAGGGGGTGGTTGTTCATTTAATGGAGGGACTTGTACCAGACTTGAACGATACAAAGTGCAAGTTGGCACACCGTAACACCACTTGGAATAAGCGGGTAGCTATCTAAAAAAACAATCAAGAACTAAAAAAACGGAGACCTGGCACGTAGTACACAATTTTAAACGATTTTTTTGACGGAGTGAAAAAGGAAAACTACCCCAATACATATATATATAGGCCGGAGCCTCCACGCTTGCTTGCTGGGGTTGCTCTATTCACACACTCTCATCCTCTCCAGATCTAAACAAGATAGCGGTGGTAACACTGTCTTTCTCCCTTCAAAAAACACTGTGTTTCTATCCTCACCGCTGGTTACAGATCTGGACGTATCCCCCTCCGCCGGTGAAGGTTAGGAGGGGCAGCATTTAGGCCGTCGTCGACAGTGAGGGAGGAGACCCACTTCCGGCCGCACCATTATCTCTGGCCGAGCGCCGGCACGGGAGGTCCTCCGATCCCTTTGTCGTTACCCTAGTGTGGGCGGATCAAGCCTCCCGGCGCCCACCTATCCACATCCCAATGACCTTCAGGTATATCTTCCTTCGAAACCGCATTAGCTCTACTTCCCCAGCTAGCTACATTGCTGCATGTGCATCATTTTCTACCTCTCAGCCCCTCTCCATTGGATGGTCCAATGTCACCTATTTTTTTTCTTCTATTGTTAGAGGTAAAGCTACTTCATGGAGTCGAGTCTTGTAGTTGGTTCAAACAATAAATAAAGTGGGGGTGGGACAATTTAGTATGTACATCAGACTTGGTAACAAATAAGAAGGAAAGGGGGTAGAAGTAGTACAGACTGGTCATCCAACCGGTCTCCTGGTCGAAAAGGGAAATATAGGGGTAACGCTGTACACAGTGGTATGACCAGGACTAGATTTGCTATCCACACCCATAGGAGTAGGTGGCTAGAGAGAACAAAAATGGGACCAACCAAGATATGTTTCTTGGATGTTTGTTTCTCGGGGCAACAAACTATGACTCACCACTTTATGCCCCTGTTTAGGTACATTGTTTTGGACTACTGGTGCACCCACTGTCCCATGCCCTTATAACAAATATTTAGTTGTTCTTAATCTAATGCCCCTGGTAAAATGGAGCCATGGCACTGTTATAAGCCACGACAAGTTTAGCCAAATGTTTTTGCCTGTAATTGTTTGAGACTCTGACTGTTTCCTCTGTAGCTTTTGGTGCAAATAGGGATATCCATTTCACCTGGTTTCTGTTGTGACCTTTTGGTGCATTGCACAAAACACTTCTTAAAAGAAGTGACTTTTTTGCTGTTTAACTGGAATGTCACAATGGAACAGCTGGTTCATTTCGGTGGAACTGCACAAAGGGAGATCTGTGTTGCAATCCTCATCATCCATATTGGCGCCATAACCTTCCTTTAGGTAAGAATGATATTTAATGCATGTGTTCATCTCTATTTGCGACTGCCATGAGAAAATAATGCTATTTTTTACTAATACACTTGTACTCCCTCACTGACAAAACAAATTCTAAAGTAGAAGTCCAATCATGTACTTGGTTTCACCAACTGGTGAGAAGAAAGAGAAACTGAGCATGAAGAGGAAGAAGAAGAAGAGTAAACAGTGCCAAGGTGATCTTGCTGAAGCCAGAGACCTCAATCAAGGCCATTCAAGGGCTCCGGAAATGACTACCTTACATGTGAGACGATCCTCCAGCGAGCCTTCCACTTCTGCAAGGTCACTTAATTAATTAGGAGTACTTAAGTACAACTAATTTATTGCTGTCTAATTTTCCTGTCGGAGTTAAACAAATCTTTAGTAGCACCCTATGCTGAATCATGTACGTGTGTATGTCTGTCTATGGAGGTGAATCATGTGGTGGAGCAGGGAGGGAATATTATTAGTGTCATGACATAATAGTGCTATTATTTTGCATGTCAATTTATTGCCATTGGTTCAGTGAGGCAATGTTTTGCATATTGTCCATCATGAATTTGATGCTACTATTAGAGTAATATGCTAATGTCTTACTATCCTTTCTCACTAAGCTAATGAAGGTTTCACCTTGTTCCTACTTGTGCAAACAGGGATCATGTTGTGCCAATCATACATTTTAGTCGAACTACACAAGACAATACAATGAACTGTATCCCAGCCGGTGCTTTAACTCTGCTGGAAGTTCTTGATAATCTTTCGATATAATCTCAGCACTGGTAAACAAGAGTGATTTCAACCATACATTTGAAGTGCACCAAAATATATACTATTGAGTGATCCTAGTGAGTGCTTTATCATCTCTTATGGGACTACATGAATAAGCTTTTTTCCTCGGGTTGGTACGGGCCTAAGGCCTTCATCCATATTAGTTTGTTGTCATCTCTATTTGTATCGTGCTACTGTCATGAGAAACTCCTTTATCTTTGCACGTTAAAGTTTTGCAACCTATGATACATGGCAATGCTTTGAGTGTTGAGCTAATTGGTACTGATTAAATAAACTAATACCTCTCTTTAAGCAAGACTACTATGTTGCTAACTTTACCCATTAAGATAATGAGGGTGCTTCTATTTGTTAGTGTATGTTTCATCAACTAGTCCCACTATTACAGTAATCTCACTCTCTCAATATATGTGCCAACAGGGATGCTCGATTTTGGTAGAACTGCACAAAAACTTTGGGTGCTTCATTGCCTCGACAACTTCCGTCCTTTCCTGTCAGTCGCTAATCTGGGCCTGCTTCCTTCTTTTGCTGGTCCCAACTTGTTGGTACTGGTCTTTATCCTAATTATTGTGCTTGTCATGTATTGGTAATTTGGTATTGTTCCACTATTTGCCGATTTCATAAAGGAGTAACTTGGAGCCTGAACTCGCAGACAAATCATTGCATTGGGTGATTTCAGTAGAACCGCACAAAAAGATCAGATGGACAGATACTTATGCTGCTGCTATGTACTCCAAAGTTCACTCGGACAAGCATCGATGTTGACAAGAAGAAGTGCCTATATTCATTCGAGTATCAACCGACGTCAACCAGTTGTCAAACTCCAAGTATTAGGATAGTGAACACCAAAAATATTGCTTGGCGCATAGCCCAGAAAAACACAGTCCAGTCTTTGGTCCCAACTTGTGCCTTTTGGTTATCGGCAGATATGGTAGCAAACTGTATGGTGTGGAGTCTAAAGATTCCAGACAAGTTGGTTGATGTGTATATTCATTTGGCACTTAATCAGTCTGCACGCCAGGGATGCTCCATTTCAGTTGAACTGCACAAAAAATTTGCGTGGTGCATTTTCTCAACCGCCTCCTTTCTTGTCTGCAATGTAGAAATTTGGCGAGCTACATGACCAAGATGAGCCAGTAAACTTGTTGGATGAAAGTAGTGGCCAAGTTGCTCAAACCTCCCTTGGCACGAGCCACTATTTGAGGATAAACCTACAAGCAAAGTTCGGATGTCTGTGCTGCCTCTTATGTACTCGAAAGTTTACTCGTACAAGCATTAATTTTAGCAAGAAGTACCTCCGACTGAACACCATTTACCAGTCTGTACCCTACGTAGTTAAAGTTCGTCCATGAATCACATTGGCTGTGATCTCAATCATTTGGATGCATAAACATACTAAACATGTGTATATCTGAATCTTTTTGTGAATTATCAATGAATATTGTCGTGTGATCTATCAATCATTTGGATGCATAGACATGCTGAACTTGTGTATATATGAATCTTTTGAGTTGTTTATTGTAAATGTTGGCTATGAATATGAACGTGTCCTATGAACCTGAGTTTGATACGAATGTTTACCTTTTCTGTTGTACTTGTGTGTGAACTTGTTAGTATGCCTACTGTGGGATATGTGACGTGTGGGTGTCTATGACACACCTTCTTCCCGAGAAGAATTGCACCTGCTTTGTTAGGTAGCAAGGGTGCATTAGCTCTTTTTACTATTTTTGCTCTATCATCCCCCCTCCCCCGCTCAACCCCTGTCGTAATGTTTTCGGCCTCAAAACAGCGATAGTACTGCGTTGTTTTTGGGGCTTGATGAAAAATCGAGTGCTGGTTTCTATAGGTTGGCCCACCTAGCAAATGGGCTGCTGGTGCACCACGGACCGGGAGGCTAAAATACAAGTTGTACGGTGCAGAGTCAAGTAAAAAAACGCCATCGAGAGCCATCCAGTGAAGGAAAAAAATCGCTCCTGATGTGCTTCTTTAGTCGTGCCGTCGGCCCCATCTTTAATCCAGTTGGCTCGGGGATCAAGCTGGTATCATCTTTTTCCATAGGGCGAACAAGTATCAGCTAGGCCTAGGTTTTGGATTTTAACATGCGTAGCCCACGACATACGGAGACAGTGGTTTCAACTTATTTTTTGAGTTCCATACCGGCCTATGAGCTTTTTCTTAAAGATCGGCAGCCCAATGTATTTTTTTAATAAAATGCAGGTCTCCGTTCTATTTATCTATATATAAGAATAATAATGTTGTGTCCAATTTATGTTTTCCCTTCTAACCACATTATATATATTTATATTATTACTATTATCGTATATTTTATAGTGACTTATATATACATTATGAAAACATCCCATGTGTTATTAACTTATAAAAGTAGATGTTTAACAGAAGTTGGCAAGGAATATCTTGGTTGTTTTTGACTCACTAGCAAGGAAAATTCTGGTGATTGCGTACAAAAGCTTGCGAAGATTTTAAGGACCAATGTAATAATAACGCGCTCATTTTTATTTTGAGCAATAACTTGCTAATTTGTTAATTTTATATAAAAAAATGTGCCTCTCCGGATTATTTTTTCATATTAATTGCTCCTTCTAACATAACATTATATATAAAACGAGCCCAGCTAATTCGTGTATTTCAAGGAAGTGCAAATGGGCTGGGATTTGTTAGAAAATATAAATGGGTCACATTGACGCGAAATTATTTGTTCACCTAGCCTAGCAAATGGACTATACATTCTAGAAAACATGAGTTAAATATATGCCAAATTTTTGCAGGCTGACATGTGGGCCAATAGGTCGAAGCCTACGCAGGGCGTTGTCAACTTGGTCAACAAATGATTATGACATCCACAACCGTTGGATTTATATCCAACGGCCGGCATGCACCTTCAATCTCTCGTCTTCTTCCTCCAGCGTCGCTGGGGCCACCTGGTCTGGCCTACGGCGGCTAGCGGCTCTGCTTAGCATGCATCGCTGCAAAGCGCTACCCCACCGCCGGCCAGGTTATCCCTCCACCCCTTCACACCTCCTGTTATTCTCCACCGACTGCAGCCCCACGCCACACCAGAACCTGTTATAACTCTCATCCTCCTCTCAATCTGCGACTCCACTACCGCGTCTTTCCATCTCCGAGTCGTTCCCGTTCGGGGCCTCGCTGTCATCCACCACCTCGTTGCGCTCGGTGCGGCGTGGTCAACAAACGAGAGTCATCAGAAGAGGACTGTACGTGGAGAGCCTGATGGCTGGGACCCACGAGGTCCATGGTCGCACGCAGGAAAGTTCCTCCTTATTAAGCTGAAAAAAATGTTTCCTCCCCCTGACAGCTGGGACCCACAGGCTGTATCTTCGCATGGAAGGAAGTGCCTACTTATTATGCGAAAAAATGTTCCTCCAGTTGATAGCTAGGACCCGTCAGATTTGGTGGCTGACTTGTGGGCCTACTAAGTGGACATGTTCGCAGGGTTTTGTCAACTTAATCAACAAATGATTCTAGCAGCTGGACCATTGGATGTTAATCCAACAGCCGTGCTCCTACTTCAACCTCTGTTCTTGCTCCTGTCTCCCGTGGTATGCACTGGCGCTGCAGCCTCGCCGCAGACCAACCATCAAGTTTCCCACTCCTCTCCATCTATGACTCCACTACCGCGTCTTCCCCATCTCCGGGTCGTTCCAGTCTGGGGCCTCGCCGTCATCCACTAGCATTGGTGCACTCGTCACGGTGTGGTCAACGTGGTCAACAACCGAGAGTCATCGGAAGGTGACTCTACGTGAGAGGCTGACAGTGGGGACGCACCACGCCCATGGATGCATGCATGCAACGGAACACGGCGTGGTCAACGTGGTCAAGGAATGACTTCCATCGGAATAGTACTGTACGTGGAGAGCCTGACAGCTGGGTCCACGGCCGCATCAAGGAAGTGCCTCCTTATTACGCAGAAAATAATGATTCCTCCACCTGACAGCAGGGACCCACCGGACGGGCCACCGTATTTCGTGAAAAAATGTTTCCCCCTGACTGCTAGGTCCCACCAGCTACATCTTCGCATGCAAGGAAGTGCGTCTGAAAAAAAAGGATTCACCCCCCTGACAGCTAGGATCCACCAGCTACATCTTCGCACGCAAGGAAGTGCCTGACAGTCGAGACCCACCTGGTCGAAGCGTACGTAGCATTGTCATTCTGGTCGCGAATGTGTACATGCATACTGGTCGATGTAGAGGCGCGCACGTGTCGTAGTAGAAGCACGCACATAGCATGTACACGTATGTACAATGGCCAGTGTGCAAGAAAGAAAATACGGCCATGTACATACATATGGGCGGGGTCTCGAGCGCCTACTCGCGCATACGTACAACCAGGGCTCATGTACATGGTTGGGTCAGAACGGAGAAACTGCATCGTCGTCGTGTTCATGGGGAGCCAACTGGCTGGGTCGTAACGGAATGCATCATCGTGTTCATCCGGAGGGCTTGGATGGAATAGCTGATGGAAACGAGGCCTGGCATACCGCACAACGGAGGAAACGACCTTGTGTTCGACTGGCCACGGTTGATACCAGATCCTATTCATCGGGAGGGGTCTGGTGTCCACAAAACGGAGGAAACGGACTTCTATTGGACCTCCTACGGTCGAAATGGGGTCCTGTTGATCGGGAGGGGTGTGGCGTACCGCAGAACAGAGGAAACAGACTTGTGTTGGAGTGCTATGGTCGAAAGGGGGGTCCTGTTCATCGGGAGTGGTGTGGCGTACCACAAAACGGGACTCCACGGGATACTGTTCATCTCCATCGTCGACCTCCTCCATCCTCCACGGGCTACTATTCATCCACCATCGACCTCCTCCAGCCTCCACCTGCGACTGTTCATCCACGGGCTCCTGTTCATCCAGACTCCACCGCGCGCTCCTCCACCGACTCATTGTTCAACCAAAGACTCTCCACGGGTCTGTTCAACAACCCTCCACGGGCCACTGTTCATCCAGCCTCCACCGCCATTGCTCAAACATCCTCCACGGGTCGCCTGCTCATCCAGCCCTCCGCAGGGTCCTATTCATCTAGCCCCAACCGGCTCGATCGGGGTCGTGGTCATCCAGAGGCAACACCACGGGGTACTGTTCATCCACTCCCACCGGGAACTGTTCATCCAAACCCCCCCATCAACGCTCACTATTCATCCAGAGGCAGCATCGATCGGCTTTAGTTAGCATTAGTAGCGAAGGAATCGACCGATCGCTCGGGTTCAGTAACGCGTAGCCTGGAGTGCAATCGCTCGGGTTCAGTTAGAGCCCAATGCCTCGCACCCAGGCACGTACGGTATGAGAGAAAGGCACATCGTTCGGCCCCCGACCACCCACCAAAATCGGGAACTCCCCAATATTTTCCTCGCCCTCGCTTCTACCATGGTTTTTTCCGTCATGGATGGCCCAAAGAATGTCATGCAGCTGCGTGTCCAGCCGCCCAGGACGAAAAGCCCATTTTCTGTCATGATTTTTTGTCATAGAAGTAGGAGCCCACCACATCTATGATGATACCGGGTTTTTTCACAATTATCGTCATAGAAGTGTCATAAGTATGACAGATTTTTTTTCCGTTCGGCCCAAATGTCACGGATGTGTGTTTTTGTAGTGTTGAGGCTATATTTTTATTCACCACATGATATGTGTTTTGTTTGGAGCGTCTTGTATGATTTGATTCTTTACTTTTTAGTTTACCATAATCATCCTTGTTGTACACACCTTTTGGGAGAGACACGCATGAATTGGAATTTATTAGAATACTCTATGTGCTTCACTTATATCTTTTGAGCAAGACAATATTGATCTAGTGCTTCACTTATATCTTTTTTGAGCACGGCGGTGGTTTTATTTTATAGAAATTGTTGATCTCTCATGCTTCACTTATATTATTTTGAGAGTCTTTTAAAACAACATGGTAATTTGCTTTGGTTATAAAATTAGTCCTAATATGATGGGCATCCAAGATGGGTATAATAAAAAAATTCATATAAAGTGCGTTGAATACTATGAGAAGTTTGATTCTTTATGATTGTTTTGAGATATGAACATGGTGATATTAGAGTCATGCTAGTATAGTAGTTCTGAATTTGAGAGATACTTGTGTTAACGTTTGTTATTCCCGTAGCATGCACGTATGGTGAACCATTATGTGATAAAGTTGGAGCATGATCTATTTATTGATTGTCTTCCTTATGAGTGGCGGTCGGGGACAAGCGATGGTCTTTTCCTACCAATCTATCCCCCTTGGAGCATGCGCGTAGTACTTCGTTTCGATAACTAATAAATTTTTGCAATAAGTATGTGAGTTCTTTATGACTAATGTTGAGTCCATGGATTATACACACTCACCCTTCCACCATTGCTAGCCTCTCTAGTACCGCAAAACTTTCGCCGGTACAATACACCCACCATATACCTTCCTCAAAACAGCCACCATACCTACCTATTATGGCATTTCCATAGCCATTCCGAGATATATTGCCATGCAACTTTCCACCATTCCATTTATTATGACACGCTCCATCATTATCATATTGCCTTGCATGATCATGTAGTTGACATCGTATTTGTGGCAAAGCCACCGTTCATAATTTTTTTTCATACATGTCACTCTTGAATCATTGCACATCCCGCACATCACGGAGGGCATTCACATAGAGTCATATTTTGTTCTAAGTATTGAGTTGTAATTCTTGAGTTGTAAGTAAATAAAAGTGTGATGATCTTCATTATTAGAGCATTGTCCCAGTGAGGAAAGGATGATGGAGACTATGATTCCCCCACAAGTCGGGATGAGACTCCAGACTAAAATAAAATAAATAAATAAGAGGCCATAAAAAAAGAGAAAAGGCCCAAATAAAAAAAGAGAGAAAAAGAGAGAAGGGGCAATGCTACTATCCTTTTTCCACACTTGTGCTTCAAAGTAGCACCATGATCTTCATGATAGAGAGTCTCCTATGTTGTCACTTTCATATACTAGTGGGACTTTTTCATTATAGAAATTGGCTTGTATATTCCAATGATGGGCTTCCTAAAAGTGCCCTAGGTCTTCATGAGCAAGCAAGTTGGATGCACACCCACTTAGTTTCCTTTTGAGCATTCATACACTTATAGCTCTAGTGCATCTGTTGCATGGCAATCCCTACTCACTCACATTGATATCTATTGATGGGCATCTCCATAGCCCATTGATACGCCTAGTTGATGTGAGACTATCTTCTCCTTTTTGTCTTCTCCACAACCACCATTCTATTCCACCTCTAGTGCTATGTCCATGGCTCACACTCATGTATTGCGTCAAGATTAAAAAAGTTTGAGAACATCAAAAGTATGAAACAATTTCTTGGCTTGTCATCTGCGTTGTGCATGATTAAATACTTTGTGTGATGAAGATAGAGCATAACCATGAATATATGATTTTGTAGGGATAGCTTTATTTGGCTATGTTATTTTGAGAAGACATGATTGATTTGTTAGTATGCTTGAAGTATTATTATTTTTATGTCAATATTAAACTTTTGTCTTGAAACTTTCGGATCTGAACATTCATGGCACAATAAAGAAAATTACATTGATAAATATGTTAGGTAGCATTCCACATCAAAAATTTGTTTTTATCATTTACCTACCGTGGACGAGCAGTGAATTAAGCTTGGGATGCTCGTCGTCTCCAACGTATCTATAATTTTTATTGTTCCATGCTATTATATTATCTGTTTTGGATGTTTAATGGGCTTTAATATGCTCTTTTATATTATTTTTGGGACTAACCTATTAACTGGAGGCCCAGTGCCAGTTTCTGTTTTTTTGCCTATTTTAGAGTTTTGCAGAAAAGGAATACCAAACGGAGTCCAAAAGGAATGAAACCTTCACGATGATCTTTCTTGGACCGAAATCAAACTAGAAGACTTGGAGTTGAAGTTAGAGACGCAACGAGGCGTCCACGAGGCAGGAGGGCGCGCCCAGGGGGTTGGCGCGCCCCCACCCTCGTGGCCCCTCGTAGCTCCACCGACCTACTTCTTTCACCTATATATATATACACTCTTATACCCTAAAAACATCAAGGGGGGCCACGAAACCACTTCTCCACCACCGCAACCTTCTGTACCTGTGAGATCCCATCTTGGGGCCTTTTCCGGCAATCTGCCGGAGGGGGATTCGATCACGGAGGGATTCTACATCAACACCATTGCCTCTCCGATGAAGCGTGAGTAGTCTATCACAGACCTTCGGGTACATAGTTATTAGCTAGATGGCTTCTTCTCTCTCTTTGATTCTCAATACAAAGTTATCCTTGATGTTCTTGGAGATCTATTCGATGTAATATTCTTTTGCGGTGTGTTTGCCGAGATCCGATGAATTGTGGAGTTATGACCAAGATTATCTATGAATATTAGTTGGTTCTTCTCTGAATTCTTGTATGCATGATTTGATATCTTTGCAAGTCTCTTCAAATTGTCGGTTTAGTTCGACCTACTAGATTGATATTTCTTGCCAGGAGAGAAGTGCTTAGCTTTGGGTTCAATCTTGTGGTGTCCTTTCCCTGTGACAGTAGGGGCAGCAAGGCACATATTGTATTGTTGTCATCGAGGATAAAAAGATGGGGTTCATATCATATTGCTTGAGTTTATCCCTCTACATCATGTCATCTTGCTTAATGCGTTACTCCGTTCTTATGAACCAAATACTCTAGATGCATTCTGGATAGCTGTTGATTTGTGGAGTAATAGTAGTAGATGCACACCTCTTTATAAAATTCAAGATGGTTAAAGAAGGATGGAGGGCGTTGGGGCTTGAGCACGTACGAGCTCAATTGTATCAGAGGTGTCCATGCAATGTTAGAGAAGCTATGGGAGCTGGAGGAAAGCAAGAGGATTCTTATTATAACCTTCGGGTGGCATTGGTGGAATAATAGAAACAAGGTTAGAGAGGGTGAGCTGCGATCAAATACGGTAGAAATTGTCAGGAGAGCTAGATGTGATGCTCTTGAGTATGGACAGATATATGCAGTAGCCAAGAGGCCAAACCTGACCAAATGGCAACCACCAACCAAAGAGGAGATTAAGATCAATTTGGATGGTGCGTTCAGACCGAGGAGTTCGTCTGGAGGTTGGGGTGTTGTTGCACGGGATAATACTGGGCAAATCATTACTGCACGGGCGGGCCACCAGGATCATGTACACACTGCATTTGGGGCGGAGGTCAACGCAATGGCGGCGGCCGTAGCGACTGCGGCTGAAATTGGAGCCGTTCGAGTGGCTTTCGAAACGGACTCACAACTGCTGGCAGACGCTCTGAACATCTGGACGGCAGACTCCTCTCCATATGCAGCTATAATTGAGGACACAAAATTCCAACTCAAGATGTGGTTCTCCAAATTCAGCGTTAATGCTTGTCGAAGAAGTGCGAACTCAGTAGCACATGAATTAGCTCAGTTAGGTTATACGCTTTCACCTAATGATTTTATGGAGTGGGACTCGGATGTACCGCCCAATGTGGTTGTTTGTGCAAAGGCTGATATGCCTGAGCACCGTTAATCTATAAAGCTTTTCCTTTGCCTTCAAAAAAAAATAGTAGTAGATGCAGGCAGGAGTCAGTCTACTTGACACGGACGTGATGTTCATGATCATTGCCTTAGATGTCATCATAATTATGCGCTTTTCTATCAATTGCTCGACAGTAATTTGTTCACCCACCGTAATACATGCTATCTCGGGAGAAGCCACTAGTGAAACCTATGGCCCCCGGGTCTCTTTTCCATTATATTAAAGTCTCTTTTCCATATTATCAAATCTTGTTTACTATTTTGCATTATTTACTTTTTAATCTATACAACAAAAATACCAAAAATATTTACTTTATTATCTATATCAGATCACACTTTTGCGAGTGACCGTGAAGGGATTGACAACCCCTTTATCGCGTTGGTTGGAAGTTCTTGATTCTTTGTGCACGTATTCGGTGACTTGTGTTCGTCTCCTACTGGATTGATACCTTGGTTCTCAAAACTAAGGAAATACTTATGCTACTTTGCTGCAAAGGAGAAGGAGAAGAAGAAGAAGAAGAAGAAGAAGAAGA